>CM055094.1:9779233-10211400 GCA_029204225.1 Diphasiastrum complanatum | reverse complement strand
GGTCGAGTAGTCGTTAGATAGATAAGACTACCTACAAGTTGCCTATAAAGTGTTTCATTCACACTTTCAAAATTTTCCTCTTTGTAAGCTTTACACTTGGATCATATGGTGTAGAAATGGACTTACAATCAAGCATGTTAAACTTCTTGAGTAACTCTCTTGCATACTTTGCTTGTGATATGAAAAGATTTTCCTTTGATCTCCAAACTTCAATACCCAAACAATATTGAAGTTTCTCTAAATCTTTCATATCAAACTCCTGTGAAAGATTGTTCTTTATCTTCTCTATTGGTGACTTATTTGACCCTGTGATAATAAGATCATCTACATAAAGAACAATAATGACTATGTCATCCAAATCTTTCATAATATAAAGCGTTGTACTCTGACATGCTTCTACGAAAATTCTGCTTTAAAAAATAATTGTTGATACATGTATACCATGCTCTAGGTGCTTGTTTCAACCCATATAATGCTTTCTTTAACTTGCAAAACCAAGTGCTCTTTGCCTTCAACCTCATAACCCTGAAGGTTGCTCCAGATAAACCTCTTCTTCAAGGTAACCGTTCAAGAAAGCACTCTTGACATCCATTTGCTGAATATCCCATCCAAAATGAGATGCAATTGCCAAAACACTCCTCAAAGTATTCATTTTAGCAACCGGTGCGAAAGTATCTTTATAGTCAATCCCTTTCCTCTGAGCATATCCTTTGGCTACTAATCTGGCCTTATACTTATCTATAGAACCATCAGACTTAAACTTGGTTCTATAAATCCACTTGCAACCAATTGGTTTCTTACCTGCTGGAAGTTCAACAAGATCCCATGTCTTGTTTTTCATTATAGAAACTGAACTCCTCATCCATAGCAGTTTTCCAAACTTGTTCTTTTGCAGCATCTTCATAAAATAAAGGATCCTCAAAATCCAACACTGAAGCCATAAACGCATAATGCGTTTCTTCACCATCTTCATGATAGTGTCCACTTGACCGTGTCAATCTCTTAGCTCCTTGTTGACTCGATTCTCCCTCATCCAACATTTGACTATCTTTTATAGTCTCAAATTACCATCTTGGTAACTTCTTTGTAGGTGACGTAGAAGGAGAATATGTATCAAATACCCTTGACCTTTCCTTCCGTTTACCAAGATCCACCTGTGTACACACCCTTGGTATAACTTGTGTAGAAGTTGTATCACATGGACCTGTATCTTCCTGAACATCATCTATAATAGGAGTTTTTGTTGTAGGAGAAAATACATCCTCCTCATGATCTTCTAGGTTAGAAGACTCACTTTCCTCAAACACAACATCCCTGCTCATAATCACCATCTTAGATACCATATTACAAAACTTGGCCCATTGGCCACGTGCGGGCCGCGTGTTGGGATCCCACCCCCAACCGCCTAGCCACCCGCGTCCACATGCCCCTCAGTGCCCGAAAGGGTTGGCGCTAGAGGACAAGGGACTAAGGACGCGTAACTGCTTAAGTACCCCCTCATTCCAATCACTTGGAATACTTATGGGATCTACTTTGACGTCTTGCACTCTCAAGCGCCTTCACGCAGGCAGGCGTGAGCCCTGTGCGTGGCTTGCCTTATCCGTCAACACTCCCCCTCAAGCGAGCACAAGGGTAAACCGGGCTCTGATACCAAATTACAAAACTTGGCCCATTGGCCACATGTTGGGATTCCACCCCCAACCGCCTAGCCACCCGCGTCCACATGCCCTCAGTGCCCGAAAGGGCTGGCGCAAGAGGACAAGGGACTAAGGACCTGTAACTGCTTAAGTACCCCCTCATTCCAATCACTTGGAATACTTATGGGATCTGCTTTGACGTCTTGCACTCTCAAGCGCCTTCAAGCAGGCAGGCGGGAACCCTGTGCGTGGCGTGCCTTATCCGTCAACAAGTTGTCCCTCAAGCACTTGTTTAATTGTGAACAATATATTTGTGGCAGGTGCTTTTTGATGACCCATTCATTTCGAGAATCTGACAATGTCCTGTCTTATTGCAGGTCAGAGCCCCCTCTTGCACATGATCGAGAGACAGATGCTAGATTTTGAGCACAGATAGGGATGTTTCATTGGATTTTAAGGGGGGTATGACGAGTTTTTGCCGGAGCCGCTCGCTTGGTGGGGTGTGGTGGGCAATTTTGCCTTAGAGAAGTAATTTCGATTTTATGTCGTTGATCCCCCTGTGACATATTTCCATATGACTCTTGTTTGGGTTTGGTCCGTGACCCACAAGTAGTTAAGGTAAAATTAGATCAAAATAGTGGGACCTTATTATCTATCATTGACCCAAAAATCTAGAAGTTTTCAAACCATTTAGAAGAGTTACGATTTTGTTCAAAGATGTGTAGTTTGTTAGTAAAGTTTGCTTTATACTTTTTGTTCTACATTGTTTTACACTTTTCTTCATTGTACTTCGTCTTGTGAGTAATTTAGAACCCTAGACCATCATCCGTTTTGATCCATTTGAGATATTCAATGGCAACTTGTTGCATTTTGTAGAGAGTAGTATGGCCAGTTAAGTCAACAAAACTAGATGGGCCTAATTACAAGGTCTTGAAATTTGAGCTACAAAACATCTTAACAATCGACAACGTGGTGAGCAATGACAATTCAATTAAAAAATTAGAATACACTTGGTAATTGTCGCTCTTGTCACAAGCCAGGGCATTGGGAACGTGAGTGTAAGAAAACGTAATTCAACGCAACGCAACAAAAAGCAAATTGGCAAGTTTGATCACTATGTGGACTAACACCATCAAATGGGTGATGACCAAGATTACTGGGACTCTCATAATGATGAAGTTGAATGTTTTGATCTCTTTCTTTGTGCTTTGATGTCGAGGGATGATGTAGGAAATAGAAGCCTAAGGATCCAGAATCTTAACTATTCAATCACACAAAGCATTCTCAAAAGAAAGAGAGAGATGGCTAGAAACCCTCTTGTAGAAACTTGTGGATAGCGAAGGAGAATAGTCAGTATTGCTTACAAAAGTGTCTTATACAAATGGGATGCACACATATATATAGTCCAAGATGACTATCTAACTTCATGACTATTGGCTATCCAACTACTTGACTGTTGACTATCCAACTTTCTATAAGTTACATAGAAACAATAAGGTACCTTCAATATGTCAAGTTGGGGTACTTAATGTCACAATTAGGCCTAGTGGACCCATGAGTCCCTACCAAGTTAATTTCATACTAACTTAGCTAACTCTAAGTTTAGTAGGCCTAATATAATAAATGACCATGGTTACACAACTCTCGACCTTTTGGGTCAAAGTAACCTATGGTAATGTAAGCAATTCCATTTACATTCCAACACCCTCCTTAAATGGAAATGCATAACATAACATGAAGTAACTTTTCGAAAGAGAAAAATGCAACTTGCTGTCCGAACGTCATGTCGCCAAATAAACTTCGCACCGAAGTAGTCAAAATCTCATCCCCAATCATGTCCAACATATAAAAGGAAAAGAATACGTAATAATGAAGTCGAAGGGTGAGGATTTGCATGCTCCATCCGAAGTAGGGAACCAACATAAACTCGGCAATAAGTAGAAACATGGACTTGTAATCCATCATAGGCTCCCACATCATTCGAAAATACTTCTTACCATAAGGACAATAAAAAAGAGTACCAAACTCTTTTGGCATCACATCCTCCCGAACCTTACCATCAATGACTTGCTCACATAAAATAGGCGATGTACCAACATCATGATGAAGAGTAAGTGTAGAACCAAAAAAATCAGCAAGAGGTACTGATTTTAAAGAGGCATGTGCCTTCCTTTCGTAGTAAGATATTTCTTTGCTGTCCTGCAAAGTCTCCAATAGCCGACAAGGAACTGTTATGGGCTGTTCAACACTTTGCTGCCCAAAGTGTTCCCAACATGGACCATGTTGTCCATAATCTTCCGTTGGCTGTTCCTGAAGCATAATGGACTGCTCATGATGTAAAATGGGTTGTAAATGACCAAAAGAATATGACTGAACCTGCTGTCCAACATCTTCATCATAAAAATTTAGCAAACTATCAAGCGATGCATCAACGATGGCGTCATCAAAGCTGTCCCTCGAAGAGGCATGGGATGACATAGAAGATTTTTCAAATAATGAAAATTCTCTCCAAACAAATGCTCACTCTTAACACTTTGAACAAAAGTACTAATTGACACATGTTGACTCCCTCCTCGATTAGTACAAAAAGGTTCCAAAGAGTGCTTGAATTTTTCAGCCTTTGCTAAAACATCAAATTGAAAAGGTTTCGCATGAAACTTTTCACTAATGCATCCATCATATGCATCAACTTGTGGTGACTTGAAAATAGAAGGCGAAGATATCTTTGAAGAGGAAGATCCACATGAAAATCTTCAAGGCCAATCATGACAACATGTGGGATCAGGTCCTGCTGTTGTTGTTGCTGCTACGACTATACCTTTGGATTCTAGTGATGTCCTTGGAATCTATTCACACCTTGGGCGGATGATTTAGACTATGTTTGATCAGAAGACATCAATGGAGAAATGAATTACAGATATGGGATCAGAGAATACACTTATCAGTCAAAAGGTGATCCAGATCAATAAGAAGCTGAAGATAGCAAATCAACATGAGCAAACATCTGCAGTTGAGTTAAAAAAGATTAAAAAACACGAAGATGCATGCGAACATGTTGGGGATCTTCAAAATGCTCCAAGGGTGGTTCTTCATGAGTGAGTTGTACTCCTCTTGCATCGCATCCTCCCAACATTTTACTCCTCTGGCCTGCTCATAATAAACAGGTTCTACTGCACCATCCTCAATAGAAGTTAGAGCAATATCAGAAAAATCAGCAAATTCTACTGATTTAGTAGAGGCACGAGTCTTCCCTTCATAAAAATGATCCACTTTGCTGTCGTGCAAAGTCTGCAACAACCATTTAGGGATTGGTTTGGGCTGTCCAACAGCCTTACCTTTGTCAACACTTTGCTGTCCAAAGTGTTCCGAACTTGGACCTTGCTGTCCAATGTCTTCAACAGGCTGCTCTTCACCATAAATAGGTTCTTCTTGATGAACTATGGGCTGCAAAATTGAAGAAGTAGTGGGCTGTCCACTAGAAGTAGATGGTAGTCCCTTCTCTTCATGATTAGATGGCAAAACCAAATCTGAAAATATTTCAAGATATGCATCATGGGGGAAGTACCCTTTCATGACATGAGTGGGTGTAACATTATAGGAGGTCTTTTCATCAAAATGAACATCACGACTCACTATGATTTTATTAGTATCCATATTGAACAACCTATAGCCCTTGCTTTCGCTACTATAGCCAGCAAATATGCATTTAACTCCTTTATCATCAAGCTTGGTTCTTAGCTTACCGGGAATGAAAGCATAAGCCATGCAACCAAAGATGCGTAAGTGAGAAACAATAGGCTTCTTACCATACCAAACTTCATAAGGAGTTAATACGTTCAAGACTTTAGTAGGACACCGATTACTAATGTAAGCCGCCGTTATAACCGCTTCAGCCCAAAACTTGTGAGGTAGGCCCTTTGCCTTGAGCATGCATCGAGCCATCTCCATAATAGTGCGATTCTTTCTTTCGGCAACACCATTTTGTTGAGGTGTGTAAGGGGTTGCCATTTGATGATGGATACCTTTGCTTTGAAGATAAGTACCGAACATATTCTTTATACATTCCCCTCCTCGGTCGGTACGTAAGATCTTCAAAGAGTGCCAAAACTGGTTTTCTATCATTGCTAGAAAATCCTTAAAGCGTTGAAAAACTTCAGATTTTGCTTTCATAGGATAAATCCATGTAAATCTTGAAAGGTTATCAATAAAAGTAACAAAGTACTTACACCTTCCAATGGATTCGGTCCTCATTGGACCACATACATCACTATGAACCAAATCAAATTTGCCATCAACTCGAATAGTTCCATCAATTGGAAAAGCTTGCCTTTGAAATTTTCCAAGTATGCATCCTTCGCATACATGTCTTTCGGGATGCTCAATATTAGGAATGTCTTCAACCATATTGAATCTCTTCAACATCTTCAAGCTAGCAAAGTTGAGATGTCCAAACCTAGTATGCCATAATTCAGCCAACTCCAAAGAATGTGAACTTGATGCAACAAGACAAAAAGATGATGAAGCTCTTTGCTCATAGGTATCCATAAGGAACAATCCACCACGTAATGTTCCCGAAGCAATGATCATAAGAGATCTCTTTGGGTCTTTGATAAGACATTTGTCTTCTTTGAATTTCACAACCAATCCTTGGTTCATAATTGTAGACACCGAAATGAGATTCTTTTTTATTCTTGAACATAAAGTACATTACGAATGTACTTCTCCTCACCATTGGGTAAGATAATGGGGATCACTCCAATACCTTTGATAGGATAAGAGGTGTTATCAACACCTTGAACTCTGCTTCCATCATGCACTTTCACAAGCTTTGTGAAGACCTCTTTGTGATAAGTCATATGGCGTGTGGCACCGCTATCAATCACCCGATCAATAGATGAAAAAACAGCAACTTGTAAAGCTGATTCAAGCATTTGAATATTTACCAAAGCATCGTGATAAGACAAAATTTGGAAAGTTGTATTTTAGGAATTGTTGGGCTATGACCCAAACTCCAATTATAAGTTAGTGCCTAGTGGGTTTGTGTTGTGATTCAAAAGTTGTTAAATTATCAATATATCCACATAACCTAGCAGGTCGGTACTTTCTACCAATGACCTAAAGGTCTAGAAGATTTCAAATGAGGAAGTGGTGGGACAACATGAATACCCCTAACTGAGCCACCTTATATTCAGTGAATCGCGTATCAACTTAAGAGAGCAACTTGTTGACACATTGTCTAGGTGCATGCCCACGATTGGTCTAACCTTGGATTTACATCTCGTAAGGAGGAAAGAGAACCTGTTGCAATACTAATGGAACGAACCAACGTTTCTAGTTAAGCACAAATAGAGACAATGCTTTTGTTTTTAGACCATCCCTCTATACCAATGGACCATAATACAAAAGGGAAGCATCAACATGTACTTTATGCCTCAAGCATGGAGTAAGAATGCTACTCTTGAATACCAATTTTAGGACTGCCAATGTGTATAAGAAGAACCATGTTTGCCACATGCCAACAAAAAGACTCTGCTAATGTTTATTGTAAGACTTGCTACCATATACCATTTAAGGAGCTCTGCTACCACCAAATGCTAAGAACAAGATTACCACTCTACCCTAATAGTAAAACCTCTACTCCTGATAATGGAATAACAAGTTGATGGAGGGCATATTATTGTTGCAATTGTTCTTAGAAGGCTAGGTGATAAAAATTCTATAATCTTTAATCTCGTGCACTGTTGCTTAATTGCATTTGCACTTTGAATACTCCAAATTTGCACCTTTCATATAGGCTCAAAGGTAGTCACTAGATATGTTGGATGTTTAGAGCTTGAATTTTTCACAGAAACTTCTGAAGAGAAACTATTTGCTTATTAGTCAGGTTCCCAAGTGTTATTAATATGTAGGAAAATGTTTTGGACAGTGTTCCCATAGAAACAGTCTTTGCATCTCGATACTGTTCCAATACTTTATGCTCACATCGATGACTTTGTGATCCTGACTACTTCTAGATGATTTTGAAAAGGATGAAATCTTTGGTTCTATACGATGCAAGTATCCTCCAAGAAAGTTGTATATTTTTATGCTTCTTCTTTGGAACATCTTGTGAAATAATGTACTTGACTGTTACATGCCCTAACATTATGTATGTTGTTGGTGTCGTGCCCATGAAAAAGTTACACAAAAGAATACTATAGTAAATAAAAAGTGGTGTGGATGATGGAATCAAATATAATGAATTGATTACCCCTAACCCATGAGCCACCTTATATTCAGTGAATCGCATATCAACTTAAGAGAGCAACTTGTTGACACATTGTCTAGGTGCATGCCCAAGATTGGTCTGACCTCGGATTTACATCTCATAAGGAGGAAAGAGAACTTGTTGCAATACTAATGGAACGAACCAACGTTCCTAGTTGAGCCCAAATAGAGACAATGCTTTCGCTTTTAGACCATCCCTCTATACCAATGGACCATAATACAAAAGGGAAGCATCAACATGTACTTTATGCCTCAAGCATGGAGTAAGAATGCTACTCTTGAATACCAATTTTAGGACTGCCAGTGTGTATAAGAAGAACCATGTTTGCCACATGCCAACAAAAAGACTCTGCTAATGTGTGTTGTAAGACTTTGCTATCATATACCATTTAAGGAGCTCTGCTACCACCAAGAACAAGATTACCACTCTACCCTAATAGTAAAACCTCTACTCCTGATAATGGAATAACAAGTTGATGGAGGGCATATTATTGTTGCAATTGTTCTGAGAAGGCTAGGTGATAAAAATTCTATAATCTTTAATCTCGTGCACTGTTGCTTAATTGCATTTGAACTTTGAATACCCCAAATTTGCACATGTTTTGGGTCATGATTAATGAACCTTACATGTGTGGAATGTGTAGTGCATATTGTAGGTAAAGTTGTCCTTTCATATAGGCTCAAAGGTAGTCACTAGATATGTTGGATGTTTAGAGCTTGTATTTTTCACAGAAACTTCTGAAGAGAAACTATCTGCTTATTAGTCAGGTTCCCAAGTGTTATTAATATGTAGGAAAATGTTTTGGACAGTGTTCCCATAGAAACAGTCTTTGCATCTCGATACTGTTCCAGTACTTTATGCTCACATCGATGACTTTGTGATCCTGAATACTTCTAGATGATTTTGAAAAGGATGAAATCTTTGGTTCTATATGATGCAAGTCCTCCAAGAAAGTTGTATTTTTTTATGCTTCTTCTTTGGAACATCTTGTGAAATAATGTACTTGACTGTTGCATGCCTTAAGGTGTCGTGCCCATGAAAAAGTTACACAAAAGAATACTATAGTAAATAAAAAGTGGTGTGGACGATGGAATCAAATATAATGAATTGATTACCCCTAACCCATGAGCCACCTTATATTCGCATATCAACTTAATTCTATGTTTTATAACTTAGTACATTGTTGCTTGTCTACAGCCTGGGAAAAGCTTGTACACAACAGTGCGAGAGCTTGTGGAGAATGCACTTGATTCGGCAGAATCAATTGCAAAATTACCTGTTATTGAAGTTACCATGTGAGAGACCTACTTTGCTTGTGTTTTTTATGTTGTGTTCCCTCTCTTATTTTTAAATATGCCACTAGTTGCTTAGGAGTTACAAATGTGATTTCAATACTGGCTATCTTCTAAAATTGTTTACTAGTCACCTAAGCCTCGCGTTAAATCTCAAAATGACTTAAATGTGAAGCTTGACCTAAGCAAAATCAAGATGAATGTTTATGTCTATGATCATTGTCAAATCAAATTATTCTTTTGGTAGTTTGGCAACACTAGTCACTTTAAGTATGTCTTTGGAACATCACCTTGCAAACTCTTCAAGGACTTATATACCACGTATCTTACTTTTGCATTTTGGTATTCTCAATGTTTTTGATTATTGCATTTCATCTTGTTAGTGACTCATCCTTGCCGAGTATGAGTAATATCTTGAGCTTGTGGAGATGTAGTTTAAAGTCATATCACAAGTGGTTTAGATAGGAGTGTAATGGGTTGTTTTCGCATGCTTAATTTCAAGTTCAAAATTCTGCAGTTTTTGTTTTTCGTTGAGTAGTTTCCATTATTCATCCTTTGATAGATTTTACTGGTTTTGAGCATTTTTGGCTAATGTTTATTGTGAACTTTGTTATGTTTGGATTGCCTTTTTCTTGACTTTTAGTGAAGAAATTAGCAAGTCCAAGTTCAATTCTATGATCGGTCTCCTAGATCGAGAGCGCTTGGATGAAGAATTGTATGGTGATTATGAAACCGAGAAGGCTCGAGAGGTAAGCATTCAGGTTTGAAGTTCATGTATTGCATGCATATTACAGTGACTACACAAATGGTTGCATTGCGAAGCATGTACTTAGTGAGACACTACCAAACATTCTAATTGAGGCTTGAAGATGGATAAATCTAACATCATTGGTTGTTAAGATGTGGATGGAGAAAACAATATGCTCCATTGGATTAACAAGGGTTTTTTTTTTCTTTTCTTTGGCAGATATTTTTCTCAATATGTATAAAATCTCGTCACATTCAAATATTAGAAGTTAACTATGGAATTATCGTTTGCCATAAGGGCTACAACATAATTTCCAAGTGAATGAAGAACAACGATTCTAGTGTACGACAGTAGGTTCCGTGAGCTTGGAGAATTTCAATTGATTGAGTCTTTAAACTTTGAGAGAAAATTACATTCCACTTAAGTTTCAAGCCGTACATTTGGCACTAGTGTTTTTGGCCCTTAATGTGAACCGATATGCAAGCGACATGCTATTGAGTTACAAAGAAAAGATGAAAAGTTATTTGCTTAGATACACACCTTTATAGATTATAAAATTGACAACTATTTCTGCCTCCGCTACACATGATTGTTTGCAATTCATACTTGAATAACACTTCTATGCTACTTATGCTGTCTTGTTGGAAAATTAACAAAAGTTCTCACTGAAGGTTAGTTCATAGCCCAACTGATTCAAATGCCTGACATGGTGCTCCTATTATTTCTTGTAGAGTAACAACCTTATGCCACATATCTTGGGTACCTTTTGTGCAAGTGCTCTCACATGTCTAGTTCAGGTGTCTTTTAATTGACCTCAAGACCACTCTAGTTGTAGCTAGGTGTAACTGACCCTGAGTGTTAGCCACAATTCAGAGCCTAACCTGACCAAACTTTCGTCAATCTGAGGCTAGACATTAAGATCATCCTCCCCCAAGACATCCATATTTTCAACAATAAAGTCAAGGAAGTTCCTTTCTACGCTTTCAATGCTCTCCCAAGAATCATCATTTGGTGACAGTCCTTTCCATCTACTTAAGTACTTATAGATGATGTGATTTCGCAACCACCTTTCCATATGATCTGACATTCTCAGGCCCCTCAATTTATCCTTAGGTGCAAGAGAATCACCTTCATGTAAACTAGCCTTCCCTTGCTTACATGAAATAACTGACGTACTTTAACCTTTTCGGAGAGTTTCAGTTCGTAAACCACATCTTTGACTCTCTTAAGAATTCAGACGGTCCACAATGTGTCGCAGACAACTTGTATTGCTTTCCAGTTCATGTTGCCTGCAAATCCGTTGGCATTCGTAGATATACCCAATCACCTTCCCAAAAATCATTCGCATAATCTCTCACTAGATCCTAAGCATTGTTGACGTTTTCTTGGTATATTCATAAGTAGATATGGTATTGAGCTGCAAATTGATACCTTCCAAAGTGTAGATATCCAATCAAAAAGCTATGAAACGACAACACAATGAATTGTTGTATGATAGACACTACTGGAAACAAATCCTAAACAAAACAATGTAAAATAGTGGAAAAGATGAACTGACAAAGATTTTATGCTTTATAGGTGCAATTGCTTATTTTTCAGAAAAATGTCAATGGGACCTTAGTGAAAGATCTATAAATAAATGTTGATAACATGTATTTGATGTGAAAACTTCTTTCATTTCTTTGATTGGTGCCTTTATCTTCTTATTATAGAAACGCCTGGCAAAGGAAGCTCGTGAGCAAGAAAAGCAAGCCAAGGCTGCTGCTGCAGGAAAGAAGGTGAAGGATTCAAATGCAGTGAAACTTGGAAAGGGTCGTGGTGAAGCTTTGTTTTACAAAGTTACTTGTAAGGTATGAGTTATGGACATGTAGTTAGGGTCTTTATTTATATTCTATGGTACTTGGGCCTCATCAAGTTATTAAGAGCCCAAACTTATTTAATTACACAAGATCCAATTTAAGTCATTAGTTTTTTGCTTGGTGGAAATACACGTTGATTGAGAATATATGATCTTGTCTAAATGTGTTTTATCTTGAGATCATAGCAGTTTCCAGGGCAAGGAGTCAACAAGTTGGTGTGATCTTTGTCTTTGGAAATGAGTGTCGGCCCTAAATTAAGTTAACTATAATTCGCAGGACTGTTGGAATGGTCATATTGCAGTTTGATGTGATTCAAGTATGTAGGACGGGTATGTCAAACCCCTAATAATTCAAATTTCTCCATTCTAATTATGTAATCTTTAGGTAGAGATTTCTCTTGGAAACTCCTACAACTAGATTGCATGACAAACAAGTCACAAGTGATAGATTTTGATCAAGAGACCTACAATAGCACCAAAACTTGAATTTCTAGCTAGTCATTGTTATGCCATGGAGTAGAAAGCAAAATGTATAGTGAAGCTCCAAAGAATATATTTAGAGTACGAACACGTACATTCCACTATTACTGTTATTAGTCTCCATAAAAGCAACCCATTGTTTATTAATTCAAATAAAAAAAATGGTGGTGAAAGAAGCAGTTTCTAAGATATTGATAGATATGATAGTTGGGAAGTTGAAATATGAGTTGCAATACGTTTGACTTTCTATTCAGAAAATATGTTCTTTGGAGCTTAATGTCTATATCATCTTGTATGTAGGATAACGGCAGAGGAATGCCTAATGATGATATCCCAAACATGCTTGGTCGAGGTAAGAGCTGAATTTCAAAAATTTATCTGAGGACGTTGATTAGTAAAGTTCAAGAAAGTCTGGTCATTCTAAGGATCTGCTAACATGTCAAAGCATTTTTCACTTGTTCTTAAAATGTTTTTGTAAATGAATAAATCTCTTGGAAGGATATATTTTTTATGACATTTGCCTTACTTTCAGTGCTTTCTGGAACTAAGTACGGATTAAAGCAAACACGAGGAAAATTTGGTTTGGGTGCGAAGATGGTGAGCTTACCTACTCTTTAATGTTACGTGCGAGTAGTGACACTTATGTGATGTGCCTTGTTCTGTCAAGAATTAATGTAATATTTATATGTTTTATTCACAAAGATGCCATTGATGGTTTGATTGGTGCATTTGTAGCTGATTTTGACAACACGATCGTTGGTCAGGAAGTGTTCTTGTGTCTTTTTTTTGAATTTCTGACCAAGTTGTAGCAACCATGCCTTGTGTCCTCATTTCTGCCCACCATAATGATGCCGCCTTCTCTAGGTTGAGAGTAGTCGTTTGTAAATTGGCCTTATTAGGGTCGTGTTCATGCTCATAACGGATATCCAAACCCCTATTGTTGGCTAGCAACAATTAATATTTTTGTCGCTTATAGTTATTGAATTTGAGGAGTGCATATCGGTCTTTTGTTTCTTTGGAGGGGGGGTTGGACCCTTGAGAAGAAGATGAGGTGTGTGCCCTTTAATGATGACAATGACATCTTAAGTAGGTCTTCAAGAAATAGTATCATCAAGCTCTATAATGTTCTATGTTTATTACTAGTAGAGGATTCTCAGGTTTGGGCTTATGCTTTTGACGAGACTTCTTGGAAGGTTCTTGAGACGACGACGACGATGACGAGAAGACCTAAACTCTAATACTTGTACTCCTTGTTCCATTAGAAGTGTGATTCCATGTGAAAAACTTTCGAATCCACCTTTCAAACAGAGATAGTCAGCTGTATTCTGCATATTTTTGCCTAAGATTTTTCCAAATTCAATTCGTGCATGCTCAAACATGCAGTCCTGTTGCTCTTAAGCTGTGTAGGTCTGGAAATGAATGCAGAGTACAACAATTGAGGAATTTACTCTTATGTAGACATGAATTGTTTGCTAATGTCAAATAGCTAGGTTTGATATGCAAGGATTTGCCTAAGAACTAAATTACAACTTAGGGCTGTAATCCCACTAAAATCATTCTCATGAGAAATTTGACACCTAAGCAGTCTCTACTATAATTAAGGATTCCAATTTCTCCCATTTTAAGATAACTACACATGCATGCAACTGAGATAACAACATTTTGTTGGAGTGGGTGGAGCAAAAATAGACATAGGAATAGAGTTTTGCAAAGGGGTGGTGACATGCTGTGATGCAGCCTGATTAGTGGGCTGCGGAGCAGTTTGTCCACAAGCTGTGTAGCAGCCTGATCAACTGGAGTAAAAGCCAGCAGAAGCTGCTCAGTGGCTAATGAGGGGGAGCCTAAGCTCCCAATGGTTGCAATCTCCCAAGTAACAACTGATGATGGCCCCTCTTGCAAGTTGTGATGCCAACAATTAGTGAAGGCCCCTTAAGTAGGGATGGCTCTTTGGCAATCAACGATGGTACATGCAGTGATCATTGGGCAGAGAGCCAGATGCTCATCAAACAAGAAGCTGATCAAGAGCCGATAGAGCCTAATAGTGATTGAGGTAGGTGCAGCAATAGGCTATGTCAGCAGGCAACGATGGCATCTCCTCCAGCAATGCCAGCAGGCAGTGACGGCAACCTCCTGTCCATAGACCAGAGATGAAGATGGCGTGAGGTGGCGCTGGAGAGAGAGAATGTCAGCAGTGATGGAGAAAAAGAGTTTTCTAAAATTTCATTGGTCCACGAGAGAGAGAGAGAGAGAGAGAGAGAGAGAGAGAGAGAGAGTCATGTACTTGGCCATTGGCCCACTCCTTGATATATATTAGACATTGACCGTATATGACATATTGATCATTCTCATGAGGCATGTGTGGAATGTGGATCATATACACTATAGTCTCTATTTGCTTTCAAGTTTCAAGTTTGGTATGCTAAAGCCTAAATGCTTTGTGAAGTTTGTGTATGCTTTGTATCACTTGTTTAGTATGTGTCATTGCTAAAGTTTGTTAAAGTTTAGAATTTTTTTGGATGCTAGCCTCTATGTTGGTTTTTGGATGGATCATGGTAGTTGTTAAGTTTCTTTGGAGTTCCAGAATCCCTATAGTGACTACTCTGATATAATATGGATTGAAAGCTCACATATTTGCAATGTGTTTTTCTATAGCCCCAAACTGATGTTTTTTTCCCACCCTAACACATACATTTAGAAAAATGACACACACACGCGCGCACGCACAGAGAGAGAGAGAGAGAGAGAGAGAGAGAGAGAGAGAGAGAGAGAGAGAGAGAGAGAACGAGAGAGAGAGAGAAAGCTTTATTAATGTCTTTTCCATGCCAAAAGGCATATAAGACCAGATGACGTACATGTCAAGTATGTGAAAACCATGGGAGCGTATATAAACGTCTCCAAGAAAAAACTATGCATAAAAGAGAAATGAGTAATATAACCGTAAACTACAAACTGCCAAGTGTCCATAAGGGGGAGCAAAATAGCTGCCAAGAGTAGAGTAATATCATGTAGTGTTGCTGCCGAAAAAAGATATGATACGAGCTGTAACAGGAGGTAATATGGACCGTCGCTGACGTCGTCTAGGAGGGTGAAAATTGTGTGCTCTCGTAACAGGGCGGGAAGTGCGAACTGCTGCATGACTATGAGTGATACACTGTCTCTGACATTGGTGAGGTGGTATGTCGTCGTCATCGTCATTAGACCGTGTCCGTCTCCTGGTGAAGAAAGACGTAATCTGAGCCTGAGAGCTAGGATGTGGCTGGTGAGTTGACTGGTACATATCCTGGTGCAGCAAGACCATCTCTCGTAGCATAAGTGCGACACAACAAGAGTCCTCATATCCAATCAATGCTCTGAGTGTAGTAGGCATGTCACGGAATAGACAATGATATCTCCCTCTAATCTCATAATATACGGGGCGGTGTACCTTGGAATTTGCCTGTCTCAATAGCCAACTGATGTGAGGAAGTGAGTTCGGTAGTACTCAGGCTTAACCCCCAGCTAGTGTCGCCAAGTACGGTCGAGATATGCTCTATATAAAAAACGTCTAATGTACTGGTGTGTACCCAAAGGGAGATCAGTGATAGTGATACCAAATGCTTCCATGAGAAAGTGTGATGCCTGAGAGAACCATGACCCCGCTGTTGGCTCACCCCCTCACTGCTCGCTGAACTACCCCCCCCCCCTTCGCTGCCTGTAGACCTACCCTCCCTCTCGCTGCTCTCAAATCTGCCCTCCCCCCTGCTGCCTGCAGATCTACCCTCCCCCTCGCTGCCTTTTGACCTGTCTTCCCTCTCGCTGCCTACAGATCTTGATGTGGCACCCCGTTCTTCTTCCCCACTCCCACTCTCTTCCTCCTCGTCTTCCCCCTCTTCTGCTGCTCCTTCCTAACTTTCATCTTCTTCTTCTTCTTCTGCTTCTGCCTCTTCGTTGTCTTCATTGATCTCCAATCCTATTGATCTGGCCATCCCTACTGGCCTCCTTCCTACCCCTATTTTCCAAGAATCCACAGCCCCCCATCTACAGCACCCCATCTACAGCATCCATCCCATACACTGCCTCCAAATCAACCGAACTATTTTCCTCCTGGGAAGCTGACCAAATGAAAGCCGATTTCCAACTTTCACAATTGAAGGG
Organism: Diphasiastrum complanatum; assembly: GCA_029204225.1. NCBI lineage: Eukaryota > Viridiplantae > Streptophyta > Lycopodiopsida > Lycopodiales > Lycopodiaceae > Diphasiastrum > Diphasiastrum complanatum. The sequence continues at coordinate 10,194,983 of CM055094.1, read as the reverse complement.
AATAGTGGTTTCCTTACTCAAGGAAAAGAACGTGTTGCAGTCCAAAGTCGCTTCATTGGAGCAGGTGATCAACACTAAGCAGGTCATGGGCAGTAGTCTTGAAGAAAGACATTTCCTCAGTCATCTCAGCCACCATTTCATAAGAGCGGTCAAGGGAGCAAAAGGTTCATAACATCAGGGTTCGCGGGATACCGGATACACAGGATGCCATTGCCGAGGCTACGAGATTTCTCGAGACCACTCTAGTGCATGTGACATATGGGCTAGATACAACTTGGAGGACCACTAGAGATGCAGCTGCACTGATCATTCGCTTCACATCCCTAGACAGCTGCAGAGAGGCTTCAGGCTGTAGAGCCCAGTTACGTGACATTACCATATATATGGATGACGATCTTACCTACATCCAGGTTGAGGAGAGGTGTAAAGCCTTCCAGGTGGCTCAAGAGACTGGTAGACAGGTCATTTATCGAGATGGTCGTATACGATTTGTTGTTGGCACCCCTAGCAGTTCCCAGAGCTAGGAATTCGGGGCCCCTGGGATTGGGAGCATCCGGGGGCCCCATCCATACCATCTTCAGATTGGGGTATGGAATTGTGATGGCATCCACTCATCCTCTACAGCAGGTGATCTGATTGACTTTATCACTAGACGAGACCTATTGTTTTTTATGGAGACTCACGAGAGCCAGGTGCACGGTTTACCCACCTTCTCGGGATACAGATGGGATTCAGTATACAGATGTGAGACTAGATCAGCCAGTGGTCGTGGTTCGGGAGGAGTGGCTTGTCTCTACAAAGAGTCCCTTCATCAGATGCTCGACTTTGTCAGGCATGATGAGCATGCATGGTATATTTGGCTTCGTATCATAGGACGAGCAATTGGTTTGGACAGGGACATCTTCATTGCTGCTTGCTATTTCCTCCAGAGTCCTCCTCCTTTGTTGAGGGTGTTGGCTCACCTTATTTGGACCTTTCAGTGGATATCATCGAATTTGCAGAGCGGGGGCATATTTTCCTCACTGGGGATTTTAATGCCCGGACAACTTCATGACATATAGAGTTCCATGATGCTACAGATCAGATGCGAGTTCATGCCCTTGATAGTGACAGTTTGGGGATCACCGGGATTTCTGATGATGGACCGGGACCTATTACTTCATATGGTGAGTACATGTTACAGTTCGATGAGGCACATGAGTTAGCCATTTATAATGGCCTACCTCATTGGCCTAATTCTGGCAGCTATACTTGTCACCCTCACAATGGCGGTCATAGTGTGGTTGATTACCTCATGGGGTCACCGTCATCCATCCCTCTTATTCACAACTTCTATATCTCCCCTACCACCCTCTTTGATCATTCGTTCCTATCCTTCGCTATTGGTCACCTTCCACCACCACAGCCTCAACACCAATCCATACTTCCCCGTGCACCCAAATACACCTTCCACCCCCTCCTACCCCACTCTACCAAGAATCCCTGGCCTCCCTACTTCACTCTGTTCCACATAGTGAACCGCTGGAGTCACAAGCTGCCTTCCTCACCACCTGTCTCCACACTGCTGCTACTTTGGCTTTCCCCTCTAAACCTCATAAACACAAACCAGTCCATCCACGATCATCCCGACCTTTCCACCCACTGTGGTATCACGCGGAATGCCGATCCCTTCACCACTCTGTCACACATGCTCGTTTCCACGCCCGCCATCTTCTTCGCTCTTCACGTCAAATGTACAACCGCACACTTCGTTGCAAAAAACGTGCCTATGATGACTCTGAAGGAAACCGTCTTGTGAACCTCCTTCTCAGTTCCTCCTCAGGTGCCTTTTGGCGTGAGTTTATCCCTCGTGTCCCACCCCCTCTTCTGGACGATTTACATATCTAGACCGACTATGCTACCCAGCTTTACACTATACCCACTGATACGCCCATCTCCATCTCTCCTCAACCCTTCCAACTTCACCTTTTTCACCCCTGACTTGGTTCGGGTAGCAATCAAAAAGCTGAAAACCCACCGTACCAAGGACATTGAATATCTGAGCTACTGATTCAAGCCTCCGATACCCTTGCCCCTCCATTATCCACTCTCCTTAACCATGTTGTTGTTGAGGGCTTCCCATCATCTTGGTGCACCAACATCATACAGCCTATCCATAAAAACGGTGACCCCATGGTACCTGGTAATCACCGCACTATTATGATTGGACATGTTCTCGTGAAGTTATATGGCACCATCCTCCAGTCTGCAGTTAGCTCAGAGGCAGAGTCTAGCTTGGGGACATTCTGATTGCCATCCTTCTCTATGCGAATGATGTGGTATTAGTCTCCCGTACCAGAGAGGGATTACAGAGACAGTTGGACTGTTTACACACCTTTTGTACTCAGTGGGGTTTAGGGGTGAACCTCTCGAAGACCAAAGTTATGGTCTTCAATACCTCTCGGGCCTTCATGCAGCACCAGGAGCTTACCCTTGATGGATAGCCCCTAGAGGTGGTCTCTTCCTACACTTACCTGGGTGTGCTCTTCTCTGGTCCTACCTTCAGTATGAGACAGGTGGCTACTTCTAGACTTGGGAAGGGTCACTCTTCCCTAGTCCAGCTGGAGAGATTCTGCTTCCGTAAGTCTATTCGGGATGCCCCAAGTAAGTGCAGACTGTATGCAGCAGAGATATGGTGTACAAGACTATCATCTTCACACTGGTCCAGCATTTCACGCTTACAGACCACCATGTTAGCTTGCATGATCCGAGCGAAGCCCTCGGTTCCACATGAAATCATCCTTGCGGAGTTTTCTATGAAGAGTGGAGATGTCGGGCGTGGAAACGAGCATGTATGATCGTGGTGTAGGGATCGGCATTCCGTATCATACCACGGTGGGTGGAAAGGTCGGGATGATCGTGGAGGGACTGGTTTGTGCTTATGAGGTTTAGAAGGGAAAGCCAAAGTAGCAGCAGTGTGTAGATAGGTGGTGAGGAAGGTGGCTTGTGACTCCAGCGGTTCACTGTGTGGAAAAGAGTGAAGTAGGTAGGATTTCTGTTGGATAGAGAGGGGTGGAATGTGTATGTGGGTGCACGGGGAAGTATGGATTGGTGTTGAGGTTGTGGTGGTGGAAGGTGGCCAATAGCGAAGGATAGGAACGAATGATCAGAAAGGGTGGTAGGGGAGATATGGAAGCTGTGGATGAGAGGGATGGATGACAGTGACCCCATGAGGTAATCAACCACACTATGACCGCCATTGTGAGGGTGACAAGTATAGCTGCCAGAATTAGGCCAGTGAGGTAGGCCATTATAAATGGCTAACTTGTGTGCCTCACCAAATTGTAACAGGTACTCACCATATGAAGTAATAGGTCCTAGTCCATCGGCAGAAATCCTGGTGATCCCCAAGCTGTCACTATCAAGGGCGTGAACTCGCATCTGATCTGTAGCATCATGGAACTCTGTCTGTCGTGAAGCTGTCCAAGCATTAAAATCCCCAGTGAGGAAAATATGCCTTCGCTCTGCAAATCCGACGATGTCCACTGAAAGGTCCAAATAAGGTGAGCCAACACCCTCAACAAAGGAGGAGGACTCTGGAGGAAAATAGCAGGCAGCAATGAAGATGTCCCTGTCCAAACCAATCGCTCGTCTTGTGATACGAAGCCAAATATACCGTGCATGCTCATCATGCCTGACAAACTCAAACATTTGATGAAGGGACTCTTTGTAGAGACAAGCCACTCCTCTCGAACCACGGCCACTGTCTGATCTAGTCTCAGACCTGTATATTGAATCCCATATGTATCCCGGGAAGGGGGTAAACCGCACACCTAGCTCTCGTGAGTCTCCATGAAAAACAATAGGTCTCGTCCAGTGATAAAGTCAATCAGATCACCTGCTGTAGAGGATGAGTGGATGCCATCACAATCCCATACCCCAATCTGAAGATGGTATGGATGGGGCCCCAGGATGCTCCCAATCCCGGGGGCCCGGAATTCCTAGCTTTGGGGACTGCTAGGGGCGCTAGCAAGAAATCGTATATGACTATCTCGATATATGACCTGTCTACCAGACGCTGATTGATGAACAAAGGAATTAGAATTATTATTACTAACGTCTTTTTGGTACCCAAAGGTACATAAGACAAAAGAGAGTACAAATGTGAGGAGCGTTGTCCGCATACGGACTTATTTACTAATTAAAGGAAAAGAACTAGTATATCTATCTCTCTATCTCTAAGAAGAAGTATTAAAGCTTGACCACCAGCTTGTGAGAGTACAATGCAAGAGCTTAACCACCTGCTCTGCGGAGGAGACTAGCTACGAGCGAGCTGAAAGTAATAAGTGATGGTAGTAGTAGAGCGTGCTGTAGACTGGCGGGAAGCACGTGAAGACCTGGTAATACTGGATCTAGCAGAAGGATGTGAGACTCTCTGCGTCTTCAATCTTCGAACGGGGACTTCAAAATCCTCAACTGAAATATCCTCTCTGTCTCGCTTCTGGAAGAATTGGGTAATATGAGCCTGACTGTGATCCATATCTAGGAGCGTAGGTAGAAGTGAAGCTCGTAGAGTATACATCTCTCTCAACAGAAGACCTACACATCTGGTGTTTGGATACTCGAGAAGGATCTCAGCGTGAGAGGAGTATCTCTGTATAAACAATGGTATCGCCCTCTGATCTCATAATATACTGAACAATGAAAGATGAAATGAAACTCATCCTGCACCTCCTGAAGAGAACAAAACTGACATATCCTCTGCGGTCTGAGAGAGAGAGAGAGAGAGAGAGAGAGAGAGAGAGAGAGAGAGAGAGAGAGAGAGAGGATCCGGAACGCTGCCGGATTCCGGAACCGTTTTGGAACGCAGCATTCCGGAACACCATGTTTCTATGAATACAGCTCACTTGCCTTCCAATTTCCATTTGTTGACCTTTATCTATTCAAGTCTTATATCTGCTTGTTCAGTGGGTGAAAGATTCTTGTCCCCTACGAGCTTTTAATGATAAAAATCCATCCAAAAATCAGATGAGAATTGTGCTACTCTTTTCCAAGCTTATTTGCTGGATATTGTTAAAATTTTTATTTGAAATTCGTTTTGACATCCAAATGTTAGTAGATTTGTTATTCTGATCTACTAAAGTGTTGAAGGTTCCTGCACTTGATGAGCAGTTGATTGCTCTAAAATGTGGCTTGAAAAGTGATTATTGCTCTTAAAGTGTGGACAATATTTTAAAGATAGAGTTGTACTATGTAAAATGTGTCTATGGCTGTCATATTCGAAATTTTTTTATAGAATCTTTTGCTGTATATAATTGCAGGCACTTATCTGGTCGAAGATGAGCACAGGACTTCCTATTGATATATGGAGTGCCACTAGAGGCCAAAGCTTTATTTCTTATTGCAGGCTTGATATTAACATTCATAAGTGAGTGTGTGTGAATGTGGTTCAATTACAAGTTGCAGCTCAAAGCGTATGCTCACATTCAACTTCGATCTATTCTCCTCTCTACTATCTTATTTCTTTCATTAAATAACTTCTTTGTCCTTACTCAGGAATGTACCAAATGTCCACATACATGAAAAGCGTAGTAACGAGGAGGGCTGGCATGGTGCTGAAATCCAAGTCACAATTGAAGGGAACTGGACTACATATCGGGTGACTCCTGGTTGTGAATGAAAAAGCTAGAACATTTGCTTGCTATTGAAGCTTGCAAGAATGTATGGAGCCTTGTTATCTACTATGACTGCAAAAGCAGTGTTCATGACATAGTTTCTTGTTTTGCAGTCAAAGATCATAAATTACATGCGGCAAATGGCAGTTATCACTCCTTATGCTCAATTTCTTTTCCGATTTGTGGCAGCAACTCCAGAGTAAGCTATAATTCTTCGAGGTAGAGGTTAAAAATTGCAATAGGTTTAGCTCCTCAGTTTTTCGCATGCACATGTTCTTCATTTTCACCTCAAGTTAGTTAATCAAGTGTAAATAGAAGTTTCTTGGTTTGAATAGCTAATCTAAAAAAAAAATATGAATGGTAAATCGAAGTTACTAAAAAACTGCAGCTTTTAGTATTTTTCTCATTGGAGCAATTTGGAATGCAGCAAAAATATTTCAGTCAGGTTTTCCTGTTGCACCAATATGACTTGGTTGAATGGCACATTATATAAATATCTATGAATTGTGAGTAGAATCTATCAAAGAAAATGCAGTTTTTAAGCATTTAGTGTTTTTCTAATTGGAGCAATCTGGATTGCAGCAAAAATATCTCGATTAGGTTTGCCCGTCGCACCAATGTCATGCCTCCAGCTCCTGCAGAAACTAAATATCATCCATCAGCAGTTGATTTACTGTTAATTAAACGGCTTATTGCTGAAACGTTAAAGCAGAATCTTCTCCAGTTCCTCCAGCACGAGTTTACCAGCATAAGCAAATTTTATGCTGAACGTCTCATTGGTATGGCTTTATTTTCAGCATCATGTCTAAGCTTGTAGGGGATATATTAATCTTATTCTCAAGAAAATATTCTTATTGTCCAACTGTTAGTAAGCTTGCAGGGGCTCTTTTCTCCTAGTAATAAGAAAAAGCTCTTATTGTCGAAGTATATTAAAAGAACTATTTCTATCGTCTGCAGAAAATATTCTTATTGTCTGCTGACTATTACAGGCATTTCAGATTTTTACTTATATGATTTTAAGCCTCATGTATGTTAAAAAAACAACCTACATACAACTCGAGCCAGCTTTTTTAAATCCGAACTAACTCGTGGAGAAGAATGCACATCCGCTTAACATGAGAATGTGGTTCCCTCTGTCTGGAAGAGGGAAACGGAGTACATTCACTATATGGAGTTCCTACTCTGTCAGTTTGAAAGAAGAAACTTTCCTATGCATATGCCAACTTAGTTCAACGGCAAGTTTTTTTTTTAAAGTGTTAGTACTAGTTTATCTCCCATGCATGTTCAAAAAAGCTTACAATTGCCATCATGGGTGATAAAGAGTATCTAAAATGTGGCACTTCTTTCCATGCACTCATAAGTACATACCAGGAATGCATATTGCTAGCTAGCATTGTTGGATATGTGAGGGACACATTATAATATAACTCTGATGCTTAGCTCAAAAGTTTTGAGAGTAAAACTGCAGAATATCACATCTTTATTGATCACTTGGTTTCTGTTGATTCTGATTCTAGGTGAAATGGGGCCAGAGTTTACTCCTAAGATGCCAGTGAAATCACTTACTGCTCAACAGCTAGTACGCATACATCAGCTTTTTCGACAGGCAAAATTTGGCGAGCCTACAGGCGAGGTAAAATTGATCGTCTTGCTGCTCATGACCAGCCCTTCCGATGACCATTCTGAGGGTCCACTGGCCTTTTTCCTTGTGGGTATTTGATGCAACATAGCAGACTGGGATCCGTAGTAAGATATTCTGACCAACTAAAGATGATAACGAATAAAGTGAACCAGTCCATCAAAGTTTTCCTCCTAAGACTTTTGTAGGACTCTAAACATCGGAGTTTTTGCCAGAACTCTCATAAGGAATCTAAGTCCATGGCTCTTTGTTTCAGTGCCTGAGCCCAGCTGGAGAATATAATCTTCGGCTTGGTATCATGAAAGAATTACACCCAGACATGGTAGCCACCTACCAGGGAAGGTAACATCTGCTTTTTTATTTCTTCGCAATCCATGCTCAATCCATAGTCTCTCTGGAATATAAGGCAATTTACCTTGTTCCTGCCAATGGATTTTCTATTCTAGTCTTGATATGAAACAAAATTGCCATTCTTCTCCGGAAGTTCTCAGTTTGCAGAATGCAAATTCCACATATTACCGAGGAAAGCAGCCTTTTGTTGGAAAGTAAAGAGAGGGTGACTTGTGACAGAAGCAATATTGAGACAAGTAGTTATCGAAATAAAAACTTGCTTGGTCTTTTGTGATCCTGTTTTTTCAATGATTTGCAGTGTCCAAGTATTTGAGGGCCATCCATTTCTTGTTGAAGCCGGACTCAGCTTAGGAGGGAGAGATGTCAAGCCGGTACTTTCTATTAACACTAGCTGTCAAATGCCTTAATATTGATTGATGCTTCATGATCCATAGTTATGCTGCTATCAATGTTTCCCACTCATAGCTATCCACTTTTGATGCATCCATCAAGTGTATGCTAAGCTTTTCCTTAAATATTTACTTTAACTCAGAACATAATCTGTACATATTTTGGTCAGGGCTTGAATATTTTCCGCTTTGCAAATCGTATACCACTACTTTTTGAGCAAGGAGGAGATGTTGTCACAAGAACTGCAACAAAACGAATCAAGTTTGTGTTCTGCTACCTCTCAACAGTTCGTCTAGCTGGCTGGCAGATTCAATGTGTTTGCATTGAGTCAGTTTGACAATATCTTTGCTAATCTTAAGATCTGTACCTGAATTTCTTTTGTTGTTTGCAGCTGGAATAGCTACAAAATAAATCAGGTGCAAGATAAAATTGGTGTTTTTGTTAGTATAGTTAGTACAAAGATACCATTCAAAGGCACCGGAAAGGAGTATATTGGTGATGATATCAAGGAAATAGCTTCTGCTGTGAAGGTACGAAATTGTCTCAAGTAAATCTTTGTTTTGATCACATGTTTTCATTGATTTGACTATACTAGCAATTACTGTGGTTGATTTGAATTTTGCAGTCTGCTATTCAGCAGTGTTGTATACAGCTGAAATCTAAGATAGTACGACAGCAGCAAGCTCATGACAGACAACAACGTAAACGGAATCTCTCTAAGTGAGGAAGTTTCACTGACCTTGTGAAGTTTTCTATCATTTCTCGAGAGATATGTTTTTGTGTTTTATTTGTATGACAATTGTTACATAGTCATAAAGAACTGCAATTTGACCCTCTCAAATAGATTCTAGATCCGAATCAAAATTTAAAAAAGAAATTCAAAATCTCTTTTGGAAATCTCACTGGAAAAATGTTAGTGGGTTAATGAAAATCTGTGCTGAAATCTGACTGGAGAAATGTTAGTGGGTTGCTGAAAATCTCTGCTGAAATGTGTAATCATAGATTAAAAGCAATTTACGGGTGTTGTAAATAATCACAAGCCTGGTATAGTCTGATATATTTCAGAGAATTCATTTAGCAGCGGACAGAATTGAGAGATAGCATAGCAGAGAGAAAGAGCAAGAGAGATGTAACTAACTACATTCTTATTAACTGATTGAGAAGGGTGAACTGCCCACTACATAGAGAGAGAGAAGTGGTCGAACCGTTATGTGACGTTTGAGGACCCAAACCTCTTCACATCAACTAGTTATTATGAAACGTTACTTGCATCAAAATCAACCAATCAACTGAGAGTTGCTGAAACAAGCAACTAATCAACAAAACAATGATCAAAGCTAGCTCTTTGAAGATGCCAGAAAGCTGAATTAAAGCAAAGTCCGTGTGCAGGTGAAGGAAGAGACGTCTTCTACCACAGTCCACATGAAGATGCAGTTCAGAAGCATAGACCAAAGAGGAGTAGGATCAAATTAAAAGCTGAAGCTTTCACATGAAGTGGGAGCAGTGGCAACAAAGCTAAATACAATTAAAACAAATCAGATCTGAAACAAGACCAGCAGAATGTCAAAATAATCAGAATGCTAACCTGAATAAGTTCTCAATAAGAACATTTCATATGATGTTAGTAGCATGAATAAAACTGTGAATGCTCCATTAAGTGGGAGTGTTACGAATAATAATGTGCGCATTCACACATAACCAAAGTAACGTTTCATAATAATTAGTTATTATGAAACGTTACTAGTTATTATGAAACGTTACTTTGGTTATGTGTGAATGCGCACATTAATATTCGTAACATAGTCCACATATCAATGGTCGCCCATCCTTATCTCTATCCATAGAATCTGAGAACCGTGAATGGTTCACCATGGTTCTCAGAACCGTACGGTTCACAAAGATTTTAATGGTGAACCATACTAATTAATTAATTTTTTAGTTCCCACCCCGAAAAACAGCTAAAAGAAAAAGCCAAAAAAGCCTTTCGGGATTCTTCTAGAATAAATTTAAATCTGAAGCTGAATTTTCTGGTGACTATGAATCGTTTGCTGTACAGATACATCCCAGATGTGTCCCGTGCAATCTATGGAGTCCTGATGGAAATGGCAGATGGCCAGAAATCCAAGAAGGTTAAGTATGATGATGATGCAGATGATCTGTTAAAGAAAGTAGCTCTTCATCAAATAACTGAGTCAACCTTCATCCAAAAGCTTGGCCAGCATGTTGAACAGGTTTCCTTTTTATTACTCCTAAAGCTTATGACTTCAAACCTGTCAGATTTAAAATGGTTGCTTAGTCCATAATGTGCATTTGCCATCACTGCAACAACAAAATCTAGAAAGCACGATTTTGTTAATGCTTTTCCTTGATGTTTTGAATTCTACTTTTGGTCTATCATCCTTTCACGACAAGTGATTCATGATCGTTGTATTTACAAAAATCTAGGTTGATGCGGAAATGGCTTTGGAATATGCAACTCAAAGTGGTATGGTTGATACTGCTCGGGAACCAATCTACCTAAGGACTTTAGAAAGTGACTATAAATTTGCACTGGAACTGCACAACCCTGTTTGTGTCATGAAGCTATTCTCTGATTTTTGATGTATGAGAGATTTTTGTGTCATGAAGCTATTCTTTCAGCATCTTCTGCATTACATGCAGAAGGTGAGGTGTGATATAAATAGAACATCTGTTACATAATTTCCTGATCATTATTCATTTGTCCATCCATATTTGAAAGTAGCTTAGAGTTACACATGTCATCCCATGTATGTGCAAAAAGCACTACAGCCTTTGAAAAGGTGCAAAATGCCCATCATTACATCTAATTTTTTAGTCAAGGACTTTTCAGTACTTGCACAAAATTGATGCATATATAATTGATTTTGTATTCTCTCTCTCTCTCTCTCTCTCTCTCTCTCTCTCTCTCTCTCTCTCTACATATATATATATATATATATATATATATATATATATATATAAAGTGTGCCCGTCGATGGCGGGCGGGCGCGTGTGTATATGAATGTGCATGTGCATGTGCATGCATTGATCCAAAACCCGATGGCGAGTGGTTGAAGGTCAAAGACGGCAGGGACAATGTTCATGTGTGTATGTACATATGTATATTTGTGTGTGTGTGTGTGTGTGTGTGGGTGTGAGCATGTGTGTGCATGCATAAATCCATCTCAAAAAACAAAGTGTACATCAATTGAACTTAAAAAATAACGCAGCAACAAATTCATATTATAAATTTTTAATACATGGACAACAAATCAAGTGATAAATCACATAACAAAACCTGTGAATACACTAGTTCTCTAGCATTGAACTTAAAAAATAACGCAACAACAAATTCATATTATAAATTTTTAATACATGGACAACAAATCAAGTGATAAATCACATAACAGAACTTGCGAATACACCAAGTTCTCTAGCATTAAGTCTGACAACATTGACATTCTTATAAGCACAACTCACATTACTAATCAACATCTCGACATCTAGAAATAAATTTTTTGTGAAAAAAAAAATCCACGCTTTTGTTGGAGGTATAAAAAATCTATCCACCTCCTAATTAGCCACACGTCACTACAGATGTACACCTCAGTGCCAAAACAATATATATCCATCAAATCGCGCACAAACGTTCTGTGATTTATCACAATATTCACCATCTGCAACAACACGAACAATGTTAGTCAAATTGATGTTCTCAATATATTACCAATCATAACAACAACATAATTGATATACATACTAAACCTCACGAATCATAAGATACGTCAAGTACTAAAACGCTTTCGAATATACAATATTTTGTGTAAATCTTGCCATTCCTTTTTTATTTGTAAATCGATCGTCAATATCTCTAATCAGTACTCTCTGCAATTCAAACGACAAATTTGAATTGCTTGGCACTAAAGGGATCCATGGAATGAGAACTCTACTTTCCATATTCTTCCTAGTCACTATCTTCGCCTCTATAACCTCGCCTCTATGACTTGTTTACCCAATCTATGAATGATAAGTTTTGTACCATTGCACAATTCCTTGCGCGACGCTATCGACCGCAACAACATCACTATCATGCCAACCTTCAATGCTTAACCATGCTATCAGCGCTATAAAATGTGCAAAGCATCACCAAGAAGTTGCTCAACAATGTTCGAATTGATCTAATCCACGTTTTCGTTCAACGAGGTCAATATTGCACGACTTCTTAAAAAATCGACATTTCTGTAATGTCTTGCAATATAAAAAAAAGTGAACAAAATCAATTCGCACACATTGCGCATCCTTAGACACATACATACTGGCAAAGAAATCAAATCCAAACCACGCTACACTAATCTAGGCTCACGACCATCTCCAATACTCAACAAATACTCTACAAACCTCGACTGTTCGTTCCTTTTGGCTCCCTCCACATCCATAACGTGCATGTTTGTTGACAGTTTGTGCACCTCCATATATTTTCACAAACGTGAACACTTCAGTGAAGCGCTCACAATTTGTGCACGACCGTCTTGTCATACCATCGGGAGCACCTGACGGAAATTATCACAAAAAATGATCGAAACTTCTCCAAATGAATCAATACCCAATATGTCCCGTAGAGACTGATCCACACACTCGATGACATACTTATGTACCAAGGGGCCTTGTCTCAAATAATGCTTCTTGGTTTCCAAGGGGAGGCTCGAACCTGGGACCAAAGAAACTTTGGATGCCAAGCTAACCAGTTGAGCCAACCCCGTTGGGTCTGTCTCAAATAATGAGTCGACATACCATCAAAAGCTTATCTAATAGAGACTGTTTCGGGATGTTGCATGTCGAGCTTTCATTCAATTCCGTCAGAGGAATTCTAAATCTAGAGTGCGCGGTTCTACCACCTTTCATTAACAATGCAACGATCCCCAACGATGCAACTACCAATGTTATCCAACCTTGCGCACGCACGTGACACTATAGAGAAATGTCTTACCGTACCACTTAGACCATCTACAAAGAACACTCCACCCACTCTTCATAACACATGTTCACGTACCACACAGTCAAAAATCACGTGCTGATCCACATTCAATCTCTCGATGTCAGCCTCTACCTTTAAAATACATACGTCCAATGGTCAGAATGGACTATACATTGATTCTATGGGTCCACTTTCACACTCTCTTGTTGTAAACGTAAAACCGTGGCAAGTCTTGGTACAACAACTTTCAAGCCTCCGAATTGCCACTTCTATTCAACTCAAAAAAAACTGTCAAAGTGGTACTTGAGTGACCTTCTACGACCTCCTCTAAGTCAACTCCCTCACTAAAGTAAACCAACTCCTGTCCATGAAGATGAATTGCCAGTCGAGTCACAATTGGCTTATGAGCATCCATAGAAAGCCCAAACAATCGCTAGCAAGCCTCACTCATAGAGAAATATTGAGAATTAAAAAATTGCTCTATCTCATTCACTGGCCTAGCTGTCTACTGACCACCACCCTCCACGGCCTCTGCCGTAATCATATATGGTCCCTTGTACACGAATTTGTACAAATACTTCACACTACGTATATGTACACATATCTCTATGTTGATGTGACACTGAAATGTAATGTCAATCATTTGTTGTACGATACTACCCACATGTTATCTAATTCTATTCCATTCGACCGCATCTTCACTTCGTTGTCTGTATGCCTATACGAAAGATACCCATTCACTACCGTTGTTTCATCAATGAAATTCCTTGGGTAGTTCTTCAAGCATTTTTCATCCTTCATGCACGGTGCATTTGGAAAAAGACAGGTCCTCACTATCTCATACAACTTTGGATCATTCTCTCTGAAGTTTCATGCTAAAAACCCTGCACACCAAATCGGACCTATTTGCAGGTGTCTGCTGAAATCTCAACTCTCTCCTCACTTCTAACCAATTTGAGTTCGATGTCATTGTGATAGACAAAACCCAACTCCCTAACAACGACCATAGCATCTTGGTACTGTTGATGCATATGACACGATGAATCGATATAAGACGATGGATGGACTATTCATTGCCCTATATCGCTAGCGGAATGAGCCCCAAGGGCATTAACGATGCCATTGCGAATCTCTCTACGAAATCTATCTCGATTGCTATAGATGTAGTTCATGTTGTTTTGGACCATTTTTGCTACCACGTCACCACACACATACTCATGTAACAGCCTTCCACCCAAATATATAGGTGAAACATGCTCTGCTCATACCTATAAATGATAGTTGTAAAACTCTCGAATGGTGAACTTTGTGTCCAACCCCTAATTGCTCTTCAGGAGCATCTGAATGTATATCATCACGAATGTCATCATCATCAGCATGTGCAACATCTCTCATATACATATGTGGAATTCCCCGATACCACCCATTGGTACCGTAAGGAAAGAGGAGGACAAAATGCAAGGTATCATACGATGAATGATGCTCTGTGATATGATGCAAACCATCTTGAATGGAGTGCAATATGAAGTCACACATTCCTTCACTTGGAGTCTCATCTATAGGCATAAGCATTGCAATATCATTGCTTGTAGGATCATTGAATTGTCTATTTTCTCTACTCTATGAACAACCAGACACTATGTGAAGTCGAATATTTTTTGTGCATTCTCCCGCATGATTCGAGCAACATTCTTAAAACGTTGTGCAAATGGATTCACATCCATCATTATGCTTTGCAAAAGGGAGAGAATGTCACGCCTAAGCTCGGGATTCAAAGATAATCTGTTACGGCCCTAATGGGGGTTTGGAACATTAGGAGCTGTCTTGGACATAGGGTCCAGACCTAATCTGGATAATAGTCGAGTAGGACCATGAGGTCACACAAGCATGTGGTATAGGCATGTGTGTTGCATCCTAGTATGGGATAGGGGGCATACATGCACTAGGCTTATGCATGGGTCTTGACTATTATGGATTAGGGGCACCTATATGCAGTGGACATGCATGGGGGATTGGCATGATCAGTTAGAGTACTTCCATGTGGATTCAGTGCATGGGCAGGTGGGGTTGGCTCTACGCTCTATATATACCCTCACTAGTGTCTATGAGGGTGATTGAAGAATTTGTGGCCGTTATGCTGACACTATGAAGCACTCTTACTGTGGTTTGCCTATCTTCTGGATTGCTTGGGGGCTAGACTGGTATTGGGTCTAGGTTTGGTTGGGACGGTTTCATCTACTACAATCCTCCCTTGGTGTTCTAGGTAGCTCTATCTCGGTTGGGAGTCTTGGGGGTCGTTTCATTGGTATCAGAGCAGCTAATCGAGATGTTGGAGCGGCAAGACGTGATGGATGTGCTACAAGGGCTCAACAATCGGTTGGTTTTCGGTAAATTGGTCGTCATTCACGTAGGTGTTCCACCTTCGTATGGATGAATCAATTTAGGGAACAATTTTTTTGATTGTTGGATGGAATTGATTCTGCTTCACATGGTTGGCATGTACTGAAATTTTCAGTCTATTGTAGCTTGCTAGTTTCCGATTTGTGAATGGTTTATTAGTTCAATCCATGATTTGCATGCGGCTATGGATTCCTCTTCCTGGTGTGGAAGGGTATTTAGTGTTTGCTACAAAACGGCTGAAAGCTTAAGCTTGATGTATAATCTGGAATAGTGAATTCATGGGTTTGCATGGCATGCATAAGTAGGCAAAACCTTCTATTGAATGTCTTTCAATAAGTAATGAAAACTAGTTTCTGAAACTTATTGACTGTCAATAGAAAATTATAATAAGAGCAAGCTGGACGATGGAGTGAGGTTTCATTGCCAAGATTTACTTAGGCATGCTAGTAAAAGAGAATAACAGTAGATGAGCAATGGAATGCTCATAGAATTCTGCATGACAGCTTTGAGATTGAAGCTAGTTCGGCTGTGATCAAGAGAGATAGAATGTCTTAACATCATTGTAGAGATGTTTCTGGAACGATCTTTGGACTAAGCTTGGTGATGGTTGTGGCTTCCTGCTCCTTGCTTTGTGATAGCGGCCTATTGTAGAAACCTGGTGAATTTCCTGCTTTTCTTTTGCCTGGAAATCACCTTTGTGGAGCCCTGGAAACCTGGTTGGTCTTTAAAGATTGATTTTGTGCGTTTCCATGTGTCCTTGGTCTTTGGTAGCTGAAATTGGAGGGTGAGGTAGGGGGAACAAAGGCTGCCTTCATCATTGAGGGCTAGAGTAGCAATGGAGGGATCTCTCTCTCTCTCTCTCTCTCTCTCTCTCTCTCTCTCTCTCTCTCTCTCTCTCTCTCTCTCTCTCTCTCTCTCTCTCTCTCTCTCTCTCTCTCTCTCTCTCTCTCTCTCTCTCTCTCTCTCATATGATACTCAATAATACTTTATCTTGCCTTGTCATTTGATTTGTGCTTTGACGAATGCTTTTGAAAGTCTTTTTTATAAAGCCATATGGTTTGGGTGCCAAAAATTTGGCTGGGTTCAAAATTTAAAAAAAAGCATTCATGGACTTTGTCTCCATTATTATGCTATCAAAGGATTATAAAACAGGGTGCCACCTTCGATGCCTTCTTCACACCTCCTCCTCCTCTTCCTCCTCCTCATGCTTGTCTATGCATGGTAGCACCTATCTACGATCCGGCTTTCTACACCATCATACAGAACAGTAAGCTCTCTTACTTTTTTCAGATTGTAAACGTTGCCATTTTGATAATATGAGGATGGAATGCTTGTGTAAAGTAGTAGTTCATGGAAAAATATGAGGGAAAGTGGGCACTGGATCACGATCCACCACTTACTTGATGCAAGTAATAATTGTTGATGTTTTTCACTCCTTTCGTAAGGATGTGTAGGCTGTAAATCACGATTTTTTGCTCTTAAAACAGTAAGTGATGTATTCACATATGCACAATGGTGCATTGTTGAAGTTGGATATGAGCATACTGATCCAACGCTGGCTGCACATTTCTATTCCAATGTGTTCACGTGTGGGAATATGCATATGACTATGTACTATAGCTACACAAATCGCAAAGAAACTCGCTGGAAGAGCGACTACATCTGTTATAACATACTTGTTTGAATGGATTCACTTTTGAGCAATGGTTTTGCACCTTCATCGCTGGAAGGACAGTAATGATAACACCTTTTTGAAGCAATGATAACACTTTTGAAAGATGTAGGGATCTGTCACTTCAACATGATTGTTGATTCTTCGCTGAGAGATAGTGACCTACTGTTTACCGATAGTTGTTTGAACCATCTTTTGATGTATGGGTTATGATAGTGCATGCTTTAATATATGAAGCCATATGTCTCTTGCTTCACAACGACCTCTATAATGCAGCATTACATCTCGATTCCATTTTCAGATTCGATTCACACTCTCATACAGGTATGTGCTTCGATAAAGAGACTAAAAATGATGGGTAGTTGTGTGCTCTTTACCATATGCAGATAACGCGTTTCATAGATAAATACATACTGATTGGCATTGCTTTTTATGGTATCACTGCTATGGCATAGATTAGACTCGAATACGCTTACTAGCACTCTTTAAGGGAAACGTTTTTCATAAACAAACATGACTTCCTTAGGATTTGTATGCGACAACTATTCAAGTTAGTACTACAATACTTTAATTTTCTCACTGATGTGCAATGCGGTAATAGTGTTTACACTATGAAGATGAATGGTGGTAAGTTAAAGAAGATGTTTTTATATCAATAAGCATGGTTAAACAAACTACATCATTCAGTTTGTCCATTCTTCAATAAAAAGCATGCTTAGTTAACTATGGCTACACTTATGATGACTTTGCAAGTTACTCTTCCCATGTTTAAAGGCTATAAATGATAACACAAGTATAGATAACCTAGGCACCCCTAATGTACATGGATTTGTACAGGGGAATGCTACACTGGTAGGGATTGGTATGGCATGGATTTGCCCAAATCCTTTTGTAAGTGTTAGGGTAATATACTTGGCTAAAAAAACAACTATGCACAGGTATAGTTGATTTGTTTCTTAAAGACACGATTGGTACTAAGAAATTAATAAAACATGGTGGTAGATGGTGTACGCTTGGAAAGCATGGATATGCTCAAGGGTTTCGAAAATGGTACCGTGCCTATTATGGGTTTAGGTATTGGTATGGTGTGGATTGGCCCCATACTTGAGTACTGATCTATGCTATCTCTCGTTTGCGATTTGCAATCTATTTAGCACAGTTATTTTTTCAAATACATATGTTTTAATTCAATAAATTGATATGGACTAGTACCATAAAATTGATCAGAATGGCGGAAAGCCCTGATACGGTAATAATATGAGAAGACCTATCACTAGTAATCATGTTCACATACGGATGATTGGACTACATTTTTACATCAAATATTTTAAGCTGTTAAGCTCCTAAACTTATTTTGGACATGGATAACAACTGACGTTCAACGTTGACACCTGTCTTCTCTAACTTGTGCAGTTTTGTGTGGTGAGATGGTGGCAGGTACCAATTGGACGTCTTAAAATTTGTTTCACTTTATGGTATTTTTTTTTAAAGTACTGTATGCTTTCAGCTATGTTTTACCTTTTTGGGTTATGAATAAAGGTTTCAAAAGGTTTGGTCTTGCTTTGGCAAGAGGAGCTATGTGTTGTTAATCTCTCTCTCTCTCTCTCTCTCTCTCTCTCTCTCTCTCTCTCTCTCTCTCTCTCTCTCTCTCTCTCTCTCTCTCTCTCTCTCTCTCTCTCTCTCTCTCTCTCTCTCTCTCTCTCTGCATCCTTTTGGTGTAAATCCAACTATCCTTTGGTCGAGATAGTATCAAACCTTTATCTTACGTGGATTCATAGGCTAACAAAGGCTTTTTTTCATGGTTTAGTCCTCAAGTTGGTTTCAGGATGCTATTGATCTTGGTTACGGGGAGTCCCTTCCTCCCCCTAACCGATTCATACAAGCTTCGAGCTGTTGTATGAAAAGAGTTGTGATGTTGCATAGTTATATTATTGAAACTGATCTTGCTACCTGTAATGCCGCTGGGCCAGAGGATAAAGTGCTCTGCATGATTGATCTCTTAGATACCTTTACATTGGATTAAAATTTACATGGATTATGGTAAAAACCATATTGACTCTCTGGGAACTGTGAAAAATTGTGCTGCTGATTTAGCCAGTCTTGTTGATAAATATGAGGAGGAAGAGAGATCTTTTAACCAAAATATAAGAAAAGTCTTTGTTTGCCTTGAAAAAGAAAATGACTCCTTGTCTGCCGAGCC
Organism: Diphasiastrum complanatum; assembly: GCA_029204225.1. Taxonomy (NCBI): domain Eukaryota; kingdom Viridiplantae; phylum Streptophyta; class Lycopodiopsida; order Lycopodiales; family Lycopodiaceae; genus Diphasiastrum; species Diphasiastrum complanatum. Next base: position 10,175,702 of record CM055094.1, on the reverse strand, counting down.
TACTCCTACCATTTCTGATACACCCCTCTCTCCACACCCTCTTGTTTTCTTAGATGAGTTGGATGAAGATATTGTTTAACAACTTGAAATCTTTTCGCAAGATATTGAGAGGTGGAGACAACCAAGATGTGGAGGATATCAAGAGTGCTCTCAAGAAGGAGTTTGAGGTGCATGATCTGGTGATTTGCATTACATTTTAGGAATAGAAGTCATTAGATCTTCTCAATTCACTTTCATTTGTCAAAAGAAGTATGCTAATTCTATTCTAGAAAGATTTCATATGGTAGATGCAAAAGCTATTGATACACCTATGGAGTCTCATGTAAAGCTAACTATAAGAGGTAATGAAAGATCCTTCGAGGACATTACTCTCTATAGGAAGCTAGTTGGTTCACTCATCTATATAACCATTACTAGACCTGATCTAAGCTATTGTGTTGGAAGATTGAGTCAATTCATGCAAAATCCTAGTGAGGAGCATTGGAAGCTAGGAAAGCGAGTTTTGAGGTACATCATTGGAACTTGAGATTTTGGCATATTGTATGAGGGATCATCACCTAATATTTTTGGATTTTCAGATTCGGACTATGCTGGAGATGTAATTGATACATGCATCTTATATAAATGTCTATTTGAATTAATTATTCGAATACATTTCACACCAATCTTCCTCGACCTCAACCATTGCAATAATGTTGTCATTTATTTTCACTATTATTTGAAGTTCTCTTGAGGGTTTATACCAAAATCTCGATCAAGTGGCTTCCAAACATTTTTTTATTTAATCCATCTTTTATAATCCAGCAGCAAAGTGAGCATTTGTTTTTTGATGTGATATCTAAATGTCATTGATGAGTAACATACTCTGCACTCAACTTGTTGATATTCAAAGATGTCATCAATACGACCAAATATATGAAGTAAAGTCTCAAAATAAAGTTGCTTGACATTACGACTCTCAAAGCATCTATTGTAGTACCGTAAGTGCAAAAGCATCTTCCCTTTGTCTTTTCTAACCACAAGTCGTCGTCTACAAATTGCACTGACCTCCAATACTCTTATTTCTTCTATTTCTTCCTGCACATGGATCAATCACGATAAAAATCTAGTGTTCTGATATGAAGATCGCCTTTTCCACCACTACTTTGTCCCTCATTGCCTTTAATCGGAAAGTATTTCCTCTTCTTGTTGTTGCCACTGCCTGTTACAACCAAACTTGGATTGTTCATATTGAAGGATCCTGTCTTCTTACTCGTATTCTGGAAGTATTTATCATGTAATAGTTGGGAAGCACTATCTTCATCAAGGTGTTCGGTAGGCAAAAGATTTATTCATCCGGTCCAGCAACAGTACAAGTAGCTATATCATAAGATGTAATCAGTTTGTGAAGTTCAATAGCTTGTTGGACAGAGAGAGAGAGAGAGAGAGAGAGAGAGAGAGAGAGAGAGAGAGAGAGAGAGAGAGAGAGAGAGAGAGAGAGAGAGAGAGAGAGAGAGAGAGAGAGAGAGAGAGAGAGAGAGAGAGAGAGAGAGAGTAAGTAGAATAAATGATGAACACGAACGAGAAACGAACTCGAACAAGAAACGAACGAGAAACGAACTCGAACAGAAAATGTTTGTGCGCAGTGGAATGAGTTATACAACTTTCTTCGAAAGCATGACTACGCCTATCAGAATGAACAGAACTTTAGTGATAGGAATCACAGTCATTCTAGATTACGCAGCCAAACATTTAATGGATGAAGCGCTAGATGAATAATTTGTTGCGAATTGCAAAACAAATTATCTGTCACGAATGATTCGTGAAGAGCTAGACTGTGCTCGACTGATAATTAGTCGTGAATTATTTGCAAAAGACAAGACTAAAAGCTGATCGTCTATTACCAGAAAGAGCAACTAGAAAGATCAAACAAAATGAAGAACAAGCATAACAATATTAACACAAATTTGAATGTAGAACAAGGAGCTGTATCAAATTAAGTATTTCATGTATACAAGTTAATAATGCGGTAGAGCACAATACAATAGCGTACGAAACCGCGTGCCCTACGAAGCTTATTTTGTTTGTAATGAGAAATGAAACCTCTTCTCTTAGTCTCTTCTTCTCTCACTTGATCATCTGATCATCATCATCTGCATGGTGTCCAGAATATGTATATATACATAATATTACAAGTGTGCAGATGTGAAAGTATAGAGTGGAGGTGCTGTTTGTAGGAGATCGTGGGTGGCTACAATCGTTGTCCAATCTGTTAGCGCAACTGCATGGAGTGAGCATAAAAAGGGTGCGACGTCAGCCAGTGCTGAAGTGAACATTGGTGATGATGCAAAAAGTGGGTCACTCTTACGAATGGCCTTAGGATAAGATTTACAAAGTGCCATAGCTTTTAGGGCACCTTCGGCATTCTGTAGGATAGTGTTCCCTTTTTGCCTATCACCATAATTTGTGTAAAAACACAGTGTTTGTGATTCTTTCGTCTTTTATTCATTTGTGTGAATTTGCATGTAAATATGCAGGCTGCATGACAACGTTAGTAAATATGCAACAAGAATGGAGGCAGATTAAAAAAAAGGGATTTAGGAGAGTAGAAGGAGTAGATCCAACCCCCCCCCCCCCAATCTGGATCCGTGAATGCCTTGATCTTCAGACTGAGCGATGCACAAACTTTGTTGTGTGCATTAATACTGAGTGCTTTCGTAAAAATGTCTGCAACCATGTCCTACGTTCTGCAGTACGTTAAGCTTGCCTCCCTGTCGAGAACCTTGCCCCTGATGTAGTGATATCTGATCTCAATGTGCTTACTCCTAAAATGAAATCTAGGGTTGGCCGGCACTTTGGTTATCACAAAACAAAACTGTAGGGCTGTTCTGATACAGATTGATGTCTTACAACAAATTTCTCAACCAAAACGCTTCCTTAATAGATTGAGAAACAACAATATATTTTGCTTCAGTAGAAGAAAGTGCGATAGAGGTTTGCTTACGACTGTTTTATGAAATAGGACCGCCATTGAAGAAGAATGTAATTCAGATGTGGACTTACGACTGTCTGCATCTCCTTCCCAGCTTGCATCAGACTAGCCACTGAGTTGATGAAGATTGTCGTTGCTGACATCTCCATAGTAGATGCACTGGTCCATGGTAGCTCGAATATATCTCATGACTCGAATAAGAGCCTTCCAATGGATAATGCCAGGAGTAACAATATATTGGCTGAGTGCGCTTACAACAAAGAAGATATCTGGGCTTGTACAGACCATTGCATACATGAGAGATCCAAGCATCGATCGATACGGATATTCTCTCATTTGCTCCTCTTTCTGCTTGGTATGGGGACATTGGTCCTTCGACAAATGCAGGCCTGGATCCATTGGTCAGGCTAATTCACAATTCATCAGATTGTATTTGTTAAGAACATTGTGATTGAGTGATATAAATCAGTCGATTTGCTCTGTCTCTGTGGATTTGAATTCCAAGACAAAAGTGAGCTTCGTCCAGATCAATCATGTCAAATTCTGAGAACAACATCTGTTTTGCATCCTTGACAATTTTGGTATTGTTGCTGAAGAGCAACGTATCATCAACATACAAGGTGATGATAATGAATGATTGCTGCACTAACCTTGAATGAACGCTGCAATCAGCAGTGCTTTGTTTGAATCCTTGTTCAATGAGGAATGTGTTGATCCTCTGAAACCAAACTCTGGCAGATAGTTTTAAGCCATACAGTGTTTTGTGGAGTTTACATACATGATTCTTCTTGCCTTCCATAACGTATCTTTTGGGCTGGATCATGTAGATATCTTCTTGTAGACTCCGTTCAGATAGGTTGTCTGTTAAACAAGTTGATGTACTTCAAAGTCGGCAGCTACAACATAAGACAAGAGCATTCGGATCGACGAATGTTTGACAACTAGACTAAAAGTCTCACTATAGTCAACATTCGAGATCTGGGTGAATCCTCGTGCTACTAGTCTAGCCTTCCTTTGATCAATTGCTCCGTTGGCATTATATTTGATCTTAAAGGTCCATTTGCAATCAATAATATTGCAGCCAATAGGAGCTTCGACTAATGACCATGTCTGATTCTTGATCATAGAGGAATACTCTCTGTCCATGGCTTCTCTCCAGAGATCAAAGTCTGGTTGGCTAAGTGCCTCTTCGACTGTCGTCGGTTCCTACATTAAGAGATAGGCAGACTCAGGAGTATACCTTGTGGGCTGTGTGTGCACTCGGCTTGATCTTTTGGGAGGATTCGATTGATGAACCACTCCTGGGACTTGTTGCTGGGTAGCAGCAACATCTTCGTCTGATTCATTGTCTCGAAGTGGGTCGACAATAGACACGTCTGAGCCAGAAGCTCGGACTGTCGTGTCAATGGCAAAAGGTGTAGGTCCTTCTTGAGCAATATCATTGCCTTTGAGGTCGACGAATTGATCCTTGATAAAGACTGTATCCCGACTATACAAGATTTGCTGGGTATCAGGATCGTACAGCTTGTAGGTGTTATCAAACAAAATATATCTGATCAAGATGGTCTTGAGACCTTGGAAGTCCAATTTCTTCCTTGTGTCTTTTGGGATCTGTGCATAGGCAATGCACCCGAACACTCTTAGGTTTTTCAAAGAAGGCTAAGAGCTTGTCCACACCTCGTGGAGTGTCTTGCCTGAGAGGGCCTTGGTCAAACATCTATTATGGAGGTAAGCTACAGTGGAGACAGCTTCAGCCCAGAAACTCTTGGGCAACGATGCATGCGATAGCATACACTTAGCAGATTCGACCAAAGTACGGTTCTTCCTCTCAGCTAAGCCATTAGACTGAGGACTGTAAGGAGTGATGAATTGCTGCTCAATGCCTTGGCTTTGACAGGTTCCTTAAACTTGACAGAGATGTATTTTCCACCATTGTCTGACCTTAGGGCCTTGATCATCCTTCCAGTCTCCTTTTCTGCACGCTCCTTGAAGATTCTGAAGCAGTTGAAAGCTTCTGATTTTTTCTTTATGAAATACACCATCGTCCTTCTGGAGAATTCGTCAATAAAGATTATAAAATACTTGGCATCCTTCAGCGAAGGATTTTTCATTGGGCCACAAATATTTGAATGTACAACATCTAACAATCCTCTAGCAATATGTTGATGGCTTGACTTAAATGGTTTCCTAGTTTGTTTACCAACTAGACAGTCTTGACAGACAGGTAACTCGACTTTTTTGCGAGGATAGTCGAGATCAAGAACAATAGATTGTCTAGACATTCGTTGTACAACATCATGATTTAAATGACCAAGTCTATAATGCCAAAGTAGACCTTTATTTGTATGAATTGAAGTACTGAGATCCTGACTAGAGGCAAAATACAATGACTTAATTTATACAAGTATCCATGCCTTGCCAGTCCTATCAACTACTTTACACTGATCACATTCGAACTCTACTCTATGTCCTAAATCTGTGATTCTGCTTATAGAGAGTATATTTGTAGATAAATTTGGTACATACAGAACTTTAGAGAGTAGCTTAGATTGATCATTTGCAAAGCTTAATCTTATAGTGCCTTCACCTTTGATAGCTTGTGTGCTATTGTCACCAAGGTGAACGAACTTCTGGGTACTGTAAGGTGTATAGGACTTGAACCAGCCAATGAGGCTAGTCATGTGCTGAGTGGCTCCGGAATCCAGGAACCAAGAACTGTCGCCAGATGCTTCTTGATGGTTGGTCATGAAGGCATCATGATCTGCTTCTTGAATAGGCTGTGGAGCTTCTGCAGCTGCATTTGCCACTTGATTCGACTGTCCCTTGCTATTGTTCTTCGCTTGAACTATTCGGTAGTCTTGAATTTCGTGGTTGTTTTGTTTGCAGTATCTGCAGAACAACTTCTTCTTTGTCTGCGGATTCGACTGTTCCTTGTGCTGAGCTGGTTTCTGGTTTGGCCCTTGTTGGTTTACAAGGTGTGAGAATCAGCTGAGGAACTCGAGGCTTCGTTCCTTCGCGTGTCTTCCTGCAACAACATAGTAATGACTCTTGAAAGAGTCAATTCTGGATGAGTTGTGATGATCATCACCCAGTTGTTGTAAGAACTTGGCAAGCTTGTAAGCAGTTGCATCACTGCGTCTTGATCGTCTATGACAGATCCGACAACGGCCATTTGTCTTAGCAGGTTCTTGAACTGATTAATGTGATTATGCAGAGAATCACCATTCGTCATCTTGAGGGAGTAGAATTTCTTCTGGAGATGTAGCTTAGAAACTATATCTCGCACGTGGTATAGTGTGCTCAAGATGTCCCAGACTTCTTTTGATGTCTGAGCCTCGAATACATGGCCGATCTGGGTATCCGTGATGTTGAGGATGATCAGAGCGACAATTTTTCCATCCTTCAACTTCCATCTGGCGATTGCCACGTCGTCTGCTTCGGGTTTCCCTTATGCACCTGTAACAACGTCTTACAATTCTTTTGCCATTAGTACATTTTTCATCTTAAATTTCCACATATAGTAATTGGCTCCATCAAGCTTGTCCATGATAGGACTGGCTTTCCCTTAGAAATCCATGTGGAAGAATTAGTCTAAGTGATAGGAGAAACTATCAGTGACTTAAGTATGAAATTCTGATATTTACAAAACAAGAAAACAATTACTCTATCGGCTAGTAGAGTCTTGTACTGTGGAAGCCTATCAAGCTAAAAATAGCTCTGATACCATGTTGGGGAGAGAGAGAGAGAGAGGGTAGAATAAATGACAAATACAAACGAGAAACGAACTCGAACTAGAAGCGAATGAGAAACGAACTCGAACAGAAAATGTTCGTGCGCAGCGGAATGAGTTAAATGACTCTCTCCAAAAGCATGACTACGCCTATCAGAATGAACAGAACTTTAGTGATAGGAATCACAGTCATTCTAGATTACGCAGCCAAACATTTAATGGATGAAGCGCTAGATGAATAATTTGTTGCGAATTACAAGACAAATTATCTGTCGCGAATGATTCGCGAAGAGCTAGATTGTGCTCGACTGATAATTAGTCGCGAATTATTCGCGAAAGACAAGACCAAAAGTTGATCGTCTATTACTAGAAAGAGCAACTAGAAAGATCAGACAAAATGAAAAACAAGCATAACAATATTAACACAGATCTGAATGCAGAACAAAGAGCTGTATCAGATTAAGTATATCATGTATACAAGTTAATAATGCGGCAGAGCACAATACAATAGCGGACAAAACCGCGTGCCCTACGAAGCTTATTTTGTCTGTAATGAGGAGTGAAACTTCTTCTCTTAGTCTCTTCTTATCTCACTTGATCATCTGATCATCATCATCTGAATGGTGTCCAAAATATGTATATATACATAATATTACAGGTGTGCAGATGTGAAAGTATAGAGTGGATGTGCTGTTTGTAGCAGATCGTGGGTGGCTGCAATCGTTGTCCGATTTGTTAGCGCAACTGCATGGAGTGAGCGTAAAAAGGGTGTGACGTCAGCCAGTGCTGAAATGAACATTGGTGATGATGCGAAAAGTGGGTCACTCTTACGAATGGCCTTAGGATAAGATTTACAGGGTGCCTTAGCTTTTAGGGCACCTTCGGCATTCTGTAGGATAGTGTCCCCTTTTCGTCTGTCACCATTACCTGTGTAAAAACATAGTGTTCGTGATTCTTTCATCTTTTATTCGTCTGTGCAAATTTGTGTGTAAATATGCAGGCTGCATGACAATGTTAGTAAATATGCAGCAAGAATGGAGGCAGATTAAAAAAAGGGATTTAGGAGAGTAGGAGGAGTAAATCAGGCATAGCTTTTTTCATGCAACAAATATTAGTCTGAACAAAAGGGTTAGGAGGAAGGGGCTCCTCATAACCAAGCGTAACTGCATCATGAAACCATCATGTGGAGTACGACATAAAATAGACCTTGTGAGCCATAAAATACAAGTGAAGATAAGGGTAAGGTGCTACCCTGGCCAAAAGGTAGTCGGGTTTACATCTTAAAAAGATGCAAAGAGAATAACAAAATTTTACGTAGCCCCTCTTGACAAGACCAAACCTTTTGAACCCTTCAATTTATAGCATAACAGGTAAAAATAAAGTTGTATAAAGTCTTACAGTACAAAGTACCATAAAGTAAAGCACCATAAAGTTATAGGACACCCAGTTGTTACCTGCCACCATCCCACAAAACACAACCACACGAGTTAGTTAAGTGAGGAAGACATGTGTCATAGCTGAGCATCAGTTGTTATCCATGTCCGAAACAAAATTTACTACCTTATCAGCAAAACTGCAAATTCAAATGTAATGTCCAATCTTCCCAATCATGCCATTTATGCTTTAGCAATACACTCTTCTCTTTTTTCTCCATATCAAGGCACCGCCAAACTGATCAGCATAAGGGATAGTAGAATGTATTTTATAATCTTACTGTATTTATCATAAAAGCAGCTACAAACTTACATTCATATTGATAGCAAGTCCTAACTGATTATAGTATCAGTGCTAGGTACTAGGGCAGATCCATGCCATGCTAGCCCCAAAGACGTCCTACGAAGGTAGTTAGGAGTCTAAGCACTTTGTGACTTGGGAAAATCCATGCGATACAAGCCAACCATAGTCAGATTCATCATTTAACAATAGCCTACCTTCACTTGTACTTTAACGTATAAACATTCATGCCATGTATTTTTTCCAATGAGAGTAAAAAGTACTAGTTTTTAACAATCTTATGGACATAGTCATTCATTCTTGCTATGTTCTGATGTCTATGCTGCATAGTGTGTGTATTAATACTCATTCTATTACATCGCATTGTTACAAGAGCACAAAACTTAATTAAAAAATTACAAGAGCGACAGATTAGCCATGATCTAGAGTGTATCTGCTGACTCATGCCAACAGATCAGACATCTGTACTTTTGGGTACTTGTATGATCTTTGGAGCGTGAGGGCAAAAAGGGGTTCACGACATTTTTCGTGTCGCGTCGTTGGTTTCGTTTCCGTTGTCTGAATTTCTTATGTTGGACTGCAAAAGATTCTTGTTTGCGAATCTTTCGTGTTCGTGTCTTTTTGTCAGGTGTTTGCGAAACTTTCGTGCTTTGTGTCTCTTGACTTTCGTGTTCGCAAACATCTTCGTCAGGCAGAGGGCTGAAAGCTAACAAAACTTTGTAGATAGAAACATATTGTTTCTTCAGCTCCCTCTCAAAGAACGATAGCTTTACGATCCCGAGACTGCTCCTTTGTCTCTCAAAGAGTCCTTTGTCCAGGGCTTTGGTGAAGATGTCAGCAACCATGTCCTTCATTCCAAAGAAGGTGGTCTACAACATCTTCTTTTCAATTAGATCCCTGATCAAGTGGTACTTGATCGCAATGTGCTCTGTTCTGGAATGGAACACTGGATTTTTCATCAGGTGTATTGCAGAGGTGTTGTCCATCTGCAAGACCAGAGGCTCGCTCCTTGTTTCGCCCAATTCGTCTAGGAACTGCCTTAGCCAGATTGTCTCGTTGGCCATCTTTGCTGCTGCAACGTACTCTACTTTGCAGGATGATTGGGCCACAATGGTTTGCTTCTTGCTGACCCAGAGAATTGCTGCTCCTGATGTGATGGTGCATCCTCCTGAGATGCTCTTACAGTCGTACTTGAGGAATGCCCAGGTAGCATCGCTATAGGAAAGCATCCTGAAACCTGCATCACGACAATAGCACAAGCCATAATTCCTCGTTAATTGAAGATACTGCAATCTGTTTTGTAATCTTCCAATGTGTCGAGCCTAGGTTCGTGCAAAATTGGCCCATCTTGAATACTGCATAAGCAATATTAGGACGTGTGTTGTTTGCAAGGTATATCAATGATCCTATCAGCTTCTTGTAAGGTGTGAGCTGCATCTGTACTCTCTCTTCCTTAGTCTTCGGACAATCGTCATTTGTCAGCACCGTCCCTACGAACATTGGAGTACTTGCTCCTTTGCAGTTCAGCATCCCAAAGTCCTCTAGGATATTTTGGGTGTATCTGGATTGGTGAAGGTATAACTTACTTCCCTCATAGTCCCTTTCCATTTGTAAGCCTAGGTAACACCTGCCTTCTCCCAGATCCACGATCTTGAAATGTTTCGAGATGTCTGTCTTCACTTCAGCAATCAGCTGCTCCCTCTTGCAAAGTAATAAAGTGTCGTCCACATACACAGCCACAATGATGATATGCCCATCTATAACTCTGACATATACATTGGAATTAGCCAACAGAGGCTTGAATCCTAATGATTTCAGGGCTTGATCTTTCTTCTTGTACCATTGTCAGGCTGATTGTTTCAGACCGTAGATGCTTCTATGCATTTTGCATGCATAGTCGGGAAGTGAATTTGAGACATATCCTGGGGGTTGATCCATATAGCCCTCTTCGTCTTATTTGCCATGCAAGAAGGCTGTCTTCTCATCCACAATGTGGATCCTGAGGTCATAAGCTACTGCGTATGCAGATAATAGATGTAGGGACAAATGTTTGACAACAAGAGAGAAGGTTTCAGAGTAGTCAATACCATATATATGAGAAAATCCCTTCGCCACTAGTCTTGCCTTGTGTTTCGTCACATTCCCATCTGGTTCGTATCTGAGCTTGAAAACCCATTTGCATTTGACAGTTTTGTGCTTATGTGGTAATGGCTCCAACGGCCATACCTGATTCTTCCTCATGGACTCCATCTCTTCGTTCATGGCCTGGATCCATCTATCCTTCTCTGGACATTCAATCACCTCCTCGAAAGTTTGTGGTTTGCCACTGAATCCGCAGAATTCTTCTGATGTGGAAGCTGAGCTACTTGGCATATATCTTGTTGGCGCTCTTTGTGGTCTAGATGACCTTCTAGGAGATCCTCCTGGGACAACAATGCCCTTGTCTTTGTCTACTCTGCTCAGTCCAGAACCATCCTAGTTTACAGGTACTATAGCAGTAGGCTGCCTCTCGAATCTTTTGTCTTCTAATTCGTCACTCAAATGGGAAACGACTCAAAAATCTTCATTTTTGTGTTCGTTCTCTAGTCCGTCTGTCATTGACGGCAGGTCATAGTATTGTCTCTCCAGAACCTCGTAGCTGATAGAATCGTCATTGGCCATTGTCCTATCGTCATCAAATCTGATGATGATAATAAGTGATATGCTCTGATACCACTGATGATAATAAGTGATATGCTCTGATACCACTGTTGAGAGTGAGTGAGGAGGATCACAGTCGCGAAGCTTTCGCGAAGGAACCACGACTCTCTCTTGCCCTCGGATGGAGTTCAAATACGATCGTTGGACACTGCCAACTGAATCACTCCTATAGTCCTCCAGAGTGTAGTTAGACACTGCTGATCTACATTTTATAAAATTAATGCAGCATTCAACATAGTATCAACCAAGGTGCAGAATTCAAAAGAACAAGAAAACTTAGACACACGAATAAATAGCAGATGCATTAGCATTCGAGATCAGACACAGCAAGAAAATCATCTATATTGATCTTTCTCTAATTTCTTCAAGCACTGCATGAAAATCCACGAAGTGCGTTGGCATGGGAGAAACATAGTTCTCTCACGAGCAATCGTCTCGCTTTACTAGCGGACAGTTGGATCTACAGATCCTAGACAGAATTGTCTTCGCGCACAGACGGACATGTATTCTATATTTTTCTCTTGATTGCTTACTAGCATCAGACTACTACGTTACAATGTATGTGTGCTCTGTTGATCTATATGTCAAGTAACATCCAATAAGCATAGTCGCTCTATGTGAATCTAAGATTAGAGTGATTAAGCATCTACAACTAATTAGGGAAATACAAAAATGGCAGATTAGCCACGACCTAAAATGTATCTGCTAATGTCATGCCATCAGATCAGATATCTGTACTTCTGGGACCTTGCATGATCTCGCTGGTACTCTCTAGAGCGTGGAGGACAGGAGAAAGATTCGTTTTGCTCGTCTGTCTTCTCTCTATTGAATCGCAAAAGATTCTCATTCGTGGATCTTTTGTGTTCGCGAACCGTTCATCTTCGTCTGCTCAACTTTCGAGTTCACGAATTGTTCGTCTTCGTTCCTTCGACTTTTGAGTTCGCGTCCCTTTGACTTTTGAGTTCGCGAAACTTTTCGTGCTTTGTGTCTCCCGACTTTCATGTTCGCGAACATCTTTGTCAGGCTGAGGGCTGAAAGGTAGCAAGACTTTGTAGTTAAGAACATTTTGTTTCTTTATCTGACATCTCTCACTATATTCATAGTGTTCGTGTCTGGCATGTAGACTCTGTAGTATGACGAATTGTTGTCATAACCTACCAGAAATCTCTGCTCGGCTTTCTCATCAAGCTTCTTTTGAAGCTTATCAGAAATATGTGCATAAGTTGCGCAGCCAAAGATTTTGACGCGAGACATGTTGGGCTTTCTACTCCACCATAGCTCGTGTGGTGTCGTGTGAGGGACACCAGACTTACATGTTCTATTCTGGATGTATGCGGCTGTAGCTATTGCTTTAGTCCACAATACCCTTGGAGCCTTTGAGTAGGCCATCATGCATCTGGCTACTTCCATCAGGGTCCTGTTCTTTCTTTCTACAACACCATTGTGCTACGGTGTGTAGGCTGTAGTCCTTCTGTGAATGATGCCATGATCATTGCAGAAGTCAGTGAAGCGATTCGAGATGTATTCGCCACCTCGATCTGTCCTGATCTGTTTAACCTTGTTGCTTGTACATCTCTCGGTTCAATTCACATATTCAGTGAATTTATCAAGTGCTTCAGATTTATTCTAAATAAAATACACTCTGACAAATTTACTTTAATCATCAATGAAGGTTATATAATACTTTGGACCTCCTACTGAGATCACATTGAATGGTCCGCAGATGTCAGAATGCACTAACTCTAGAATCTTGGTCATTTTGTAGGAGTCTTTGCTGAATGGAGTGCGTGACATCTTGCCCTTCAAACATGCATCACAGGTGGTCGAACTGGTTGCATTCGAGATGATGACCCCTGTTATCGCTCCATGATGGCTTGCTTGGTAAAGTGTCATTGAGTTCATGTGGCAGAGTCTTCTGTGCCACAGAGTGTCTGGCGAGTCATCATGAGTCTGATGCACCTGATCTGCAGGTAGGCGTACCTTGAGACGATATAGGTTTCCTTCCCTTCTGCCTTGAGCGACCAATGTACTGGTACTGGCGTCAATTACGTTGCATGCTTCATCAGAAAACATCACACACATCCTTGCATCTGCTGTTCTTGCTACAGAAAGCAAGTCTTGCTGCAGTGTAGGCACGAACAGAACGTCTTTGAGTCGTTTGTCTCTACCGGTGGTGTTGAGCCACAGTGAACCAATATCGTTCACTTGATGTCTAGATCCATCTCGAAGAACTATGAATCTTGAAGGATCTACACTTCTGAAATCAGACATTATTCGTCTTGATGTCACGAAGTGTGAGGTGGCTCTTGAATCTAGAATCACCTCATGTGTGTCAGATGTTGACGTTGCACACACGTCTTCACAAATATAGGCGATCAAATAGTTTCTGTTCGTTCTTTCTTCGCCCATTTTTGAGCTCTCGGGCTCCTCGACATAGGATGAACTGTTGTTGTTCTCCTGTCTGTTCTGCGCTGATTTGTTTCTTGGGTTCTGGCGGCAATCCACGGCTGCGTGACCCTTCTTGTGGCAATGAATACACTCGATTTTGGGATTAAGCCAACATGTATCTATTGTATGCCCATCTCTTCTGCATCTCATGCAAGTCTTCTTCTCTGCACCTTGCTACTTCGACCTCCCTTTGCTCTTCCAGTTGCTCTTGCTGGTCCCTTCTGCTTGCTGATCACGATCCTGCCTCTGATTTGACTCCCTCTTAGGCTTAAATTGTTTTTTGGATTTTTCTTTGTTGTCATAGAGGGCCTGGTCAGAACCATCTTTGTGATCAAGATGTTCTCTAGCCTCAACTTCCTCTCGAATCTCGACAATCGTCTTTTCGAGGTTCATGGTAGGATCTTTTGCGAGCATGATCTTTGTTGTCTGGAATGATCTCGGTAAGGCTCTCAACAAGTAAGTGAGCTGCTTCTCAGCTGACACTACGTTCTCTGCTCCAGAGTTATGTAGTGATAGGAATAGATCTTTTATCTTCCTTACGAAAGAAGTGAGGTCCTTCCCATCCCACTGTAGATTCGTCAACTGATCTTCCAGCATCATGATTTGACTTCTTGATTTCGTCTAAAATCTGGTGAGCAATGCATCGCACATCTCCTTAGCTTTGGAGAGTGTATCCAGGTTAAGTGTCAGACTATCTTTGATGGATGAAGACAACAAGGCTACTGCCTTGTCATTTTTCTCCCTCCATTCGCGTAGCTCCTTGTCTGATGTCGTAGGCATCTCTTATGTGTCATCCACCCAGGGGAAGAGTCCTTCGCCCTTGAGTATGAGTGATGTCTTAACTTTTCAGACTAGAAAGTTAGATCCTGAAGAATCAAGAATTGCGTAGATCATGCTCTGCATGCTGCTGATTGAAGCCATTGCGTTTTGGAGTCTGCTCTCTTGTTGATGGTTGTTTGTCTGAATGCTTGGCCTCCTGGATCTGATAGCTTATTGGCTATGTCAGATTATGACAAGATATGTAGGAAGGCTCTGATACATTGACGTAGGAAAATTTCGCGGTCGCAAAACAGTCGCGAAAGCGAAGCAACCACAATTCAACATAGTTTGGATGGAGTTCAGATGCGGTCGCTGGACACTGCCAGTGAATCACTCCTACAGTCCTCCAGACTGTAGTCAAGCACTACTGATCTACGTTTGTATATTAATGTAGCATTCAACAAATTCAACCTTTGTGCAGAATTAAATGAATAGGAGAATCAGACACATGAATAATAGCAGACACATTTGCATTCAAGATCATACATCATAAATTGACATGTGCACAATGGCTACAAGATCATCTATTGATTTTCTCTGATTCTTCAAGCACTGCATGCAGATCCACACAGTGCATTGGCGTGAGAGAAATATAGTTCTCTCACGAGTGGATGTCTCGTCGCTTACTAGCGGACTTGTGGATCTCTATGGATCCTGATCATAGAACTTGTCTTGCACGTAGGCGGACTTGTTGTCTGTATTTCATCTTGATTGCTTACCAACATTAGACTACTTTTTTGTATCTTCATATTTCAAGTATCATCCAATAAGTATATAGTCATTCTATGTAGCTTTAAGATTAGAGTGATTAAACATCTACAACTAATCAAGAAATTACACGAGTGGCATATTAGCCACGACTAGAGTGTATCTGCTGACGTCATGCCATCAGATTAGACATTTGTACTTCTGGGTACTTGTATGATCTTGTTGGTACTCTTTGGAACGTGAGGGCAAAAAGAGTTTCGCGACATTTTTCATGTCGCATCGTTGGTTTCGTTTCCGTCTTCTGACTTTCTCGTGTTGGACCGCAAAATATTCTCGTTCATGAATCTTTCGTGTTCGTGTCTCTTCGTCAGGTGTTCGCAAAACTTTTGTGCTTCGTGTCTCTTGACTTTCGTGTTCGCAAACATCTTCGTCAAGCAGAGGGTTGAAAGCTAATAAAGCTTTGTAAATAGAAACGTTTTGTTTCTTCAGCTACAAATCAAAGAAATGTGAAAGTTTTCAGATCCTTACGATCCAATCAACTTGAAAGATCTTTGGTTAGAAAGAGAAATACACTTCCAATCTCACCAATGTAGAAAAACCAGCATCTACACACAAAATGAGATGCAAACACCAATAGAACTTGATCAAACTTGAATGAAATGATAAAGTACTACTGTTATCTGTACAAAACTAGAAAGCTACTGTCATTCACAGGTGGGAAACCGAAAATAGCAATTATGGATCATTCTACACATAAAATTGCTTGCAATCATCAATATAGTGCACCAATGGATAGTAGAACCCAAGAGAACCATGTATAAGCATGAAATGAGATAGATAAGAGAGAATATCACTCTCTCCACGAGTTACATCCTTTTATAACAGGTCCAAGCCTTATTTGGCCACTTGGCTTTCCCTCCAAAATGCTAACCCTACTATTTTTGGGTCTAGATTCAATGTACCCAACTATTCAAATTTGAATCTCCTAGAACTCGCCTCCAAACTTTCCCACACTTTCAAAAAGTGTTTATTCAAATGAATTTTAGACTAATGAACTTTGAAAAGTTATTCTCTAAGTCTAAAACAAGTTTTGGCCTCAATATGCCAACTATGGAAATATGGACAAAATGATCAAACTAGTTGAATCTTTCACACTCTCTCTTCAACTAGTTTTAGCATAGACTTTGATAGAACTTCAGATGATGTTCTATGATTTATGAACAAGTCCTTTTCCAATGCTTTGGTGAAGATATCAGCCACACATTCCCTTGAAAACACATGTTGAAGCTCCACCTCCTTTGCTATGACTTGCTCCCTCACAAAATGATATTGCACCTCAATATGCTTGCTCCTAGCATAGTTTTTGACAATAGAACTTTGATCCATCATAAGAATGATCTTCCTCCTAAGAATAGATCTCCTTTCAATGATCATGTAATGCTCAAAATAGAAACAACCATAATTGACTTAGAGAATAGTGTCCACTTGGGATGCTTCACTATTTCTTACATCAATTTTACATGTAAAAACGTGACTAGAGCATGAAGAATTAATCAGAATGTAAATGAAATGATTCCACCATGTTTAGAACTCTGAACTCTCTAGAAAAATACAGCAAACAAACAATAAATGTGAGTGATCAACATTTGCTTGCATGTCTCCTAATCCTTTGTCCTTTGTTGCCATGTATCCACCATGATACTCCATGAATGAGCCTCCATCTCCATTTTGCCATAAGATGCCATCATCACTTGATGACTTGGCCATGAATGAGTGACATAATGAACCTCCAATATCTTCATTTCCATCAGCAAAACTAGCCAAGAATGCAACTACAAATCCAACATCGAAATGATGCTCACCAATGTAGCTAGTTTTACCATATCTTGACAATTTGCACACATCCACATGAAATTGTTCAAACATAAAATAGTACAAGTAAAATAGACTTTAACAATACTTCCTTGCTGCTCTTTTGACCTTACTTGAGTCTTCAATAATTTGTAGAAATAGATCCATAACATCTTTGCCAATTACCTCTCCTTTGATGCTCTTGGCTAACTCCAAATTGCCAACTTCCCTTTTGACTAGTTGAAGCGCTTTGAGATCAACCTTTTGATCCTCAGCTTGACCATCAAAGTCATTGAACAAACTTTATTCTCCAGATCCATTACTTGATTTTACAGCAAGATAACATCCATCCACTTGCATATCACCATCTACACAAGAAGATCCTCCAAAAGATGTTTCATTCTTCATAAGAGCTTGATACTCAAGATCCAATGCTTGGATCCACTCCTCTTCTTTCCTTGCTCGATTTGCACTTGTAGGCTCATCCAAAGAGGTTAGAAAAACAACATAATCTCCAAAAACTACTTGCTTACCCTTTTGATCATATGTGAGCCTTGAAAGTACTTGTCTTTCCCTTGATGTTCTCCTTGGCTTTTGACTTGATGAAGGTCCATCATCATCACCATCCAAAGTAGGATCCTTTTCATCAACATCAAGAATGTTAGATCCATCCACACTACCATCAATCATGCTTGAATACACTTTTGGAATGTTTTCCTCATCAAATATGACATCTCTACCAACAATCACTTTGTTAGTAGAAGGAATGTAAACCTTGTAGGCTTTACTCACCTCACTATATCCAACAAAAATACATCTTCTTGAAGATGGACCCTCCTTGGTCCTATCATCAAGAGTAATGTCGACATAGCATGTGCATCCAAAGGTTCTTAGAAAGTTGACACTCGGCCTCCTCTTGAATAGCATCTCAAAAGGTGTCCTTCCATCCAAAATAGCACTGGGCCACCTGTTGCACAAGAAATTGGCACACAACAAAGCTGGACCCCAAAATGGTTTTTCAATATTAGCACTTAAGTTCATAGCTTTAGCACTTTCACATATAGTCCTATTCATCCTTTCAGCCACTCCATTTTGTTGTGGGGTCCTTGATGTTGTATACTCCCTCTCGATCCCATGCTCATCACAAAAGGCCTTGAACTTGGTAGATATGTACTCACCACCATTGTCACTCCTTAAGCACTTGATCCTTGTGCAAAATTGGTTCTCCCTTGCATTCTTGAACTTGATAAAGACGTCATACACTTCATCCTTGCTCTTTAGTAGATAGATCCAACAAAATCTACTAAAATCATCAATGAATGTTACATACATCTTAGCTCCACTATTGCTAATTGTAGTAAATCCATGAATATCCAAATGTACAAGTTGAAAAGGCTTTGTAGATCTAGATATAGATCTAGTATAAGGTAGTCTATGTGACTTAGACAAAGCACAAGACTCACATGTTGGAAATTAAGCCCAGAGTTGTCTCCTTGGAATCATGACTTAGATAGCCAATTTTTTTGAAGGACGTCTACAACAGACTTTCGGCTGATCTCCAGCAAAGGGTAACCAATCCCATTATAATTTTAAGTTCAGATGTTAAGTCTAATAAATTGAAGTCATTGAAGACTTGGCCATCTTCAAGGATTTTCACAAAACTTGCATTTAGAACAAGTCTGCAGATTTACATCATTTTTGAACAGTCTGCAGAAATACACCAAGTGTCGCAGTTTGTATTTTTTGCACTTTTTGAGAATTGTAAAATTTACCCTCGACTTCTTTCGTTCAATTATTTTTTGTAGAAGTCAACTTGCTCACAGTTCAACAGTTTAACTATTTTCAACACCTTTGCCTCTTTTTCGCATTTTTTCAAAAAATGCGAAGAGAGAAAATTCCAAAAGGTCCTCTATTTTTAAGGGTTAAATTGCTAAAGACACCTTCGCCAACTTTTAAGGGCACCTTCAACTTGTTTTAAAGGGCACCTTCGGCTTTCCCAAAAAGAGTGAGAGAGTTGAATTGTTAAAGAGATCTCCGTCTTTTTAAGGGCACCTTCAACTTTCTAAGGGCACCATAAGATTTGTTTAAAGGCACTTTCGGCTTTTTTGCAGAAACCCCGAAAGGAGAGAAAAATGCCGAAGGTTATCTGTTTTGAACAAGGAACGTTCCCAGCCACTTCCTGTAATTTGCAAAGTGAGATAAAACCACTTCACGTAAAATGCGAAGTGAGAGATTTTGTGATGTCCTCGTCCATGTCAACGATACTGATTTGTTGACCGTATATATACCATGTACAATTGTCACAAAAGTCTTATACTTCCAAGTACAACGACTTTCGTGATTAGGTGACAAACATTCAATGTAATTAATACACGTATGAAATCTATAAATAGATCATCCAAGCACAGATTAGTGGTTGCTCCGTCTATGAGACGTATTATTTGAGCCTCCCAGTTACACCGTCAATTTTTGGTTGTAATTGTTATTTGTATTGTGCTTCAGTGTAATATAGCAGCAGCAGTTTTTCTCTCGGTGTATAACGTAGATGAATGCTTGTTGTGATTGAATGCACTCTATCATTGTTTGATCGCGCTTGTTTACTCACTCTGATTAGAACATGAACGTCTATGCCTCCTCAGTTTCTAATCAGACGATGGTTGTCTTTGACGCTCGATGAACTCGCGATATCATACTGCTCTTTCGTTTATTTCAGAACCGTACTACCACACACAAACCATTTCTAATAACTTCGGTGGACTGTACTTTCAATTTTGAGAGTATGAATTAATTTTTAAGATCCTGTTGGACAATTAGAACACTTAAAGTTGTGATTACATTTAGTATAAGTTCTCTATTAGACCGTTTTTTACATCTAGCAGCTGATTAGAATGAGAGAGCTGTTCCGCAATATTCCTGCTCTCTTCTCCATTCGCGTTCTTCTATCTCCCTTGTTCCATCATCACAAACATGTTTGATGCCACTTAAGGAGCTTGGAAGACCTATCACAATCTTCTTCCTAGCCAGTACCTCCAATGACTTGAAGTTGAGGTGTCCCATACTTTTATGCCAAACCTCTTGAATAGGTATTTGCTCTCTTGCGACACATCCAACTTGGTTAGCAAAAACACAAGCATCTATTTTGAACAACTTCCCTTGCCTTTTACCTTTTCCAATCAAGACATCCTTCCTTTTGATCATACAAGCATCTCCATTAAACTCCACCTTGAGGCCTTTACTTAGCATTTGACTCACACTAAGCAAATTCTTGGTAATAGATGGAATAAACAAGACATCCTCTAAATGAACATTCCTATTAGTAGAGAGAGAAATTATTTGATTGCACACTCACCATCATTGGCCATGTAGATCACCCTCTTGTCATCTCCATATACCAACAAAGAAGTGAAGTACTCTTTGTGAAAGGTCATTGTGAACTTGCTCCACTATCAATCCACCAAGGATCTAGATCTCTATCATTAGCAAGCATACATGAAGACATCACAAAAGCATCATCATTTGCACCTTGAACATCCAAACCATCCTCATCAAGGGTAAGATTTACTTGCTTGTCTCCTTGATCTCTCTTCTTCTTATAGCAATCACTTGCAAAGTGTCCCTTGATGCCACAATAGAAGCACTTGAGCTTTGATCTATCCTTCTTTTTGCCACTTGAAGAAGCATCTACTTGATCTTACCCTTTAGACCACTTACTTTTGGCTTTGCCCTTGAATTTGCCCTTTGTGAACATAGCATCCTCTTGAAGTGTCAATGTATATCCACATCTTGCTTGAAGCCTATATTCCTCATTGATCAAGATCTTTTGAAGATCCATCAAACTTGGCGAACTCTTTTGAATAGATAGAAATACTTTGAACAAAGTTAGCATGAGCATCCAACAAGCCATTAAGAATTACTTGAATAAGCTCTCCTTCCTTAATGTTTTCATCAATGCAAGCCAACTCAACATTCAATGCTTTCATCCTCAAAACAAAAGTACTTGGACTTTCTTCATTCTTTTGAAAACAAAAAAATATTTGTCTTCTTATAGTCAACACTCTAAAAGTAGACTTGGATTCATAAAGCTTCTTCAATGAATTCCAAGCTTCCAAAGAGATGTGCACTTACCAACTTCCTTGAGAAGCTCATTGGTAGCATTCATCTTTATCATGTGTAGAGCCTTCTTGGCCCTCTTGTCATACCTCACTTGATCTTGTTGTGTTGTTGGTCTCTCCTCCAAACCTACAACACTATTCAAAACATCATTCATCTCAAGGAGTGACTCCATCCTCACTTTCCACAATGATTAGTTACTTGAGGTAAGCATATCATTGGCTTCCAACATGACTCCAATTGAGGTTGTCATGTAGCAATGACCTGATCTTCTCTTTAAACCTATTTCAATGCACAAAGCACTCCTTTGAACAACAACAAATGTCTTTAAAAGAAATCACAAAGATCTAAAACTATCTCAGCTTATTCTCTTTTAGCACTTATACCAAGCAAATCAACACATAGAATCATGGAATCTTGATCAACCTATGATCTATCCTCAATCTAATGACTTTTGCCATTTCCTAAGATTGAAACACACTCAAATGAAGTCCAGCAACCTCACTATCTAGAGATCCAATCAAAATTAGGGTTTTGACAAAATCACAAAAAATTAACTACTCCAAATCTACATGCAAATGCAAAAAATTTGATATGCAATCTATTAGCCACCACTTAGGTTGATCCAATGATCCAAAAATCGACCAAATCTAGTATGTGAAATCAAAAATTGGAGTTGATCAAGTTTATAGACACATATAGGGTTTTGATCTACAAAAGATCCAATTTTATCTTGGTCTTGAATTTGTACAAGAAGGGGCTGGAATTTTCATCTCTCAAGAACACTACATTGGGCTAAGAGTACCATGTATAAGCATGAAATGAGATAGAGAAGAGAGATTTTCAGTCTCTCCATGAGTTACATCCTTTTATAACAGGTCCAAACCCTATTTGGCCACTTGGCTTTTCCTCCAAAATGCTAACCCTACTATTTTTGGGTCTAGATTCAATGTACCCAACTAATGAGTTCATTTTATTGAGCAAAAATTGACATAGTATGTATGAAACTCAAATTAGTTCTATTAAACTTTCTTTGTGAGAGTGTGAGGGTCAAGTTGTGATCCCATTGGATGCCTAGAATGAGGAGGAGTCCATATTGAGTATTCATGCATGGTTGAGATCTTTGTGAATCTCTAGATGTCTAGTTTTTAAGCGTTTTGAAAAAATCTTGACATAGGTTGTTATCAAACTATTACAAATCCATTCCAAATCTCAAGAGTGAGATTCTTTGGGGATTCCAAAAAGGGTGATTGGGTCTTAATTTCATGTGTTTGAAACAAAACCCATCTTTTATTCAAGAATCTCAAGTGTTGAGAGAACTAGTCAAGTGAAAAGGAAAATCTAGGTGCCAAATGTTTTCATATCCATTTCAACACTCAAAAGAAAGAGTCGTTGGAATTTGTTGAGTCCAATATGAGTGTTTGGATCTGATTTCTTTTGTGATTCGATTAAAGGATTGTGTGCTTTTGTCTTAGTGATCAAAGCAAAGTTTCCAAATGACTAGTCATTAGTGTGAAGATTGATTCTTAGGTTTGTGAGCTAGATCTTTTGTAGATCCTTCTAGATTATTGAATATGTTCAAATCTAGTCTCTTGAGAGTCACAAATTACATTTGTAGAATCATATCACAAGTTTTTATTCACGTGGCATCAATAGGTGGCATCCTGTTGAAGGCAAATAAGGATCTTAATGCAATCTTTGTGGCAAGGAAGGATATTATTCCTCAAGATGCTACAAAAAGAAGACCAATCCATCCAAGGAGGACCAAAGCAAAGGGGCCGAGGTGAAGGATGGAGCTTCAAGTTCGAAATGCAAATACAAAAAGGACAAATCCAAGGAAAGATGTTTCCTTTATGGAAAGGTGAATGAGGCTTGGAGTCTCACAAGGACTTGCAAGATTTGTCTTCAAGAGTCCATCACAACACAAGTCAAACCTTTTGAAGTTTCTCATTTGGAAGTGCATTGTTTGGTTCAAGATGCAAAGATAAATGTCACTTTCATGAAAGCAACTTGGATTTATTTCATGTCCTTGAAAAGTATTTTGCTTGGAACTCTAGATAAGTTCAAACTTATTGTTATTATCCAAGAGAAATCAATCAAGAATAAGGAGCAATCACAAAATGAAAATAGTTTCATTTATGCTCTCATGTCAACCTATGAGGAACCATTTTGCTATTTTTGTATCTCAAAGGTGGATTAAGGCAATACTACTTGAGTGTGATGCCTTAAAGTATAGCAAAGCATGTTTTCCTTGTAAACTTACATTGGATATGAAGTCAAGAAAATGGAAATGTCTTCATAATGTAGATTCTTTTGGTTTCAATAAGATCATGAATGATGTGTTCATTCATAAAGATGAAAATTGTAATTTTTCAATCTTAAAGGCAAGTTGTAAACTTCTTATGAGAATAAGTGACGCATCCAAAGTGGACACTTATATCCATAAGCAAGTAGTTAGCCTTATTGAGATGCAAATACCTTTTGATTTCAATATTAGAAAAATCATGCCAAGTTGTCGTGATTTTTGGACTTATGTTACTAGCATAAGTAATCTTGATAATCATAGGAAGTGCATATTATATGGTCATGGATGTTGTGATCATCATGAGACATGGAGGTCTCAGATTTCCATCAAGAAGGAGCATTATAAAAAGAATCTTAAGGAGTCATCTCAAGGTCCAAGTGTGCCAATGATTGAGGAGAGTCCTTCTCAAGGTTCAAGTGTGCCAAGGATTGAGGAGGAGAGACCTTCTCAAGTTGTGATTCCAAAAAGAAACTCAAGAAACATGGTTGAGACCATGTGGCTCACACTTCAAGGGAAAGAAGAGCATAAGCCATACTAGTTGAGTATGAAGTCTCTCTTGAGAACATAGATGATCCTTAAAAAGTTGGGATTGATTGTAAATCAATTAGAAAGCAAATGCTTATTTCATCAAATGTATGCTCTTGAGTCACGCAAGAGCAAAAGTGATTTGTTCACTCATAGTTTGAAAATTTGTATTGAGGCAAATTGTAAACTCTTTATGAGAGTAAGTGAATCATCTTCTAAAGACACTTATCTCCATAATGAAGTATTTAGCCTCATTGAATCTAAGATTAGCATGGTAAACAGGCATGAAGATATGATGCAAACACTTTGTTATTATAGCATGCATAGTCTTGCCAATTTAGATGAGGCTAATTCTCTAGATCATGGTAACATGATGTTGGATCTTTGTGATCCTAATAAGAAAAGAATAAATCTTTATTTCCTCATGGAGGAGCATGCACATGAAGAAGGAGCAAGCCTCAAGGTCAAGCATCTACATGAAATTTGGAAGGAATCAATTTGGAGGTGTTAGGATGGTGCAAAGCTCTCAAGTTCATCAAAGATGTCAACATCAAAGAAGCGCTATCATGGATATGGTGATTTCGGATCAACATCAAGGTCATTGGATGATCTTCACACCTTTTGAACTAGCAAAGACCAATTCAGCCCATGGAGTCAAGTTCAAGATCATCATGGTTTTTATCAAGCTAGATTTACCAAGCTACATTTTTGAGGGGGAGTGTGAAAAATGCAAAAATTATGCTTGGTCAAGGCCAAATCTATGTATAGAGGATGATTACACATGTGTGGAGCCTATTCCCACATGTGAAATAAATTTACTTTTCATGTAGTACAATCATATAGCTTGTACATATAGTTTAAATCAAGTTCTAGTGGCTAAAAAGGCCAAAATCTAGTTTTCTAGTCATATGCCACATGGCATCTATCTAGAGATTGCATGAAGCCACATCATGAGATTAGGTGTCAAATCCCATGTGTAGAGGGCTGCTCATACGTGTGGAATAAGCTAAGGAAGTCGAATTTGCACTTCTAGAAGAGTTTTTTCCTAGTTCTCTACATAGAAGAAAAATGGACCAAAAGTGCTCAAAATAGAAGATTTTGTCCAAGTGGCAATTTTGCATGATGAATCATCACATGACAAAGCACCCTCACACATGTGAGATCAAAGGGATGATCAGTACCACGAGCTCCCACTTTTTGTATATATAAAGCCACATTTGGCCATAATCAACAAGCAACACCAATCTTGGTTTTGGAGGCAATTCTTGTCAATTTCATCATTTGTCTTGATTTTTCTTGATAGTTTTGAGTTCCTATCATATTGTACTTTGATTTCAGGCTGGAGTCCATACTCTGACAGGTCTTCACACCTGTGAAACTAGCAAGTACAATCCCCTTTCATTTATGATTGTTCTTGTTAAATTTTCTCATCTAAATATGACCTAAATTGATCTAAATCTCGTGTAGATTGATAGATCAATTGTATCTAACATCCAATCACTCTTGTGAATCATTTTAGGATCCATTCTTGGTCCAATTTTGCAGATTTTCACACCATAAGCTTGGATATCCATCCTTCTTTGCTTCCAAGAAAACACATGCAAAGCAATAATCTTCAAGAACACTAAGGTACATAGCCTTAGGCTTGTAATTGAACAAGACTCCATAGAGTGCAATCCTTCCATTAGCTCCATAACTCCAAAAAGCTTTGCATGATGGAAAATACACATGCACCATAAAACTTGAAGAGACAAGACATATCCATTGGTTACTTGTGAAACCATCAATAAGTGTTAAAAAGCAAGAGGCAACTTCCTTGCTTATAGATGAAGATAGGTCTACATCTGAGTGTTTCAACTCCAAAGGATGTTTTGTCTTGGTAGAAGACATCAAATATGGATCCGTATGTGATTTTGCCATAAAACAAGCCACTCTTGGCTTGATCTCCTTGACCATAATAGACATAGATTTGAAATTGGAAACATGCAACTTCCTATGCCATACTTCCTCCTTGGAAACATAAGCCATCAATGCAAAATCACAAGTACTTGCATTCTCATGTACATCTAACTTGAAAATGCCTCCATATCTAAATCCACTTGCTAGGATCTCATCACCTTTCTTTATAAAACAATTATTAACATTGAATTCCACTTCAAAACCATTCTCAAATAACTTTCCAACACTAATCACATTCTTTGTGAGATTAGGAACATAAAGTACATTGGAAAGTGATAAACTCATAGAAGATGCAAGATTCAAGGAACAAATTCCAACTCCTTCAATTGGATTCTTGAAGTTCTTGATAAGATTCTAGAGAAACAAAAGAACTCTTAGTGCAACTCATGTGTGATGATGCACCACTATCAATATACCAAGATACATCATTGAAGGGTAAAGAGGAGAAACTAGACATCATGAGAGATGCCTCTCCACAATTTGCATGTGAGTCTTCTATGGTAAAATTGGCTTGATCTTCTTGAGTCTTCTTCTTGAAGATAGAAGAATGAGTTGAATCATCTTCTACTCCTCCATAGTCTTTGTCCTTTGATTTGTCCTTGGTGAAGGCTTGAGAAAATTTGTTCTTGCTCCTCCCTCTTGACTTGATCTTGGCAAAGTGAGCTTTGCCATAACCATCATCCTTCCTTGAAAGTGTGTTTATCTTCAACAACTTGTTCTTTTGCCTGCATTCTTCAGCAATAAGAATATCATGAAGAGCCTCCATAGATGGTAGCTCCTCCCTGATAGCATAAGATTGCACAAAATTTGTGTACTCTTCTCTAAGTCCATTAAGGACTACTTGAACAAGTTCACTATTCTCTAGAGTATCACCTATGCATGCTATCTCTCTGTGAAGATCATTAACTCTCATTACAAAACTTGAAGCACTTCCATCAACTCTTTGAAAACTAGAAAATATCTAATTTCTAAGAGTAAGAAGTCTTGATGTGATATTTGCTTCAAAATTGTTCTTAAGGGTTTCCCAAGTCTGCTTGGCTAAGGCACATGAACTTATTTCAACATCTCATCAGAGATGTTCAATTTGATGATATGAAGAGCAATCCTTGCTCTTTGTTGGAGGGTCTGTGGATCTCGAGGCAACCCTAACCCTACTTAATAAGTGAGAGGGATTTGGCACCCAACGTGTGTAAGTCCAACCCGATGACACATAGAGATTTGATTAATTAGAAAGTCAATAAAAGGACTTTAGGCCTTTTTGCGGGACTTTTAATGTCGCAGGGCCTAAATGTCAAGTTAGTGAATAAAGTTGGGTTTCCCTCCAATTTTTGATTGTTCTCACTCTTTTTTTAAATTTGAGTAATTAGGGAAGCATAAATGGACCAATAGGATTCAGAGGCCAGGAAGGGACCAACTCGAGTTTGCTACACATGTACATATCTTCATTTCAATAAAGCAGATTGGTGCTCTTGTGAAATGGATTTATGAATGTCCTTGCTCTCTATCACTTTTCCTCCATCTCTCATACTTCTAATGTGTTTGCTAATTGTTGAATCTGAGAGTTATTGAAATTGCATGTTTTTATACTTTTTATGAGAGAGAAAGGGATAGAGAGAAAGAGTAAGCTATCTTCATTGTGGATCTTAGTGTTAATGATCGTAGTGTTAATGCTTAGGATTAATGGATGTTAGAGTAGATGTGGATCTTCCATTCATGCTGAAATCTGAAATATGCTATCGCTCTCATGGGAACAAACCTACGCGTGACAACTAACTTCATCTCCTTGATGGTAGATTGATTAGATCTTGGGTTGAGGATAGGCAAGGAAAGAAGCCCACTACAATTTTGGCACCGTTGTTAGGGAGCTATGCCAATTTTTCAGTTTGCAACATGTTTTGTTGGATGGTTAGCTTGCACTAGGCATCTTGTCGTGGCATGAATAGTGTTAAATATGCATTTAGGGTTACTTTGGGAGTGATTTTGCCTGATTTGAGTGGATTTGCCTGTTTGAAATCTAATATGATTTTGAAACATGGAAATATATTCTGATCACTAATCTTCAGATCCATTCTGATCCGAGATATTAAAAAAAACAACAAAAATTGGTCAAATTTGCCAGATTTTGGTCAAAAGGAGACAAAAATCGTCATCAGAGCTGATAACTTTTTGCCTTCTTTCAAGAAACATTTGCCGAGTTGCAGGCACCTTCAATTTTGATCACAGATTCTTCAGTTTGAAGGGAAAACAATCCTTTCCAGCAGATTTTCAGAAATATCAGAACAAAAACAAAAGAAGTATTAGCCCATGTCGGAGCAGTTTGGGAAAGTGAACAAAAAAATATCACACTGTCGATACAGCATAGGCAATTTCCTTACGAAGCAGCTGTGATAGATGGCGGTTCGGGAGTTAACCTGATTTCTAAAAAGCTATGTGCAAAGTGGGGCCTTACAAAGATAAAGCCTGCGACTTTTGCCATTAAGGTGGCTGATCAAACGACAGTTCATCCGAGAGGAATGGTTGAAGATATACTTGTCAGAATTGCTGGAGTACAGTTTGTCAATACTTTTGTAGTGATGGACTTACCTGAAGCACCAAATGTCTATCGAGTCCTATTTGGATGCCTATGGTTATGAGTTGCGCAAGTAATTCATAACTGGGGTACCGAGAAAATCACTTTTGAAAATCGTGAATGTGCAGTCAAGGTTGATCCTGTAACTTGGACTATCAAAGCAGTGGCTCAAAAAGAGGATGATGATTCATCAACAATGGATCATACTTGTGACTGACCAGTAAAAGATTGGGGGGTACATTACGACTCTCAAACCAATACTGTGAATCAAGCCATTACAACGATTGACTGTACAACAAGTATATATGTCAACAAGATAATCAATCAAATTTGAACGAGATTTCATTATTGGATCAAACTTTGTATACACCGATCACTTTCTCTTTCATTCTCAATTTACAGCTTGGACAATTTCAAAGTGGACCGTCGGAGCCCATCGTTGTTTTTTGTCGCACAATTTAGATTTCAACACTGCTCGACTCAGTTTCATGGAGAAGGTGCAGTATCATTCAATAAAGATTCGACGTGATGCAAATAAAAGCCCACAGTAACTGCATTTCACAGGTGTTGTGGGACCGCCACCAGTTTTGGTGGGGGATACTGTTGGAGGGTTTGCGGTTCCCGAGACAACCCTAACCCTAGTTAATAAGTGAGAGGGATTTGGCATCCTGCGTGTGTAAGTCCAACCCGATGATCACATAGAGATTTGATTAATTAGAAAGTCAATAAAAGGACTTTAGGCCTTTTTGCAGGACTTTTAATGTGGCAGGCCCTAAATGTCAAGTTAGTGAATAAAGTTGGGTTTCCCTCCAATTTTGAATGGTTCTCACTCTTTTTTAAATTTGGATAATTAGGGAGGCAGAAATGGACCAATAGGATTTAGAGGCCAGGGTCCCTCCTCTCTACTATAAGAAGGGAACAACTCGAGTTTGCTACACATGTACATATCTTCATTTCAATAAAGTAGATTGGTTCTCTTATGTTAGAGTCTTGATGTGGATCTTCCATTCATGCTGAAATCTGAAATATGCTATCGCTCTCATGGGAATGAACCTATGCGTGACAACTAGCTTCATCTCCTTGATGCTAGATTGATTAGATCTCGAGTTGAGGATAGGCAAGGAAAGAAACCCACTACACTCTTTTCTTGAACCTTTGAGCCTCATCATAAGCTTCAGGTTCAACTTCAATTTCTAGTACTATGTCCAATAAAGATTCTTTTCTATCATTCCAAACTAAATAGTTGGAGGTAGTTAGTCTCTCACTAGCTTCAAAGAAAAAATCTTCTATAGATGCCATGAATGTGAATACTCTTTGAAATTTAGACAACAAAAATGGAATTGAGTGTGTTGCTTCTCTTTCACTATAGGAACCAAAACAATTGGGTATACTACCAAATCCTATGCAAAATCTTGCAATAATTATGTGAGTTCTTGCTCATAACTAAAAATCAATCAAATTGAATATGTTGCTACTTTTTCAATCTAGAATCTAACTTGCAAAGTTGATCCAACCTACTGAAACCATGCAACAAAATATGTGAGACTCATCTCAACATAGAACCAATCACTTTGAATTTGGATCTAGCCTCTATCTACTGATGAAGCACTTACAAGTTTGATGTCAAATTTTTCCACGAGTTTCAAATGAATGAAAAACATTCTAAAAACACACATGCAACTCAAACACAACCCTTTGTGTGAAATGATGTGATTGTGACAACATAAACTTGACTTATCCGATTCTATCTCAGATTGATTACAAAGATTGGAAATGATAAATCATGCATGTAATATATTCAAATCAAAAAGTGTCCACTCGGGTTTTGGGTCTCTCCCTACCCTTTTTTAAGATCTTATAACTCCTACTAGGCTCATCAAAATCAATTGAAACCAATTGCAATGGAAAGAGGGCTCTTATAGCTTTCCAATAAGCTATAATGTCAGTACCTTTGGACCTAACATAAAGGAGATGTATTCTGGTTTTCACACGTGTGAAAAGTCAGAATTCCGTACATGCTCTGTTCTGGACTGAAAATATCAATTCTTACCTCATTGATTCAAAAACTGTTCAAGAATAGATAGCAGAATACTGCTAAACAACTTCCTAGCTTGAACTGTCACCAAATTCTTCATACACCTGATGTTAGTAGCATTCAAAACATGGTATGGCTCTAATACCATGTGAAAAATCCAGCAACTTCACACGTGTGGGGAACCACATCAAAAGTGTGAATGATCTTTACCATGCTTTATGGTGGCACACAGATCACCTGCAGAGTAATACTACAATCTACCAACAGATCTGAGGCTAGAGCACAATCTAGAATGCTACAGATCAAAGCAACACTAATTCCTCACAAATAGAGAAAATACATAAGCATAATAATGTATGAAGAAGACACCAATCTCGAGTTAGAGAGAGAATACAATTACAAGCAAAATAGAATGAGATCCAATTTTGACATTATGACCTTACCAAGGCTTGATTCATCATTAGACATGAACGAGAACCATATATAGGAGAGCATAAATTCATGGTCCTACTAGCATTCAATGCATTTCCTACACCTATTCAAGTGTAAACTACCACCATATTGACACCTAACAGCTTGCATGCAAAGATTGCACCTAACTTCTACCTACTTTCTCCAAATGTCAATTTCTCAACTAGATATGTACAAACCCACATGCATGTGTCCATTACTATATTTGCATGCTATGCATGTCACAATGGAAACTTAGGACACAATGCATTTATGATGGCTCGAGTTCCTACAAGGTCATATTAGACCAATTCTATGTGTAAATCTACATGCATGTCAATCTAGACATTGTGAACATTGTTGCATGTCATACTAGACCAACAACTAGAGTTTATGCATGTCAATGGAACTTGATCTACCTAACTCAAACTCGTCCTATTCTACAAGGATATGTGCTCAATTCACACACTTTGAATATGTACAATCAATTTACATGGGCAGAACCCCCAAAATCAACATATGTAAGATAGATATGTTTTACAATTCTTCACACTCCTCCTTAAAATATATCTATCTGATGTTGATGAAGATCCTTTGTGTGTGGATACTTTGTTTTGTATGAGAGAGAGAGAGAGAGAGAGAGAGAGAGAGAGAGAGAGAGAGAGAGAGAGAGAGAGAGAGAGAGAGAGAGAGAGAGAGAGAGAGAGAGAGAGAGAGAGAGAGAGAGAGAGAGAGAGAGAGAGAGAGAGAGAGAGAGAGAGAGAGAGAGAGAGACACTCATATCGCACCCTTGTAGCAGATAAAAATAACTTGTAAATTGCTTCTTTTAGTCTTATTATTAACTGGTTCCAATTTCCTGTCCTCACAAATGGATTTTCAAATTAGCTCAAAAGATTTTCTTGAAACTCTTTTATAAGAACTTTTAGTTTGATCTTTACCCTAGTAAAGTCATTTGAAAACTTGATGTTGTTTTGGCATTTGCTTTCTTGTCAAGTGAAGGGATAACAACACTTTCCAAGCATATAAGCTCCAAATCTTGGAGTAACTAGGTAGATGGCAAATTTCCATTTCAAACTCCATACATGTCTCCTCCATCAACAAGCAACTGTCTTAGTGTGTAGTCTCTTCTTTATATGATTGGTGAGATTTGAAATGAGAGCTTAAGATTCATATCTCAACCTTTTAATCAGTGGTGCTTGACACTCTGACATAGATAAGTTGCCCCTATGTGACGATGAGTGTGACAATGAGTTTTGTCCCTAAGAGAGAAATGGCCCTTAGTGTTGTGAGCAGTGTTGGTGGTTCCCTCATTTTTAAGATATTGTGTTTTTTTTCCCTTTTGAAACCAAGAATAATAGGTTCCAGATATTAGATTACTTTGAAAACCCTTATGCTTGGCGATTCTCAATCTGTTGGTTATTACTATATTAAGAATCGTTGGGTCTTATATACGGTTCTCAACATATATTATTTTGGTAAATAGTAATAACAATTATGCATACTTATGTTTGAAGAGCAATAAAATTTTAAACAATATGGCCAACATTTAGCACAAAAGTCACATCTTACTTCACACTCACATGACTTAAAAGAAATCACTTAAACAAATATGTTTGAAGTGCATTAGGTCATGCAAATAAATTCATTCCTCTTGGAAATTATGGTTTCAGCTTTTGTGCGTGAGTTTCTTTTATGGAAAAGAATGGTGAAATGAAATGTAAAGTATATTATCATTTGTGAAAGCAACATGCGACACATTACAAAATCTTGAAGTCCATAAAACTTTTGAAAAATAGTTTACAACTCATTAGACTTTTATAAAGAATTTGTGGCATCACGTTACACCTAGTAAAACGTTAGAAATCTATGGGCCATAAAAATATTCTTTATTTGTAAAGTATAATGCCAAGACAATCATTTACGCTTAGAAAGGTCTTTTAAGTGACCTTTACACCCGGTTCAACGACCGTTCAATCATGGCGAGGCCTAGTGGCCGCACCATAATTTTGAGGCCAGTTTATCAGGTGCAAAGGTGACCAAAAAGACCATTCTCCAATACATAAAAGTTGATTCCTAAAAAATAGCATGCGTGTAACGGCCGTCTTGTCATACATTTACGTCCGCTTTGTTTTACCAGCTACAAAGGTCATCGACAAAGGCCATTTTCCAATACATTAAAATCAATTCTTAAAAAAATAGCATACGTGTAAGATCTCTGTAACCGAGTTGATAACCCGATTCGGAGGAGCCCAAAAAGCCAATACCTAGCCAACAATGGTACTCAACTTCACCTTCTTTTGAGACCAACTAAAAAAAAAAGAAAAGAAGGGGCACCAACAACCTTTCAGTATGAGCTCACTCAAATGTTACTTATTCATTTGATTTGTTGATTCCTGGCTATGGCGCCCGATACCCTAAAAACACCCATGGATGGATGGATCGCGGTGAGCACGACACAGTGCTGAGGGATTGGTTGCTTGCACCTTCTGATGGACGCATGCATCAATCATCTGTTTTTTTATTTTGCCATGAAGTGAGTGCATGATCGAGAACACCATCAAAGAAATCCATCCAAGGCTTCAAAATCCAAGGATTCCATCCTCAAACAGAGTAAGCTAATAATCCTTTCTGTTTAATGACTCACAATTTAAGCATAGCTATGGCCTTCATGTCTATTGCTACAGTCATAGTAGCATGCCAATCAACTTAGTGTGTGGATCCTTTTCTTACTAATATTTGTTGTTTTCTCTTTTTTTGCAGAGTCTCCTGCCGAGTTTTCTTTCAGAGAATATTGCTGGTTTCGACAATGTAAGTCTCCATTTCAGGCTCAAACCCAGGTTCATATTAGTTACATCATAGGTTGAATTACACTACAACATTAAGGTTTAGGGTTTTGTGAAGAAAGAAAAGGTTTTAAGGTTTTGGATTGTCTGAAAAGAACTATACTCAGACTCAATCACAGATATTCCGTACGTACAGAACCGAATACATTGGATATACCTAGCACGTAAATTTTTTTTTTCTACGTGTAAAAGAAATAAAAAAAAGTTACGTCCTTACTGAATGTGGTTATGAAACTAATTGCGTTCGATAAGTACAAAAAGAATACAAAAATCAAAACTTACATTAAAGATAATGTCTGGGCTCCCTGAAATCTCATACATTGCATGGGAAAAAACAAAAAAAAATACATTCGATAAGCACTTGTACATTGCAGGAGCCCAAAAAAGCATTAATACATATTAAACCTCTCTCCCTCACAACACACGTGTGTGAAAAAAAAGCATGATATATAATAATATTGGGCCTATGGCACCATAATGGAGTACAATGGATGCCTGAGGAACATAATCAAAGGTTGTATACAACTAAGACTCGTCATCTTAATGATATTCATAATCATCCGAGTCTGTGCCAATCTGTTAATCCAAGGGTTTGAAGATGAATCCGAGAGATCCATACGCCATGCTGAGCGTCTAGCTCTGTTGCTGTTACCTTTGGCTCTGCTGCCGTGGCTGCCTTTGGCCTTGCCCCCACCTTTGCTTCTCTCCCCCCCTCCTGTCCCCCCTATGGCTGCCCCTACCTCTACCCAAGGGAGGTCTCCCTCTAGGCCTGCAACCCCGCATATCATGAGCCCGTGGTCCCACACCCTAGGATGGCCCTACCCTCTGTGATGATGCCTGGCTGGCAGCTGCCTGTGATGCTACCATCCCTTCTCCCCCCCCTCTCAAAACCCTTGGCTCGCCCCCCTACCCCTACCCTAGTCAAAGGGATGGCTGGCTCCTCCTATGTCTCTATGTCAAGGTCCACTAATAGATCAGCTATGGCATCTCCGCCCCCCTCTCGTGCTCCCCCTCGGTGTCATCCTCCTCTGCCCACTCCCCCTCCTCCTCGTAATCATCCCACCCCCTCATCATGTCCCTCCTCAGCCTCTCCTACCTCCTCTCCGCCCTCCTCTGCCGCTGTAAAGCTCGTGCCTTAGTCTCAGCCTGCCTATACAAGTCTCTATAGATCTCATCATCCAGCTACTCTTGCATGAGTGGTGCTCAAGGAGCATTAGCTGCCGAGTCCACCGAGCAAGAGTCAAGGTTCACCTGCAACCACAAACAGAGAACATTGTTAGATACGTATCTTGTGAGTCAAAGTAAATCAAAAGCAATTTAATGTTAGGAATTAATGGTTAATTAATTAATTGTAGAGGCCAGCCTGCGTGCTAGAAGGCCTATTTCTATTTTTAGTATAAGTACTATCAATTTTTAGTATAGGTACCTAAGTTAGTACCGATTTTGCTAGAATAATACTATTTTATAATTATGCTAAAATAGATTGCTATTTCTGAGACTTAGTAACTAGCATAATTGCTTTTGCCAAACGATATTGTTGGCAAATAGCTTTTGCCTTAGAGTTAGTCCAGTCTCTATAAGAGCAGATGGGCGCCCTCCTTCATTATCAATTCAATTCAGATCATCTCAGATTTTTGCTCTTGTGATTCATCTTCTTTCTCTTGTGTTTGGTGTTTTGTGAGGACTAATAGGATTAGTCTACTCCTAGTTTGAGAATCACTCATATTCTATCATGGTATCAGAGCAGGGTTCCTAAGATCGAGATCTACGAAAGAAGATTTGGTGCAGGTCACGCATCTGGTGCAGGTCACAACTGGAGCAGGTTTTACCTAAGGGCGGCAGTACCTGAGAAGGCTTTACCTGAAGGGCGGCAAATTTGTTGCAGGTGGTTTCTGAGGATAGGCAGATCTGTTGCAGGTGGCTTTTGAGGGCGGCAGGTCTGTTGCAGGTCCTTTTGAGGGCGGCAATATCTGAATAGGTGACTTTTGAGAGCGGCAGTATCTGTGCAGGTAATATCTAGCGTAGCAGTAACTGACAGGTGATTTCCTGGACAGGCTGTACCTGAGGAAATAGTGATGAGACATGCAATACCTGAGGCAGCATCAACCAAGACAGGTGCTCTTGAGGGCGGCATCAATCAGACAGGTCTGTTGCAGGTCTTCCTGAGGGCGGCAACAACTAGGGAAGGCAATATCTGAGGCAACATCAACCAGACAGGCAGTACCTGAGGCTGCAGCAACCAGGACAGGTGTTCCTGAGGGCGGCAGCAGCTGGAGAAGGCAGTATTTGAGGCAGTAGAGACCGGTCTCTTTGAGACAGTGGTGTAAATGCACATGTCAAGCTTGGAGACAATGCTTCTTACGACATCAAAGGTCGAGGTGTAGTGAGAGTACATTTTTTTAGGGGACAGTGTCAGAATTTGAGATACAAATTCTAGATGGAGATACTAGTCCTACTAGCACTGACACAAAACCAAGCATAGAGAGAAATCAGATCATAAGAGAATTGAGCAAATGCTCTAGCTCATTGAATTGAATGGAATAATGGAGGTGGGGCGGCAGCCTTCTTATATAATTTCTCTAATGATTGATAAAAGCTAATGAGCCTTAAGTAAATAGCAAAATAGCAAAAGCTATTTACTAATAATACTACCTATATATGGTAAGAACTAAAAAATATTTGCAACTTGTTCTTCTGTAGGGCAATAGATAAGCTTTACTTCATCACTTTGAATTTTCTTTCTGATGAAGTGTTGTTGTACTTCAATATGCTTTGTCCTGTTGTGAAAAACTGGATTTTTCAATCCTTCGTAACCATATTGCTTCACATGTTGCACTTGTAGTAGCTCGATATTCTGCCTTTGTAGATGATAAAGCAATAGTATGTTGCTTCTTTGAACTCCAAGAAATAGCACCAGAACCAAGACTAAAAACATAACCTGTAGTAGATCTTCGGTCTTCCGCATCTCCAGCCCAATCAGCATCCACATACCCCTATGACTTCAAATCATCCTGTCTACCATAGAGAATATCAAATCTCGAAGTGCCCTGGATATATCTGAGTATTCGCTTAGCAGCTTTCCAATGAATTTGCTTAGGTTTAGCCATAAATTGACTAACCATACTCACAGCATAAGCAATATCTGGTCTTGTAGTAGTTAGATAAATTAAGCTTCCAACTAGCTTTCTATATAACGTCTCATCTACATCCTGATCTTCCTCAGCTTTAGTAAGCTTACATCCACTATCATATGGTGTAGAAATAGGCTTGCACTCTGACATATTGAACTTTTCTAGAATTTCATGAGCATACAGTTATGAACGTAGCCACGGCTGATCTAGATTTAGTCTATGAAAGCATCACATAAGCAAGACTTAACCCTAGAAAGCAGGAGAGAGAAAGCTTAAAGAGACTAAAGAAGGAGATCATATCAGAAAGCCAAGTAACAAATGACACAGAATCCCTACTTATAGCCAAGAGGAAGCCCTAAAAGGAAGCTTCCAGTGGCTAGGGCCAAACTGAGAGGGAAAATAGTGCGCCCTCCAAGAAGGCGCCCACTCTCAGTAATATGACCAAATAACCAATATAGTGAATCATAGGGCCCAAGGCCTAAATGTCAATAATAGGGCCCAAGGCCAACCATATAGTCTAAATGTCAAATAATGAATAAAAATAACTCATACTTAGATTGAAAAATTAATAGTCCCTGTGCTACTCTCCATACCTCAATCCCAAGAAAATATTGTAGTGAACCAAGATCTTTCATATCAAATTCTGATGAGAGATCTTTCTTGATTCCCTGAATCATACTATGATCTGATCCTGTAATAATAAGATCATCCACATACATCACTACAATAACGACATGATTATTTCTGACCAAAACATAAAGTGTATGCTCCGAACTACTTCTCTGAAAGCCAAGCTCCTCAAAGTATGTGTCAATCCTAGTCTACCATGCCCTGGGTGCCTGCTTAAGTCCATATAATGCCTTGTCCAACCTGCAAACCTTATATTCATGTCCTGCTACTATGTATCTCTCTGGCTGCTCCATGTAAATTTCTTCCTCTAGAAATCCATTCAGGAATGCACTCTTTACATCCATTTGTTGAATATCCCATCCAAACTGAGTTGCCAATGATAAAACAGTCCTCATAGTAGTAGATTTAGCAACTGGTGCAAAAGTTTCCTCATAGTCAATCCCTTCCTGTTGAGCATAACCTTTTGCCACCAATCTTGCCTTATGTTTATCTATAGAACCATCTGATTTGTACTTAGTCCTATAGACCCATTTGCATCCAATGGCCTTTTTACCTGTAGGTAGCTGAACAAGTCTCCAAGTCTTGTTCTTCATGATTGACTTGTACTCCTCATCCATAGCTTTCTTCCAAATATCCTCTTTTTCAGCCTCTCTGAAAGTAGATGGATCCTTGGTCTCTAATATTGTGGCCATATATGCAAAATGTACATCCCCATCTTCATGATGATCCTCTTGTTGAACCTCATGTCGATCTTGATTTTCATGTTGCTTTTCAAGTCTAGCTGATCTCCTAGTTCCATGTGTACTGGACTCTCCCTGTTCCATAATAACACTATCCTTGATAGTTTCATAGTACCATCTAGGCAATCTTCTAGCTTCTGATGTAGGATGCTTCCTGCTTGGCGAAGTAGGAGGTGAATAAGTATCCCATATACTTGACCTCTCCTTCCTCTTTCCTATCTCAACCAAAGACACTTTAGGAACCATGTTAAATTTCCTTAAAACTTGTAGACTTTTGTAATTCAGATGTCCATACCTCTCGTGCCATAACTTACTCAATGATTCAGTATCCGCAACACTTGCATGATGATCCACCACCTGAGCTTGAAGTTTATACAACTGCCCTGCAAGTATGCCCTCAGCTATTACTTCATCATTTTTCTTCTTGATGAGACACCTCTGTTCATCAAACTGCACCACCATGTGTTGCTTTGTAATAGCTGATACTGAGAGCAAGTTTTTCTTGATTCCTGGTACATAAAGCACATCCTGTATGTTTCCAATCTTTCCTGAAGGTAGTTTTACTTGTACTTTTCCAACTCCCTTTATATCATATGTGTAGTTGTCCCCCAACTTCACATTTGAACCATCATCTAATTTTTGAAAATTAGATAGCCAGTCTCGCCTAGGTGTCATGTGCTTAGAAGCTCCTGAATCAATAAACCAAATATCTTCTTCCTTTGAGAAGGCACTACTAGAAGATGTCGATGCTGAGAAGAATTCATAGTCTTCAAGATCTAAAGCACTCAATTTTGCATTAGAAGTTTCTTCTTCTTCAGCAAAATTTCCATCCTGCTTTTTCTTGAACTTGTTGTGCCAACACTCCTTTGCATAATGATTCGAGATTGGTGACAGATTCGCAACAGATTCAAGAAAGATTCGCGAAAGATTCGAGATTGGTGATAGATTGGTGACAGATTCGCGACAGATTCGCAGTCTTTGACAGTTAGACTGTTGATAGATCCGAGATTTGTTACAGATCAGATTAATGGCAGGATTGAAGGACGCTGTGTTGCCAGAGTCTAGCAAGCTAGATGGAACGAACTACAACATATGGAAGTTCAAGATGCAAAATATTCTCCAAGATAGAGAATATTGGGAGATCGTCATAGGTGTTGAGATACCTCCTACCACTGACAAAGAGTTGCAGGAGTATCAGAGACGTAGAAGAAAAGCTCATCATATCATTAACTTATCAGTTAAAGATATGATTATACCTCATATCAGAGATGCTGCTGGACCCAAGGAGGCTTGGGATGTACTGAAGAACTTGTATGAAACAGTAAATCAGTCACGGATCTTGTTCTTGACTAATAAACTTCACACGTTGAAGATGGGTACAAGTGAATCAGTAACGGACTACTTTACTCGAGTGAAAGATCTGAGAGGCCAACTTATCGCAATTGGAGAAAGTGTTCAAGATTCAGTATTGGTATGCATTGTACTTAATAGTCTACCTTTGGCCTATCAGAATTTTGTAATGATGCTATCATTAAGAGAAACGAGGCCTTCTTTCGATGAGCTGAATGCCATCTTACTACAAGAAGAAATGAGACGACAAAATATTGTCAACAGGGACGATTTCAAGGAACAGGCATTCCTGGCAAAGAAGCAAGAACAGAGTTCCAAGAAGAGTGGCAAAGGGAAGAAGAAGAAGAAAAAGCAGCAAGATATAGAGGAGAATCAATCAAATCAGTCAAAAGATGGAAAGAAAGTGGTTTGAAAAGGAAACTGCTTCATTTGCGGAAAATCCCTCGCGAATCTTTCTCGAATCTTGTCGCAAATCTTGAATCTTGAAACTCTGTAAAGAATCTTGCGAATCTTTCGCGAATCTCAAATCTTTCTCGAATCTCGAAGCTTTTGTGAGAATCTGTCGCCTGTCACGAATCTTTCGTGAATCTGTCACCTTTCACAAATATGTCGCCTTTCGCGAATCTTTCGACTCTGTGATCAATCTGTAGACAACAACAATCTAGAAGCGATCAACCTGTCAGAAACTGTCACGAACAATAATCTGTCGCGAACAATTCTGGCAGGCAGGCAGTGATCAGTAGTCCAAAAACTTTGATTCCAGTGGACTGCTTCCAACAGTAGTCCAGCTCAACAACTCCTCCAATCAGATTTGGTTGCAACCCTGCAAACAAACTCTCTCTCTCACAAAACCTGCTCTGATACCATGTCAAAATTTGAGATACAAATTCTAGATGGAGATACTAGTCCTACTAGCACTCACACAAAACTAAGCATAGAGAGAAATCAGATCATAAGAGAATCGAGATTACTAATAATACTACCTATATATGGTAAGAACTAAAAATGAAGTTCGAATTACTAAAATAGATCCTAGTCTATTTGTAGAGCGCCCACCTACATGCATAAGCGTAAAAAATGAATCTATCATAACTAGAATGGCCCCTAAAAATAGCACGCGGGCATGGCCAAACTATCATTAAGGGGTATCAAATAAACATAAATTCCTAACACATAGGAGAAATTAAGAATGTTCTCTATGTTCCAGGTTTAAAGAAGAATTCACTTTCAGTTTTTGCTATCACTAAATAGAACATGAAAGTTGAGTTTGATGATTAGAAGTGTCTTATCAAAGACAAAAGCAAAGGTTACGAAGTTGTGGTCACAGGGTCTTTGGAAGGTCGACTTTACAAACTTGATGCATCTAGATCAGATCATCAGGTTTGTGCAGCTTCTGATAGTATGGAGAGCAGGATATGGCATGAAAGGTTTGGACATTTGAACTATAAAAGTTTACAGGTTCTAAAAGACAATAATATGGTAATAGCATTACCTAATATGTATCTTTGGAAAAAATTTGTGAAGGATGGGTTATGGGCAAGCATCATCGTATGCAGTTTCCTAAGGATGGAGCATATAGAGCCAAGGAGATCTTGGAGCTTGTTCATATAGACTTATGTGGTCCCATGCAGACTGAGTCTATAGGGGGAGCATCCTACTTCATGGTATTTGTGGATGATTTTCCAGGAAGGTATGGATATACTTGCTTAAGTATAAGAGTCAAGCTTTTAAGTTCTTTACTTAGTTCAAATTACTTGTTGAGAAGTAGACAAAAGCAAATCAAGATTCTACGTTCAGATAAGGGAGGTTAGTTCATATTTATAGAGTTCCAGGAATTCTGCAAAGAACATGGAATCAAGAGACAATTTGCTTTGACAGATACACCACGACATAATGGAGTAGCCGAGAGAAAGATCAGGTCTATTGTGGAGAGTGCTCGAAGCATGCTACAAGGTAAGAACGTCAAGAATCATTTGTGGGGCGAGGCAATTAGTACAACAATTTACTTACTTACTTAACAGAAGTCCTACAAAAGCTGTTCTAAATCGAACTCTAGAAGAAGCTTTCACAGGTTGAAAACCTGAAGTGGATCATCTACGAGTTTTTGGTTGTATTGCATATGCTCATATTCCTAAAGATAATTGGCAAAAACTTGATTCAAAGGCAATCAAGTGTTCATTCCTTAATTATGATGAGGAAGAGAAGGCATATCACCTTTATAATCTTACCAGTAAGAAGGTGATTATGAGCAGGGATGTTGTGTTCGAAGAAAGTGAGTCTTCTAACCTAGAAGATCATGAGGAGGATGTATTTTCTCCTACATCAAAAACTCCTGTTGTAGATGATGTTCAGGAAGATACAGGTCCATGTGAGGATTTTGCTCACTGATAAAGTTGTGACTTGTTAAATGACTAAGCCAAATGCTGAGTGAGATTCACTTCTGATTCGTGTCAAAAGTTTGCTTGCAACCTAGGAGGCATCCTTTTTATGTATTGCTGCAGCTCATTCTTTATTGCAACATAATTTTGTTGCATTATGAAACTCCTTTGATGTGTTGACATGTATCATGCAACCTGGATATTTATGTTCTATGTTTCTTGGCGAAAATCGGCACTTCCCTTTGCCAATAAAGATTTTTTTGTCATATCTATCATAAACAATGAGCATATCTACAGTGGAAATCCTTATGCACAATTTTTCTATAATTCTTAAAAGGTTACTCTCATTCTCACTTTCTTCCATACTTACACTTAAAGCACTGTTTCTGATATACTTTTTTTGTTTTGATGCAGTCGATAAAAACTTCAAAGGACAAGTTGCACCAGTTATGCTGAGAATCTTAATTGCAAGTCAATGGTCGTTATCATAAGTATGATGTCACGAACAGTTTGCTAGGGTAGGCATCAGAACCATCGATGGCATGCACATCTGAAGGTATTCTTAGAAGAGCGAAGTCAATCTCATTCTTCTTGTAAACATTAAGATCTTACCATGAGTTTAACTTACTCCTTAACCTAAATTCGTGTGAGCAAGTACAAGAGTTCAAGATCATGGACCATGGTGAATTTTTTACTGTTGCAGTTGATGAAGATTCATTATATGAAGATCTCTATGAAGATTTGGGTGGTGGAAAGCAGTTGCTCAAGACATCAATCCAAGAGGTAGCTCTAGTCTGTCTGCATGGTTGGTAGAAGACTCCAGCACAATTAAATCTCGATGTGATTTGTTTAAGAACTTCAATTATTGATTACTTGAAAAACGCTTTCTGTAACAAGTTGCTCATTGAATTGTTGTCATTGATTCTTGCCCGATATGTAAATTTTCAGAGTGTGGCTCTCACATGCTTCATGATCTGGATCATGTATGATAGCACCACAAACATGCATAATTTTTGGGATTTGGCTCGAATAAGTGGTGAGCCTTACATTGAAAAGAAATAGTTGTAGATCTAAGCTTTTGCTTAAAAGCATGAACCAACTCCTATATTCAAAATTTCATAGTTGCACTGCGTTTCTGATTTGGGACAGCATTTCTCAGAAAGGTTTTTTTTTTTCTTTTTTTCTTTTTGATTTTTGTGGGCAATATGGGTATCAAATTAAAGCATTAATTATTAAGGGCAGTACAATGTGGTCCAGTTTAGGTGCCTCAATCCTTGTTTAGCTATCAACCCTAGTTCAAATTTTTAATATCTGCGTTTTTTTTTCAGCAATTCTGGATCCAGAAACGCGTTTCTCTGGAAACATTTATTCTCAGAAACGCGTTTCTGGCAACTATGATTCAAATGTAGTTAAGAGTGGGTCTCCAAGAAGTATGATTTTGCATATGTTGTTCCAAAAGTATGATGAAACTAATTTCTGAATAGTAGACATGGCTGCATTTCTCAGATGGAGGAGAGATTGGAGCACCTTACAAAAGGGGAAAAGGAGTTGCAAGCCCGACTTGAGCTGATGCAAAAGCAGGTAGCAAGCAGTTGTTGTGTAGCCTCAATTCAAACCTAAGTAGCACCGGAACGGCGTTCCGGACCCCCACGTTCCAGAGTTCCGGAACACTATTCCCCAAACAAATGTTTTTTTGTTAACAGCTCCATGTCTCCAAAAGTCTCACAGTTGCAAAGAGACACCTACCAAAGTAGAGCTACTGCTACCTATGGAAAGCTTGCTCCTATTTCTAAGGAGTTGTCATTCCGGTTAATTATAGATAGAGATACTGTTGGTATTGTACAATGTACTCGTATTTTGTTGAGCACATTGAGTTGACTCACGTTTTTGTCACAAAATCTGAGATGGGTGCTTATGCTTCACAATTGTTGTCGGTTTGTTGTCATTCAATACGGTTCCATGTGATCAAGTACAGACCCATAGTCCACATAAATAGCACTGTTTTTGTGTGAGCCTTTCCTAGATGCTTA
Source organism: Diphasiastrum complanatum (assembly GCA_029204225.1). Lineage (NCBI taxonomy): Eukaryota > Viridiplantae > Streptophyta > Lycopodiopsida > Lycopodiales > Lycopodiaceae > Diphasiastrum > Diphasiastrum complanatum. Next base: position 10,131,686 of record CM055094.1, on the reverse strand, counting down.
CAAGCTAAACAGTTCGATAGCTTGATTCGCTTGGCTCTTAGATGCTAGTCCTAAGTCTGTTCTTCACTCAAGATTATACTCACCAGCAAACGTGTTTGCCCATAGTTTTGGCAGGACCCATGTTTGCAAACATGTCTGGCGTTTGCATGTGTGGGTCTTGAATATGTGGTTTATTTAATGAGTACAAAATCAAGTAAACTGTTAAATTCTTTTATTTTTGGATGCACATTTTTAAATATTTTAGTCCTACAAAGCTTCACATACAAATTTGCAACCTTTATCAGTGGAAAATTTCCCCTCCCCTGGCATACGTGCGGACATGTTTGCAAATGCTTGCGTTTATTTATATTTGATCGATTGAAAACTGGTACACTTATGCTTGTGACCTGCACTTTTTCTTGAGTGCTGATGATGTGAGTAGGGATGTTGTAGCATATACTGTGTGCTATGCGTTTGTTTGATAGTCTAAAGCTTTGTTCTGGAACTCCATAAGTTAGAGACTCCATATGTTCTCTGTTATGTTCAGGTAATATTCGAGACTTAACATCATCAATATATGGTTGTCTTGTTCAGTGACTCATATTAAAATGCCAAGTTTTTCACTCTTGACGTAAGTCTCAAGAGTGTAATTCGCTTGTAGTTAACTTTCCAGATTAAGTCAGTACATTCCGTATGCCAATGCTGTTCTCGAGTTCAATGATGCAGTACTCAAGAAACTGTATTGTATTATGTGCATGTGGTTTGAAGATTCCTAAAATAGTATGTCCTTTTTTCCAGTGCTTGGAGCACATGTCGGCGACGACATGTTTTCGTCCTTGCCTTGTGAATGGAATCCCTAATGACAGTTCTTAAGATCTAGTTGCTTTTTTTTTTTTTTCTCAAAATAGAAGAGGAAAAACTGGGTACCGTTTTGTTGCTGACTAAATACTGCTCAGGAACATTTGATGTTTTCATGAGTATTGTCTAGCTACTCTGTACTTATTGGAGCTGTAACTGGCTTTAAGTGGCTCAGACCTGAAAGAATCAGCAAGCCTTCTTATATTTTTGAAGTTGCATCTGAAGGTCATCACAGTGAAAGGCAACTCACAGTTGCCAGCTTTTGAATTCAGTAATATTTACAATTTTACATAATTCATTCATTTTTCATTTTGTCATGGTGAGGTTTAGACAAGAAGCAAAAGTGAACGTTACAACAGCTATTTACTGATTATTTTGTTGTTGTTCTAGCCAAACTGCTGTAAACTAACATAGGCCGTGTAATAGGTTGAATCAACCGAGCTGGAGAAAAATGTCCTGATTCGAAATATTTCGTGCCTGTTTAAGGTATGTTTTATGTGAAATTGTAAGTTACTTCATTATATTTTGATTATTCTCATGTTCGAAGATGACACAAGTAATTTTTCTGATTGTTTGGATAGAGTCCTTAGTATTGCACTTGTTTATAGTCTTGAGAAGGAATAATTGCACACTGGAGCGCATTTTTTTAATTTAGACTGGCAGATGTCTTTTGATCTACTTTTTGTGGGCTTCTCGCATTATGCTTTACAGTCCTTTGTCCAAAATAAATAAGTTAAAATCTCATGTTTGAACATTGATAGAACATATGATCTATCATGTTTGCAACAGCTTTTTGGTCCGTATGCTTTGTTTCAATCTGTGAGTTTGAAAACAGGCAGGTATTTGATTCAATGTCGTTGTTATTTATTACTTGTAGACAGCTCAACTGGAGGTTGCAAGGAAAGACAAACAGATACAAAAACTTCAAGCGGAGTACGTGTTCAACCTTTTTATCTTCTTTTTAATTCTTCCGAGCTTGTTGAATATGTGATCATGTTGTTTTATGGATGCAAAAGTTCCATTTTAGTGATAAATTACATAATAGGCCATGCCATAATCATCTAGAGATGATCAGTAAATTCTTTTGTAAGAACTCAATGCATCTGATTATCAAATATGAGAAATAAGGGCTTATGGTGGTAAAAATGGTGAGTCCAAGGCACAGCAAAATGGTCTGGTTACATAAAGTAGAAGGTTCTTTGAAATTCCTGAGTGCGACTAAAAGTTTGGTCTTTTGTGAAGGTGCAAAAGTTTTGAGTTTCTGAAAGGCAAGTGTGCGGCCATGATATCCGATAAAGAAAGGGTTTTTCAATTGGAGAGTCTTCTTTGACAACTGCTTGATTGTTGTAAGAACAGATTACTCTGAGCTCTTTATCTGTTATCATGCTTCAAAAACAATTCACTGAGGTGGATTAGGCAGTTAGAAGATAGTCACTGGTTAACTTCCACTTGAGAATCCTGTAGGTTTCACAGAAGGAGCCCACCATCCTTTGAGCTCATTAGAATTTAGCATCCGAGTAATATCAAAAGCTTGAGGAAACATTGACAGCACTGTGATCCTCAATGAAAGTGGTTCACCAAAGCAGATCTAACGACACTTTTGATCTACAATCTGTAATTCTGCCCCTAGCAACCATTAAGTGCCAAAGAAACGATGATCAACTTGTAGAATCCTGAATACAAAAACACCTACACATTTAAGAAAAGCCGAGGGTCATGATGTTTTTCTCTCATACAAAGCAGTTTATATGAGCTATTGGCAGTCATGTGAAGTCTGCAGTTCTTAATTTTTAAACGAAGGAATATGCATTTCTCAATCTAATCCTGCCCACTTTGTGAGATGTGGCAGGGTACTTTTGCTCAAATCCCAGATCTCTCACAGTGTTAATGGGAAGGCAAAGACATCCCAGGCATCTGTTTTCTTAGAAAAGCAACACAAAAAAGATAACAGAGAAATCAGCACTCATTCTATTCAACTGCAAGAAATCCACAATCACAATGATATGCGGTTGCCTGCTCAAAGGGATAAGAGGGATAGGCGAGATAGTTTCGATAGAAGACAGATCGCTCACAGCAGAAATGGCCAACCAAAGGTAGCTTGGGCATCTGTTTTCACAGAACAGCAGCAACAGGATAGTGACAGCGGGCCAAAAGAGCATGCCATTCAGCTGCAAGATAATCATAAAGATAGAAGGTTACCTGAGGAAAGAAGCAAGAAGGATCAACGAGATAGTCTGCATAGAAGAAATGAGAGAGATCAGATCGACAGTAGAAGATGCAAAGCAAAATATGACTATTCATTTGATGGGCATTTTAACCCAAACACACATGTGGCTCAGCATACAGTGCTGCTACGGTCAACAAGACAGAGACATTCTGATAATGTATTGGAATGACGTGGGTCACATGTGGAAAACAGGAAGCGAGCTAAAAGCTTTTCTTGTTCTGCTCTTTTTGATTCTTTATAATTTTGTTTTGCATACTTGCTTGTATTCTGCCCACATTTAAAACTTGACTCAGCCTTTCGTTCAGCTGTAGGAGTGTGTGCACTGTTGCATGTTTGAAACCTATACGGATTTGGGAATGGATTTTCTAGAGACCTTTTGACTGGGTAAAACGGCAATTAATATATAGTGAGGCTGGTAGGCTGAGCCATAATTTAACAACTGTTGAGACTGGATGAAAGGTCACTAGAAGGTCCCTTTTTTATTAAGGTTGGCAATGCCATCCCTTTTCTTATTGTGGAGATTTTCTCATCAGCCAAACAGTTTGACTTATTATGGGCTATGATATGCTTTGATTTCTTTATGGCTGTAGTTTGTATCTATAATTTCTTCATGAAAGGGTTATTGTTTTTTTCTTTACTCATAATCTTCTTGTAGGATTCTCAAGGGCTTTTTATAAAATGTGGAAAAAAAAAACAGGTGGACTATGCTGAACAGGGCACTCGCAGCATTCTCTTGATGAATCCCTAAGAATGCAGATCTTTGCATAATTTAATGCACCTCAAAGAAAGAACAGAAAAAGGCTGCAGAAATCCTTTACTAATGTGTTCTTGGCTTTGAAGAATGGGGGCTTTTGTATGTCATCCATGGCTTTTAGAAAACTCTGAAACAAAACTCAATAAGTTAGCCGTAAATCAAACCAAAACATTTTCTACTCCTCACCCTTAAGCACATAACCTAACCTATGCTGGCCCCTCCTAGCAGCATGAGATGTGAACATGCATAAATGGATTTGCAATTACTCAAAAGAAAATAATTTCCTTACGTTGCATGTGTTTGGGGAGTTCACTCAACAGGTAGAATCAATAGCGACTATTTCTACTCTTTGGCAATCAAACCTACAAATTATATTGGGAAAAAACTTTTTTTGTCACGCTGTTTGGATACCAATTTAGATCATGGACATCAAAGATTCCTTAAATCCAGTTGCAAGTTACGTGAAGTTTTTTGACTCAAATAGGTAGGTGTGGGCAACATAGGCCTTCCATGAGCAAAACTGGATAAATCACATATGCCTGAAAGTTTGAAGAATGCAACTTGCACAAATTACATTGAGACCTTTTCTATGTGGAAAATCTACACTGTTTTTTTGAATGGAGATTAATAAGATTACGAGTCTTTGGAAATCAATTGATTTTGATGTTGCAGAACATTAACCTTTAGACAAGATACAACACTTGGAAATCTGATCCCTCATTTTAGGAGGGAGAACAAAGAGCAATGCCCCCCTAAATCCAAGAGAAGAGACAAGAATAGTATCAAGCATAAACCTTGGCTTTTCCATGCCTTTGACAAATGAAGGGATAATAGATTCATAAAAAGGTGGAAAATGAGTTGTCTTGATTCAATGTACAAGAAAACATGTCTCCAATTGGTGCAATCTTTATCAAGTTTTCTTAAGAAGGCACTAATCTCCTCATGACAGAGCGCACCACCTCCTAGTAAGCCGACATCCTCTATTGGAGGATGGACTAGAATGGGTTTTGTACTTTTCACACCCTACTTATCTCAAAGCTTACAAGACATGAAGAAACAACTTTCTAGAGTTTTCCTTCCTTTGTTGTATGTCCTCATTTGTGTGGGAAAGCTTCCAACCATAGAGTCATGAGAAACCTAATCCTAGGATGCTCTAGAATTGGTAGCTCCTGCAAATCCTTGTTAAATCTGGCTGATCCTTCAAGTAACCTGCACCAAAGCTCTGATACCATGTGAAGAAAAATTAGATCATTAAGATCCAATCAATCTCCTAAGATTTTTGATTACTTAAGATAGCACATCTAGCACCAATGTAGAAATCTAGCTCTAACAATGCATAGAAGCCATAGACTCTAATAGATCTTGACAAAATCAGATATGAATGATTAAGTATTGTTGCTGTCCATACAAAACCAGTAAGCTATTGTATTTCACACATGTAAATCAAACATCAAACAATTACATTCTACACACAAAAATTCAAGATATCAATACTATAGTGCACCAATGAGTATGGAACCCCAAAGAGATCTCATGTATAAACATGAATGAGAGTAGAGAGAGAGAGAATGCTTCTCTTCCCATGTCTGTACATCTATTTATAACAGGTCCATGCCTCATTAATGATCTTTGTTTCCCTCCATATGAAAAACCCCTACTAAAATTATGGACTAGATTCAATGAACAAATTTTCAAATTTGAATCTTCTAAACTCGACCTTCTACACTTTCCACACTTTTTAAAAGTGGTAATTCAAATGAACTTAGGCTAAAAATAACTTCATAAAGTTTATCTCCAATATGAAATGCATATTGGCCTAAATTGCCAAATAATCAAAATAGATCAAACTAGTTGACAATTTCTCACACCTACTACAATGTGTGGCGCTCCTCACGATTTCCAAGATTGATACATGATGGAACCTCTGCTTTGGTGATTATTGTTTTAATCCTAATAAAGCTTTCAAATGGCCAGTGATCAAGGATCAAATCCCTCTATATCGGACCTACCATCGCCTATCCACAACTTCGTTCGTCGAATGTTGTCCTCTCGTCTCTAGTATTTGCAATAGGTTCTTAAATCTTTTCTTCGTTTAAGATGTTTAATGTTTTCTACCAATCTTATGTTGCTAATAGCTTTGTTCTATAGGCTCATCTATTTTGTTGTTAGTACACTTTTGCATAATTTTAGAGTTTTTTTTGGATGTTGTTCATCTTTACTCATGGATATCAAAGATTTTTAGTCAATTATCATTTGCCATTCTTCCTCTTTTGATTAGGTCTTAGCTTTGGGTTTCTAAACATACATTAGGAACTTCAATTCAGATTCTTGTTGTTCTTCTAAAATCAACATTAGTCCTAAGTAAAGGCTACATTTTACATCAATAATTTTAGATGCTAGCTATGGTGAGACAAAAATGTTACAAGGGTATTCTTGATAATATCTATCTCATTAACAACACATGTTGCTAAATTGGGTGACGCTGCCATATTATAGTTAATGGTGCCGCTGTCATTTGTCAAGATTGGGGTTTCTATGGTAGGCGTATTCTTGAATGTTTTCTTTGCATTCGATTTAGCAGTTGAATTCTATATGGTTAAGCTTCCCATATTGAAACCAAAAGTTTGATAGGCCCATAAAACTGTACTTTATCTTGATTGAGGATGCATGTAGGGCTCCACATCATCCAACAATAGAGAAGCCTTTGTGATAATGGAGATATCATGATGCCACCTTTCAAGGATACTCAACTCTCAAATCCTTACCTCCACCCTCAATCATGATGGAGTATACACGACTCCCATGGTCACCTTTTGCATGTGCTTAGAAGGGCCAACCTTTCTGTTGATTATCCTAGAGAGAGATTTTGATAGCTTCTACAAGACAAAAGCCTTAACATGAGGAAAATATAGTGTTCTTGGAAGGGGAAAAGGAGTAGTACTTATTCAATGTTATCAAGTACTTACAAAAGCAAACATTTCAAATCACATGTAAAGCAAGGAATGTGACCCATGTAGCACCTTAAAGTTGATAATATTTTCTTATGATAGTATCCAAAATATATCTAGACAACCACATGATTGCCATGAAACAATGAGGCCCAAACTAGAAGAACTTGTTTGCATGTGTAGAGAATGGATCTTGCAAAAAAAGTAGCTTCCACCCAACAATTTATAGCATAAAAATTTCAGATTAAGCCTTTGCCATTGACGTTTTGATGGTTTCTTATAGTTTTCAAACAAGAGTCAGCCCATGAAATAGAGCACTACGTAATTATAGCAAGTGCAAAAATATTTGATATTGTGCCTCACTTGCTTCAAGAAGTGCGTTCATTGAAATTGGTGCCTTGACAAGCTCTATCCATAGTGACACAATCCCTTGATTTTGCTAAATTATTGTACAAAACTTTTCACCTTGCAAGTACTTACAAAAGCAAACATTTCAAACCACATGGAAAGCAAGGAATGTGACCCATGTAGCATCTTAAAGTTGATAATGTTTTCTTATGGTACTATCCACAATACATCTAGACACCATGAAACAATGGGGCCTAAACTAGAAAAACTTGTTTGCCTGTGTAGAGAATGGATCTTGCAAAAAAAGTAGAATCCACCCAACAATTTATAGCATAAGACTTTCAGATTAAGCCTTTTCCATTGACATTTTTGATGATTTTTTAAAGTTTTCGAACAAGAGTCAGTCAGCCCATGAAATAGAGCACTACATAATTATAGCAAATAATTATTGCAAAAATATTTGACATTGTGCCTCACTTCAAGAAGTGAGTTCATTGAAATTGGTATCTTGACAAGCTCTATGCATAGTGACATAATCCCTCGATTTTGCTAAATTATTGTACAAAACTTTTCACCTTGGAATCGCTAACTAATTGTACAAAACTTGTCACTAGTGGTGGCTACCTGTGTGTTTGCTTTCATTTCCTTTTGGATTATATTAGAAGGATCTCATAAAGTGAGATGGAAAGTTCCCTTGAGGATGACACAAGTCTTTTAACAACTCGATGAGTAGATTGTGCTACAATGATTGGGATATTGAATTGGAATCTCTAAATTCTCTTTCGAGCTTGTGCATGTGATATGTTACCCTTGAGGTTTGTATGGTTGAAGCTCTTGATTTGTGGCTGTCTAGACTCTAGAGGGCCCATTTTTTGGTGAGTTGACGTCTTATGTCTTGTGCTCATCTTTGATCTTCTAGGAATTCATGTGCTCTTTTGTTTTTTTGAATTTAAATGACCAATTTTGAAGGCCTCACCAACAACAAAGGCCCATTAATCCCAGTTCATCATATGAAAAAGCACAATGAAGAAGACAAATCTTCATACCATATCAAATAACAACAGGGAATAGAAACCATCGACTTGCCTGATGGAAGGGCACTTTAAGTAGCCATAGATCCAAAGGAATAACTAGATGAGTCACAAGGGCAACAAGTTGGATGCATAAGCCTTAGTAGCACTAAGAGTGCATCTTAGCAACTCAATTCATGTGTCAAAAATGATGAAGGCACCTTAGCACATGACAATAGTCTTTGCTTGTTTGAGCTCATGAATATTGTCTCTTGGACTATAAGGGTCTAGATGCACCCATCAAAAGGAATAGAAGTGCATACTTGAATGTGCTCTCTTTTTATATTTAAAACCCAAAACTAGGGGATATAATTAGAGATGTATTTTTGAAATGCTTGCTCATCATTTTAACTACTCAACTTATCCTTCCCAAGGCACTAGGAGAGGAGTCATCACATTCATCTCTTAGAAGTGGAGAATATCATAATCCATCGAGTTGGCCACTGGACCTTAGGTAGGATACAAAAAACTAAATTTTAATTTTTTTTAATTGTTTTTAATAGGCCCTTTTAGAATCTCAAGAACAAACTTTGGGTCTAACCTTTCTTCCATGTATGATCACAGCCTCATCATCCCCTAGGTGACTTTGATTTGTATCTTGGTGATCTATTTCCTCTTACAAATGGAAACAATGATTCACCTTATCTAATATCCATAAATTTGCATCCTTCGAGTAGTTTCATACATCATACTAGGACCAATTGCCAAATGGGCGTCAAATTTTGATCAGCTCACATGTATTGCTTATGTGTCCTAAAGTTTTCCATGAGTACGAGTCCAAGAGAGGAAATTTCACAACTTACAAAAATAATTTTTTCCCCTTAACATCAAAATGAAAGAAGCAACATCTACACTATGAACAACTTTGTCATAATAAAGAAACTTATTGTTGATGCTATTAATTTCTCCATACCTAACCTCCCCTCACTACATAATATTAAACTTCAAACTTGCAAAGAAATTCTTTGTAGGGCTATAGCCAATGTTTCATTAATGCCAAAGCCTCCTCTTTAGGATACTTTCTCTGCTATTTAAAAATACAAAAGAACCTTATAGAGGCCTTCTTAGAGCTTGGAAATCTTCTATCTCAAGAATTGAAAAAAAATTGATGATCCCAAGGCATTCTGTCTCATACATATATACAAACTAAAGTAGCTAAATTAAAATGGCTATCTAAGGAAGAGACATTTCATGATCTTTCTTGTTCAGGTTTCTCAATATAGAGATCTTCGACCCATTTGTATTGTGCAACAAATTTATATGACAATTTATTAGCATGTCTTTCATTATTGCCCTTGATGAAAAACCATATAGAGAACGTCTGCAAGATGAAATCCTCTCTTCCTTCTGGAGCTAGGATACTTCTAGACAATCCTTTCTAGGATAGTGAGGGATCCTTAGAGCTATCATACATAGTCCAAATTTCTTTATACTTTCTGTTCTGCTCTGTAGTACATTAGGTATGGGTGCATGAAGTTGATGAAGTATCGTTATAAAATAGTTCAAAACAAATATTTTTAGTGGTTGATGGATTTAATTCTAGTGGTTTATAAGTGAAATCTTAGTAGGTAGACGTTGGGAACAATTGTGAATGCCTCGCTTATACAGCTACTGGTGAATTACAATATGAATTTATTGATGGCGTTCATTCTGAGTTATTGCATAACTCCTCAAAGACAGTAGAAAGAACTTACTCTTAAAAGCAAGAACAATATAGATAATTGTGGTACGAAAGTCGTGGTCGCATGTCAAAACATTCTCTGTAAGAAGCAATTATCACCTATTTCGTATGAATACATGCATCTAGTACATAATATTAGTCACTACAGAAGACTTAACTAGAGAGGCTAATTGCTATTGCAAATTAATGAGATACTCATTACGACTGAAAGGGAGGTGACCATGTTTTAGTGCATAATACTTTAACCTATGTTGTTTTGCAATAAAGCATACATTGTTTGTGTGTGTGTGTGTGTGTGTGTGTGAGAGAGAGAGAGAGAGAGAGAGAGAGAGAGAGAGAGAGAGAGAGAGAGAGAGAGAGAGAGAGAGAGAGAGAGAGCAGCATTTCTGAACTCTGAGATGAGCCACAGTTAGGGTTGGGGTTTGTCTAAATGACAAAAAAGAGAGAGAGGAAAAGCCCATTTGGCTTGAAGTGTATACACTTCATTCCATAAGCAAGCAGTAAAATTGAAGGAATCTAATTATAAAGCTGGATGCCAAAAATTTGTGGCAATACATGGTAAGTAGCTCAAAAACCCTTAACATTAGGGTTTCAGAAGATGAATGTGAGAAACGGGCGGGACCAAAATGTTGAAATAAATGCCTATTTTGCCCCTTAAGGCTTGTATACTTGTAACTTGTAAGTTGTGCATAAGACATGGGGGTAAAACATTTATGTACATAGTACACCCCACTTGTGCTAATTAAGCAAGTAAATCAAGTAGGTTAAGGACCCATGTGGGTTCTAGAGCTAGAATTAGCAAGACACCACCTCTATACATAACATGCTATATGTAGCCCAAACTTTGGAGGGGTTTCCACGCCCTACTACACTTTGAATATTCATTCATGTTGTGTGAGCTTTGAAGTCCTCTCTCTCTTGCTTTTATGTTCTACTCCATAGCTGGTTTTCTGAAGCTTTCATAGTGTGCTTACTATGCTGTTATGATACTCCATAGCTAGGCCTTGGAATTTGTCATGGTATCAGAGCAGGTTATGTTGCCTGTGGTGTGGTGAAAGCTTGGACCTGTTTTTGATCAGATTCCTGCCATTCCTGGAGAGTAGCTTACCTTTGAGGAGGGAGCACTTTTTGTAGGGGCATCTGATCTTTGTGCTATCTGCATGGTTGGAGTACTATTGGCAAGGGGAGTACAGGGAGCCAAAAAGTTTCTAATTTGAGACAAAATTTTTTGAGTCTTTTTGGACAGCCAGGACTGTAGGAGGGCGCTTTCTACAGTGGGGACTTCAGTGAAAGTTCTGAGTGGATCTTGGACAAGGGCTAGGACAGCCATATAGGGGGATAGTTTCAAATCCAGAAGCTGAGGGTTATTGAGCAAGTGGCTGCATACCCTAGTTGGGTGAAAACCCCAGTTTGCCTTTTGTGTTTTATTTCTATCCAGCTATGTCTAGTCTTGCAAAGAGCATGCTGAGTGAAGCCAGCCGGCTTGATGGCACTAACTTTAGCATATGGAAATTCAAGATCAAGAACATTCTTGAAGACAGAGAATGTTGGAAGCTTGTGACAGGTGAGGAGCCTGTTCCAACATCTGAACTTGAACTTAAGGACTATATCAAGAGAGGGGAAAAGGCACACAGAATCATCAACATGTCAGTGAGGGATAATGTGATTCCTCTAATCAGGTCAGCCAAAGGGCCTGTGGATGCATGGCACATTCTTTGTGCATTGTATGAGACAGCAAGTACAACCAGGTTTCCCTACTTGAAGAACAAGTTGTATACTCTCAGAATGGAGACACGGGAGACAGTTACTGATCATCTTACTAAGATTCAGGATATTAGATATCAGCTTTCTGTACTTGGAAAGTCTATTGCTGACAAAGACTTGGTGCCAATAGTTCTGAATAGCTTGTCATATGCTTATCAGAACTTTGTGATGATGATATAAGTAAGAGAGAAGATCCCTACCTATGAAGAAGTCTATGGTCTCTTGTTACAGGAGGAGATGAGGAGAGTTAATCTCTCCAAGAGGGAAGATTTCCAGGAGCATGCCTTTGCTTCTAAGAAGAAGCAAAATCCAGCTAAGGATAAGAAGAAAGGTAAAGGCAAGAACAAAGGAACACCACAAACACTTGAGCAAGGAATGGAGAACTTGCAGATGTCAGAAGCACAACCCTCCTCGAATACTTCTTCCACACCTCGAAGGAAGGGGAATTGCAATTACTGTGGTAAATATGGACACTTTGCTTTTGAGTGCAGGAAGAAGCTTGCAGACCAAAAGAAGGGCACAAAGAAGCAAGGAGGAAATGTTGTTGAGAGTGTTGCAAGAGAGGAGCAGAGTGACATAAGGCAAGCTGAGTTATTCTCTGTTGCATTGGCTTCACAAGCTACAACAGGTGGTTGGTACATTGACTCAGGTGCTTCAAAGCACATGACCCCTCATAGGGATTGGTTTGATACCTTTGTGGGGATTAGTGATGGACAAGAGGTGTGCCTAGGTGACAACTCAACACACAAGGTCAAGGGAAAGGGCACAGTACCTGTAAAGCTTCCATCAGGAGAAGTCAAAGTCATTAAGAATGTCTTATATGTACTAGGACTTGCTAAAATCTTCTTTCAGTAGGAGCTATCACTCAACAAAATATGAAAGTAGAATTTGATGCTACTTCTTGTCTTGTGTTGGACTTGAGTGATAATATGAAGGTTGTGGCCAAAGGATTGCAGGAAGATAATCTATACAGGTTATACACTTCTATCCCTAGTCAGCATGCTTATACAGCAAAAGGAAGGGATGTGGATAGGTTGTGGCATGAGAGGTATGGACATCTTGGCTACCAAAGCATGCAGGTGTTGAACCAACATCATATGGTGGAGGGGCTTCCAGTTGTTAAGCCAAGCTCTTCAGTTTGCGAGGCTTGCGCTATGGGAAAACAACAAAGACATAAGTTTCCCAAGGAAAGCACCACCAGGGCAGCAGGCATACTTGACTTGATACATTCAGATTTGTGGGGACCAACCCAAACAAAATCTGCAAGGGGGGGCATATTACTTTATGACCTTTATTGATGACTTCTCACGCAAGATTTGGATTTATTTCTTGAAGTTAAAATCTGAAGCATTCAAGTACTTCCTGCATTTCAAAGCTTTGGTAGAAGAACATTCAGGAAAGAAGATAAAGATGCTCAGGTCAGACGGTGGTGGAGAGTTCATTAAGACAGAATTTGTGGAATTCTGCAAGGCCAATGGGATCAAAAGGCAGCTTACAGCTCCTCATACCCCTCAGCAAAAAGGCGTAGCAGAGAGAAAGAACTGAACTATTGTGGAGTGTGCAAGGTGCATGCTCAAGGCAAAGGGGTTGCCCAACTCTTTTTGGGGCGAGGCAATGCACACAGCAGTGTTTCTGTTGAATAGAAGTCCAACAAAAGCTATGGAAGGCAAGACTCCAGAAGAGGCATTTAGCGGCATTAAGCCCAAGGTAGGCGCTTTGCGAGTGTTTGGTTGTACGGCCTATGCCCATATTCCCAAGGATAACAGGAAGAAGCTGGATGCAAAATCAGCAAAGAGTATTTTCTTGGGATACAGTGAAGAAAGCAAAGCTTACAGACTTTACGATCTTACTAGCAAGAAAAGGATCATAAGTCGAGATGTGATCTTTGAAGAAGATCAAACGCCTCCTATAGAGGAACTTGAGATGGAGGATGGTACAAGTGAATTTGTGCCAATACTTGATGACCCACATCCATATATTGGGGAGCCTCAGGATGATCATATGAGTGATCAAGAGGAAGAATCCGAGGAGGCTAGGAAGCGGAAGGAAAGGGGCAAATCTGTTGAGTCCTATTCACCGTCTTCATCACCAACTGCAAGGAAGAAGTTTCCCAAGTGGTATTGGCAAACTGTGTAGGATGGTTTGATATTGGATGAGGGAGAGAGCAGCAATCCAGGGGCTAGGAGGTCTCAAAGGCAAGCCCAGCAGCATGAACACCAGGAGACAAACTATGCACTTATGACTACTATTTTGGATTCACAAGATCCACATACATTCGTTGAGGCAGCAGATGAGAAGGTATGGCAACATGCTATGCAAGAGGAGTACGACTCCATTCTCAAGAATGATACATGGGATTTGGTGAAGTTACCAAAAGGGAAGTGTCCTATTGGCTGTAAGTGGGTCTACAGGACCAAATACAAATCTGATGGGAGCATCGAAAAGCATAAGGCAAGGCTGGTTGCTAAAGGCTATGCACAGAAGGAGGGCTTGGACTATGATGAGACGTTTGCACCGGTAGCTAAGATGACGTCTATCAGGTTGGTTTTAGCATTGGCTGCATTTTTGGGTTGGGAGGTCCATCAAATGGACGTGAAGAGTGCTTTTCTTAATGGACAGTTGGCTGAAGAAGTCTACATGGAACAGCCACAAGGTTTTGAGGCTAAGGGCAAGGAAAGTATGGTATGCAGGCTTAAGAAGGCCTTATATGGTTTGAAGCAGGCACCCAGGGCCTGGTATAGTCGTATTGACGACTATTTTGCCAAGGAGCAATTCATAAAGAGTCAGTCGGATTGCAACCTGTTCGTGAAGGAGGAAGATGGGAACATTGTTTTGATAGTTCTCTATGTGGATGACTTGGTCATCACGGGTAACAATGGGCAGCTTATTGAAAAGGTGAAGGCTCATTTATCAAATGAGTTCGAGATGAAGGATTTGGGCTTAATCCACTATTGTCTTGGTTTGGAGGTTTGGAAAAAGGAAAACTGTGTGTTTATTTCCCAAGCCAACTATGCATGTGAAGTTTTAAACAAGTTTAACATGCAGGATTGCAAACCCGTTTCCACGCCCATTGATACCAGCAGTAAGCCATCCAAAGATGATGGCACTCCTTTTGTGGACGAGACTCTTTATAGGCAACTTGTGGGTAGCCTGATATATCTCACCACTACGAGACCAGACATTTCCTATGCGGTTGGTGTAGCAAGCCAGTTCATGAGTTCTCCAATTGAAGCACATTGGAAAGCAGCCAAAAGGGTTTTGAGGTATGTCAAAGGGACAACCTGCTATGGGATTGAGTACACAGATGACGGAAAGCTTCAGCTTGGAGGCTTTACTGATTCGGATTGGGCAGGTGATAGGGATGATCGAAAGTCGACCACAGGTTACACTTTTAACCTTGGTTCAGGGGCCATTTCTTGGTGTAGCAAGAAACAGCCCACAGTTATCTTATCATCAATAGAGGCTGAGTACAGGGCAGCGGCAAAAGCTACCTGCGAGGCAATATGGCTTAGGAGACTTCTTGGGGAGGTGCAGATTCCACAGGATGGTCCTACTATTCTTCAGTGTGACAGCCAGAGTTGCATCCAGCTTGCCAAAAATCCTGTGTACCATGCTCGTACGAAGCATATTGAGGTGGATCAACACTTCTTACGAGAGAAGATACAAAGCGGAGAAATTCAGCTCGAGTACTGTGATACCAACGAACAAGCAGCAGATATCTTTACTAAGGCACTTAGCAGAGAAAAATTTGAAAAGTTTCGTAGCATGCTAGGTGTTGGTATGAACAAAATAGCCATTGAGGGGGGGTGTTGAAATAAATGCCTATTTTGCCCCTTAAGGCTTGTATACTTGTAACTTGTAAGTTGTGCATAAGACATGGGGGTAAAACATTTATGTACATAGTACACCCCACTTGTGCTAATTAAGCAAGTAAATCAAGTAGGTTAAGGACCCATGTGGGTTCTAGAGCTAGAATTAGCAAGACACCACCTCTATACATAACATGCTATATGTAGCCCAAACTTTGGAGGGGTTTCCACGCCCTACTACACTTTGAATATTCATTCATGTTGTGTGAGCTTTGAAGTCCTCTCTCTCTTGCTTTTGTGTTCTACTCCATAGCTGGTTTTCTGAAGCTTTCATAGTGTGCTTACTATGCTGTTATGATACTCCATAGCTAGGCCTTGGAATTTGACACAAAAGAGGATTAGAAACAAAAGCATCCAACAATATTTGGATCAGACAAACTTCTCAAGCATAAGTAAAATCTGTAGAATTAAAAGAATATGATGGCATGCAATATGCCTGTTCTGATAATCTGGAGAATGTACTCCAGTTTAGATAGAATCAATCATCCTAACTCTAAAAGAAAAGAAAATAGGACCTAGGGTCACAAGAGATATATGTTACAGATTCTATACAAATCTATCTAAACAAGAACTTCGTAAAATTTTACAGCACTTGTAACTTGAGACAAGAATTCGAACTAGAAAAAGAGAGGTGAGACATCAGTGACTTGTTTGCGAGTTTTCAATGGAAGGGAGACCAGTAATATACAAGCTAGCAGCAAATACAATATCATGTTTTATGGCATTAGATGCTTCCTCCATCTTCTTAAAAAGACTAGAATCCCCTATAATACGGGCAGCATTCTTGAATTCTCTGCAAGTTTCATCCAGTCTTACAATTGTCCGCACAATTGAGCCCTCAGGAACGTCTGTCAGCTCACAAATCTCTGCAAATGGGGTGCCCTGTAGGTTGCAGAAAGGATCAAATTAGAAAACTTAAAGTTCCCTTTAACATTTCTTGGTTTTGGATAAACAAACGAGGTTTTTTCCAAATCAATCATAGGAGTTCACTTTCAGCATTTATGCACTTAGGAAAAGCTCCCAAGTAGATTGAAGCCTCAAAATCCAAGAAAACGATTGCATCTTTCAAGAATACAAATCTTTCATAATGAGCTTTAAATAAAAGATTGTGAGAAATGACAAAGACCTTTGCCCATTCATAGACAACTTCCATCAGTCCAAACTTGAGGGCATCACGGGCATAATCTTCAGGATTGATCTGTAGTCCGTGATGGGCTTGAATTTCTCCGAGCCTGATAGCAGCCTTGACAAGCCTAAATCAAATATTATTGTCATATCAAATGAGGATGCAGTTTGGATTTCACGACAAGAATGACTACTGACTGCAAAGCTCCCAAAATGCAATGAAAGATTAAGGAGAGAATTTCACAAAGTTTCATTCTGTGACAGCTCACAAATGCCCATTTCAGAATTAAAGCTCAAAGTCAGTAAACATATCAAGCACACAACTATGTGGAGTCAACCAACCTTTCTTTTGCTTCAGCAAGACGTTTTGTCAAGAGAGGTTCACTTGCATCCTTCTGCTGGAAAACAAGTGCAGATAACAATGCAACAGCTTCTGCTGCATCAAGATCACTAAGCTGGTTTTCGAAAAGGCATTCAGTTGCAATAAGTTCATCGCCACTGTTAATCTCACAAGCAACACGCCCTTTCAGCTGAACAATAAGTTCTGAGTCAATACATCCTACATCTTGTAGGACCTCAATCTGCACAAGCAAAAGAAAATGAATGTCTGCTCCATGAAAGTCACTACTGTCATCAATTTAAGCTAGATTTTCAAAGCTTAAGCTATGACAACCATTTGTTGTATGCATTGTGTGGCAGAAATCCACTGGTGGCTACAAAATTGCCTTTAGCACGTACATAGACTTCAAACTTCTTCCATTGAACTATAAGCTAATTCAATGACCTCTTTTGTTTCTTTTGTTGTTCAAAGTCATACCAAATGCTTCTCTCTTGCATCTCTCGACCAGACATGCTTTGCATACAAAGACTCCATCCCTCTATAATTTTAGTAAGACCCACCTACCAATTCAACCTTGATTATATACTGGTGACAAATCAGCTCTAGCTGACTTTTTCTGGGAATCAACATGAGATTCCCTGTAGATTTCATATTCTGTCTCCTCGATGATAGCTTATACTCTTTTGCCAGGGCCACGTTCTCCTCCAAGTTAACACTGCGTCCCCCTCCTGCTAAGCTTCACTACTTCAAACTTGAAAACAGTCCAGAGATGGAAGCTTCCAGGTTATTTGTTAGTCTATTCTAGCATTATTTGGTTTATAAATTAGCTAAATTGGCCTAAAATGGGAATTATTCAGTGCGATGAATGTTCATCACTACTAATGTCGTTTCTAAGTTGTGATGTGTCTAGTTGGTGGTCCATCGGGTTCTAAGGTGCATGTGAACTCTGAGTAGAACCCATATGTTTCAATGGGGGATCCCAAACTGGGTGGCCTACATGAATATTGCACCCGAGTGATATGTTTCACTCACATCATATATAAGACTTGTTCAAGGGATTGGCATTTACCATTAACATTAACAATGCCTGCAAAATTCAGGAACTAGCTGAAACAAGTATAGAAAGTACAGTGCAAGGAGAAAATGCAATTTATCAAAACAATGAAAATCACTCTTGAGGCCCTAAGATAGATAATTGGAATGAACATTCAGTCAATAGTTGGACCAAGGCCAAAGTCCAACAACAATTCATCTGTAGAAAGTTCTAATTTGTGGCCTCACAAAGCCTTTTAACAAAGGCTGATGGGAGCTCAGAAAGAAAGCAAGAGAGCTGATATCATTGAACTTAAAATCCTGGAGATTCTTTGGTTCTCTAGCCCAGCTGAAGGACTTGGCATTGGAAGATTATCACAAAGGAATGCTAGTTCCTTCTATGAATAATAACTTCCTCAGTGGCTGGTACTCAGTTGCAATCTCATACAGCTCATAAGACAAATGACTACTTTCATGCTCTCACATGCGAATGCCACTAGTACTACAGTAATCCCCAACCCATTCCAGAATTCAGTTATTGTGCTAACACCGACCACAAATCTGATCATGAAATGCATTTCCTCTACGCCCAAGTCGATGTCGATATCTATGGAAGATTTCAACCAAAGTTTTAGAAGAGCTAGGAGAATAGACAATTATTTTGAGCATAATAAAATATGAGCAATGGATTTTCGAAGCAGCTTACTCGTTGCTGGAAATCTGGCATTTGTTGAAGGGCAGCATCGGACAGCTCAAACTTCAACTGCTTAACGCGTTCCATTAGCGTTTGTTGGTTCTTGATAAGTGCATAGTGTTCTTGCAACTTTGGACAGCGGTGGCATTGATTTTTTGCCATTTTTTCTAGAAGCAATTGCCTTTTACGGTACTTCTCCACCACATCCAGATCATTTATTTTCAAGTCTGGATTAGCAGAAAATGGCAATGAATTATCCACTTGAAACTGGTACAGTAAGATATGTTTAACTGAATGAATCTTGCTAAATCACCTCAACTTATATAACACTGAAAAGAAAAAACTCGACACGACACAGTTCCTGATTCTTTTCAAACTATCAAAGAAAATTGTCAATGGAATAAGCAAAACCTTTAGTTCAAGTCTCCAATTCCCAGGTTTTGACTTGCCAATCAAATGTTATCTTCCATGGAAAGTGAGTACTTACAAAAGCTTGTGATAGTGAACAAATAAATTTTATTAGAAGTTGTTCTACTCATGAGGAAACCACTGACAATGTGAGAAATCCTGCTCTTCCACATTTACTTCAAAATTCAAATCCTTATCTACAGAAATGTAAACATGTCTAAGTTTTAATAGTTAAATAGGTGCATTTGCATGGACAAGCATATGAGACTAAGGTGCCAAATTAGAAAAGCAGCTTACAAACTATTTGATATATCCTAAAGAACATCATCAAAAACCATCACTGAGCTTTGACTATGCCACAATTATCATTGCAAACTTGGTACTTCTTCAAAGGGTCATATGCAAAGCGCATACTCTCTAATTTAATACTATTCAAAGTGTAAGTGCAGTGGAGTCGATCATTTGATTCAGCTGAAAATTTTCCTCCTGATTCCGCCATACTGCAACATAGTTCCACCAAAATCATAACTTCAACGATGCCATTTTGTAAGAAATAACCACATGTCTTTGTAGACATGTATAAAAAAACTTGATCATTTGAGTCTTGGGCTTCTTGAAGGGGAGTTGTACTATTTTGGAGACCTTAGTTGGAGATCTGGCTGAGCTATCGGCGGCCATTGATATTCATACAGTTTCTTAGTTAGAGAATGCTATGTGAATGCCTTTTGCTGTTTTTTATGCATCATTGATGCTAATACTTGTGAATTTGTTCATAACATGGTATCAGAGCACTTTCCTGAGCGATTGAGAGTGCTTTTTGTTTTATGATTTTTTTTGCAGGTTTAAGGATCTTCATTGAAGGACTAAGATCTGCTATCTCTTTTCTCTCTTCATCTCTCTCTAGTTGGATCTTCATCTTTTGGTGGATCTTCAACTCTCTTTGTCTAGACAGTTTTCTGGCCGTTTTTCTCTCTCTAGCTATTTTTTCTCTGTAGATTTTTTTTATTTTTTTCACATTTTTTGTCATAACTTCTTTGTTTGTGATCGGACTTGAGTTTTGTTAGTTGCATTGGTGTCATAGCAAGTCGGCGCTAAGGTGATTAACTTTTTTTTTTTTCTGGCCGTTTTTTGAAAACCCTAATTTTAGAACCCTATTTTTAGGTTTTGGAAAAAACTCATTTTTTTCATCCTTTTTCACAATAGAAGTTCAAAATAATCATATGGATGAGGGTGCTAGGCTGAGACGAGTATTGATCCAGGTTTCATGTAAAACAGAGTTCGACATCGAAAGATCTTGCAAAGTCTTCCAAAGGGGTAATCTTTTTACTTTTCATTTTTTTAGTTGTTCTTTTTGCATATGTGATTAAATCTTGTTCTTTCCTATCGTTCCTTGATTCTTAAGATCCATGTTGTATCCATTTTTGCCCTTTTAAAAGTGAAGCTTTTGAAAAGTCAAACCTTGGTCAAATTGAAATATTCTATTTTTCGTTCTGGAAGATTTTGTTTTTGGATCTTTACATACTTTGTTTTTCAAGAAGTTCATTGGACTTTACAGTTTGCCAAACGGATGTCTCATTCTCAAGATATTACACTTTGAAGTCGTGCCCTACTTCACCACCTTCAGCCCATTTGCGAATTTTCTTTGTGGCTGTCCAACAACGCCCTACTGCCCCACATTGAGCAGCCATTTTTACCAGCTTTTGCACATCCAGTTATTGGCTGTTCAATGCCTTACTTCGCTCACTTTTCAGCAGCCCCTTCACCACCTATTGTTTGTTGGCTTTCTACTACCATTGGATCATTCATCACGTCTTGTTCGTTTTCCTTGACACTTCACATTTTCCCGTTTTGATTCCATTTTCTTTATTCCTTTTCCGTTTTGTTGAAAATAAATAAACGACAAAATGATGCATTTCTCTTTTCCTAAGTATTTTGGTTTTTCCTCTACATCTTGTGGCATTGTCGAATTCACGGACTGGGTGAATAATTTTGAGGATTATTTTTTCACTTATTCATGTCCAGATGTTATGAAAATCATCATGGCTTCTTTGTGGTTAGATGGCCATGCAAAAGTTTGGTTTTCCATCTATTGTCGCACTCATCCTACTTTGATATGGGGCATATTTTTAGATGATCTTCTATTTGCTACCACTCTTTCTACGTTAGCTTCTGCATGTGAGGTTGCGTCTTCACATAGTCCTGAGATAGTGATAGAGTCACATAGTCCTATTGTCAAGTCACATAGTTCTATTGAGATTGAGTCACACATATCGATACCTGTTGAGTCTTCTTGTATAGTGATCGACTCTCAAATCGAAAGGGATACACAGCGAGTTAGAGTCACCTCTACAGGTTGATGCTAAGTACCTTGGGGTTGCTCTAGCTTTGCAAGTTGATGTTGCTCCAGATCTAGAGGGTGTTACTCAGTGCCTCGCGCCTATATGCCTTGATGCACAAATATCGAGTTCAGTGGTCATTCCTGGTTTCAATGATATTGATGCCGCATACCTTAATGGTGCAAAACACTATTGCTCCTGTGCATACCTTGGATATCCCTCTTGGTTCGGCGGTTGGTGCAGTATCTTTTGCATTGGTCTCTATATCTCCTTCTCTTGATTCCATTATGGCCGATGTTCCTGTTGATTTCTCTGGGGTTCTTCACGATTCCATAGTTGATGGTTCCCTCACTATTGGTGATCAGGTTGTATCCTCTTTAGCTTTACTCCATGGAAAGTTTTGTGATCTGCCTCATGATATTTCTACAATTCCTTAC
Source organism: Diphasiastrum complanatum (assembly GCA_029204225.1). Classification (NCBI taxonomy): domain Eukaryota; kingdom Viridiplantae; phylum Streptophyta; class Lycopodiopsida; order Lycopodiales; family Lycopodiaceae; genus Diphasiastrum; species Diphasiastrum complanatum. The sequence continues at coordinate 10,109,816 of CM055094.1, read as the reverse complement.
GTGCTTCATGCGCCTATGGTTCTTACTGTTGTGCATTTTCCATTCGAGGATATTTGCCAGATGGTCTGTATTACTTATCTAGCGTACTCATATGCTGGGATCTTTCTAGATGAGTACACAGGTATCCTTCAATCTCCTTGTGTTTCTACATATAGGTTTGTTGCAGTCGATGCCGATGGTATACCACTTTGGGCCTTATATGCATTAGAGGCTTTTCATGTTACTGATTCATTCTTACCTCTTGATATTTGGCATTCCTGGTTATTATGTATAGCTTGGATTTCATTTGGACATGTTGATTGGTGTTGGTTTTTCCATATTACTAATCATCCGTGGTGCAGATATCTTGGTTTCCATGATTATGCCTGTGACTCTTTATTTGTTCCTTGGATTGTTGCTCATTGTCAAGCTTGGCATCTCCTAATAGGTTGGGTTATTGCCTCCGTCCCAGCTACTGTTTGTCAGGATGATCTTTAGGTTCCTTGGCATTTCTGGTTGCTCCATATGAGTTGCCACTTTTTTCTGGTGTTCCTGGACCATTAGAGTACCTTGAGAGAGTTTCTTCTCCTTTCTTGTTTTTGGGGGATGTTGCCACCATGTACTTTTCATGTTCTTCTATTCCTCACTTGTGCACTTGGTGTGTACTTTGGGATTGCACTTGTGGCTAGTTCCGATGGGTCATCCGATTCTCAATCTATTTTTGCTGCATCCTATGATGGCTTGGTATGTCCATATCAGGTCCTTCTAGATGAGTATTTCGGCTACAGTTTCTTCGTTGGGGCCTCTTCTAATTCTAGATTTGCTAATATTGCTTTCATGCATCATGTCTTTTTAGATGATGCGTTGCTTTCCTGGACCTTATGGATCTCTTGGCATGATGATTTTCTCGTGATACGTGCCTTCAGGGTACCGTGCGCCATTGCTACTTCTCATTCATGGACCTTATGAATACCTTGGGCTTTTGGCCATGTTGGTGCACATTTCTCCATTCTAGCTATCCTTTGTCAGGACGATGTCTTTATGCTTCATGGTTTAGTACCAGCATAGGTGTGTCTCCATTTCTACTGGCTAATGAATATTCTCCGCTGCTACCAGGTATTCCACCCCCTTCTAATGATGTTCTTGTTACTTTATCTTCTTTTCTTACTAACTCTCGTGATTCTATTGTGCAGGCACAACAACATTTGGCGCGAGCTCAACATCGTTTATGTTCGCTTATCTTTTGCACGCCATAAGTTTGTACAAGGTCGATCTCTTACTGAGAAATCGTCTGCACATTACTATGGTCCTTTCCAGATTGTGGAAAAACTTAGGCCTATTACGTATCATTAACATTCACTTGCTACTACTCGTGCTTGTGACATTTTTCATGTTAGTCTTGTTTCCTACTGATCCTGAATTTTTTCCATTTTGAACTGCTGCTATTTTATAGGTTCGGGTCGTTTTCCATCGTTGACATTGTCTTGTCCAGTTTTTGGTCCAATGCGACGGTCGTCCAATTGATAAGTTACATGGGAGTCTTTCGATGTTTTTGCCCAGAAACCTTTATTGCAGGAACAGGCTCGTTTTCTCTATGCGTTGGTATGTGACACCACTGTTTTGATCCTGATGCTGCATCATTTTCTATTCTTGCTGATACGGTTGCTCTACCACCTCTGGATATTGCACCTAATTCATCTAATCTTATTCCTGTTGCTGATTTCCATCATGTTGGTGTCCCTGATTTTGATGCTGTTGCTGTCATCCCTCCTGTTGATCTTTCAGATATTGATGGTCTCGATGCTCCTGCTGCTCCTGCTCTGGATTCTTCATTACTTGTTGATGATGATACCTCAGTTGTCCGACGACCTCCATTACTTACATACTGATCTAGTCTTATCATCTACTAGAATTGAGATTAATGATTCTCTTTGCTTCATTGTACTAAAAGCAGATATTCGCAGCTGTAGGGGATTCAGCTTTTGGACTGACACCACTAGCACGAAATGTATAACCCAAGAAAGAAAACGACAATACAACGGCACTAAAGTAGCTCTAGTAGTTAAAATTTTATAGCCCACATTGAGGGCAATGTTTTAGAAGGGGGGAGTCTTATGGACATGCATTATAGTCCATACTTCTCTTCTTTCGACAGTGTTAGTGGACACACAGTTTATATTTACACGTGACGGGCCTAGAAATACTATTTTCTTTTTTTGGCCCTAATTTTTGAATTTCACTTTTCCTCCAAATCAATATGAAGGGAGGTAGGGTTTGTCCACTATAAATAGCCACTAAGGCTGGTCATTTGCTAGCTTTGATCATTTGCACCTTGGGCTTCTTGTAGGGGAGTTGTACTATTTTGGAGATCTTCCTGAGCTATCGGCGGCCATTGATATGCATACAGTTTCTTAGTTGGAGAATGCTATGTGAATGCCTTTTGCTGTTTTTTATGCATCATTGACACTAATACTTGTGAATCTGTTCATAACACTATCAAAGGGTATTACATAAGATCACAAACAATCTTCCTATTGTGACTCAATACCTCTGATTGTCAGTCGACCTTAGAATGATATGTAACCTCAAAAAGCACCTGAATTTGCAAAATCCTCATCATCGTTGTCCAAAACTTTGACATGAACTGAGCATCCCTTTCAATGAGAATAGATGTTGGCACTCCATATAGGTGGAATATCTTTAAAAAAAAAGTGTTCATGTTGTGTTGTTGTGATAGTGGCTTGAATAGGAATGGAGCGAGCCCGCTAGGAAGACCTTTCCATTACCACTACGCAAGCATCACGACCCATTGAGCACAAGGAAGACCCATGATTGAGTCCACAAAGATGTCTATCAACTATTTGTGAGTAATAGGCCAATGTTGTAGGAGTCCAGCTTAACCACTGTTATGAGCAATCAAAGATATTGGTATCAAATGACAAACAATGGCTAAAGGCCTACAACTAGTAGCTAAGCATAGACAAGAGATCTCCCACAAAGAGTCCAAACAATACCTGTTAGAAGAGTAGGAATACAATAATCTACCTAATGACTGAATGATAGCTCTACATATACTAAGTAGAGGCCCTTAGCAGACCCTTCTAGAGATTAGGGCATAATTAGGGTACTTGGGTCCCATAAGGACATGCCCTTTGTTAGGATCCAGTCATGGATCCAACAGATTCCGATGCGAGCGGTAGGTCCAGAGGTCATTGGACCAGTTTGAGATGGTTGATGACTCCCCATCAGAGGCATTTGAGGCTAGTCATGTCTAGGTGTGTTGTAGTCACAACCTGGTGTATTTGCATGTGACCTGCTGAGTGGCGAGTTTGGTAGAGTCGACATACAACTGACCAAGTTAACCCATAATTTGGAGGTAGTGAGTAGGATTAGTTGACATGTGATCAGTGTGGTTTTATAGCCACGTGTACGGTGGGCATGGGGGTGGTGTTACGAGCTCGTAACTAGTGCCGAACCCTAGAGAACACAGATAGGTCAGATACCGGCCCCCAGTTGGGTCTCGATGTGCAGTCGGCCACGTTAGTGACATGTGGCCGACACTTGGCAGTTGCATGCTACCAGTCCTCACACTGGGCTAGGAGGGGCTTACTCTATATCAGGGAGTAGGCAAGGTTGGGTGGATCAGTTAGTGTTTGCCCTACTGTGGTGTTAGGATCTATTACAGGTGGCATAGCATTAAGCCATTGTATTCTCGGGGCAATAGGGGTAGACTTGGTAGGCCAAGTGGACTAATCACCCATATGAGCGCCAAGTGCCCTTGGACTAGAATAGCAGGTAGTGGGCTTAAAGGCTTGCCTATGGATGGGAGAAGATTCATTCTACACGCCAACTAGCTTGGGGAGAGGAACTTGGAGCTCTTGGCTTCTAACATTTGGTATCAGAGCTCAAGGTAGAACTCGTCCTAGAGAGAGAAAGTCCCGTTTTAGAGAGAGAAAGTGAAAAAACACTACTTTCCTCTTTTTCTTGGGGGATTTTTGGAGGGAAGAGTTGTAGATCCATTTGTGGGGGTGAGAGGCAACACTATGGATCTGATAATTCTGACTTTGAGAGGTGAAAATCCTGATTTTCCATAATCAGACTCACCTGTACCTAGAAGGGCAAAAATGCAAAAATGTTCATACCTTTTTGAACAGGTTGGCGGATCCCGACGAAATGTTTATAGCTCACTACTAGTTCTGCTTCACTGCCCTACATGCCTTCAACTGAAAAATCTCTGATTTGGGCCAAAAATCATTCTTTAAAGCATTTTTTTGACCTTTCAGAGTTGTAGCCTCATACTTTTTGTTTTTACTCCATTCTCACTGAAATTTCGAGTGAGAGATCCCGAGAGGAGGGCAACCTACTGTAGTAGCACTTTCATTTTAGTTGTAGTTCAGATTTTGTGAAAATCACATCCAATTGGAGGCTGTTTTTTGACCTATTCGAGCCAAAAATTCCAACTTTTTGCCGGAAGCCATCAATCTGGAAGCAGCATGATACAAAGCCAGGTAGAACCTACATTTCCATAAGTTAAATTTCAAGGAAACTGAATTTTAATGTATTTTGCTTATTTCTTTCTACAATTTAAAGTTTGTTCTAAGTGTTTCTAGAACCTTTTTTTCTAGAACAATCTGTGTATATTGCCAACATTCTGTTTATTTTCTCAAGAAAGAAAGAAAAACATGGATTCTCAAGATGTTCACATGAGGTCACCTTCTCTTGTTCAACCTTCGTCTCCTATACATTCTTCACCTAGCGATAGTCCGAGAGCATCTCGAGAGGTTATGTTTGAGACTTCACGTTCAGATATGCAAGAACGAATGTTGGCCATGGAGCGTACTCTTTCTAATCTCAAGAAGGCCATCACGACGATCACTAGAAGTACTCCAATTGGCTCACAGCCAATGGATGGAACTGTTCATGTACCTTTCGCTTCACAACCTTCTTCTCATCCTCCTTATCAACTGTCTAATGTTTCGTACCTTGACAATAAGGATGTGAAGCCTTCACATTATGTAGGCACGCTACAACAACGTACAATAGATTATGTGGATCAATGGTTCCACAAGTGGGAGAGCTATTTTGAACTACAACAAGTATCTGTAGATGAGGTGTGGCACATCAAGCGAGCCACCTATCAGCTGCAGGATGTTGACCGTTGGTGGAAGTGAGTTCAAACTACGCTGGAGTGCCCCACTACCTGTCTTGACTTTAGGAGGTTAATTTGAGCCTAGTTTATCCCACCGAATGAACATTTGCGGGCCACTGATGCATGGTTGTTACTTAGACAAAGAAATAATCCCATACAAGTTTATGCTCATCAGTAGGTCTTCTATGTCTCTAGTACGACGGGTCTTCATTCTCTTTATGGCCTCAATGACCATTTCAGAGGTGAAGAATGTAAATTCACTTGGACGGGGGGAGATGGAAATGGGCGAGTTAGTGGGTATGGTGTATAGTGAGGTAGCGTAGATGGACCAGACATGTAGGTGGTCAAGAAGAGGGGTGGAGAATGAGGGATAAATGCACGCCAAAAGGCGCCTCTAGAGGAGCTAAATAGGGAAGCAACTAGGCTTCTCCCATGTTGTGCTTCATAGGCGCGCTTTTTGCGACGGAGTGTACGATGGAGAGATCGATGAACAATGGGTAGAATTAGTGGCTCATGTGTGAGTGCGTGTAACATGGAGATGTAGGGAACGACACTCATCATCAAACCACGGAGGCCAAGCAGGATGAGCTGGCGTGAATGCGTGTCCGTGGGGTGTGGATGGAAAGGAAACTGAGGCAGTTGTGTGAAGTGAGGTGGTGAGGAAACGGGCTTGTGGCTCCAATAAGCTATCATGCAGGAAGTGATGGAGTAAAGAAGAGAGAGAGAGAGAGAGAGAGGGTTTGCGGATATCGAGGCAACCCTAACCATGGTTAACAAGTGAGAGGAATTGGCACCCTGCGTGTGTAAGTCCAACCCGATGATCACATAGTTAATTGATTAGTTAAAAGTTAATAAAAGGACTTTAGGCCTTTTTGTGGGACTATTAATGTCGCAGGGCCTAATAGTCAAGTTAGTGAATAAAAAGGGTTCCCACCAATTTTCAAAATGGTTCTCTCTAAATTTCAAATTCAAATAGGTAGGGAGGTAGAAATTGGCCAACAGGATTTGAGGCCAAAGCCCTAAAATCCACTATATATAGTGGTAAATTCGAATCATTTGTACATATTCTCTTCATTTCAATACAAGCAAGTTGGCCCTCTTGCTCTTCATCTTTCCTCCTCGAACTCTCATGGTTTCTTTGTATTTTCTAATTGTTGGATTTGATACTTATTGGGATTGATCATTCTTATGCTTTTTGTGAGAGAAAGGGAGAGAGAGAAGAGTAAGTCTCTATCATTGTTGTAGATCTAGTGTTAATGGATGTAGCGTTAATGCTTAGTGTTAGCCAAAGAATCATATGCATTTGCTGGATTATGAAATATGCTATCACTCATGGGAACGAATCTCCGTGTGTGACAACTAGTTAATCCTCTTCATCTCCTTGATGCTTGTGTGCTTGGATCTAGGGTTGAGGGCAGTATAGGAAATGCCCACTACAATTTTGGCGCCGTTGCCGGGGAGCTACGCCAGTTTTTCAGTTTTCAGCATGTATTTGATGCATGGATGGATGTTACTTGCATGTAGGCATCTTGTTTTGGCATAATAGGGTTAAAATCTCATTTTCGAGTTAAATTGGGAGAGATCTTGCTTGATTTGAGTGGATTTTCTTGTTTGGAATCTAATATGATTGTTGAGCAGGGGAAGCCATACAGATCACCATTCTTAAAATCCATTTGGATCTGAAGAATTAGAGAAAACAAAGAAAATTGTACATTTCTGCCATTTTGGTGAAAAAAGAGGCAAAATCGTCATCAGTCTTGATAACTTTTTGCTCCCTGGCAATATACCTTCGCCGACTTGCAGACAACACCGCCTTTATACAGAGAATCTTTAGTTTGAAAGGCGAAGGTTCATTCCCAACCGATTTCTAGAAACAGAACAAAAACGAACAAAAAACCACCAAAACCCCTAAAAAACAAAAAACCAATCTTCGCCTGTTGTACTGTACCAAGATCTAATCCAGATCTATCTACTGCCAGGTCGGCGAAGGTTATTTCTAGAAATAGAAGGCTAAAGTGACTGTTCATCTAGTTGCTGGTAACCTTTTGTAGGAAGCTTAACACCTTTCTGCAAAAATATCAGCTCTCTGAGAGGAACCTTCGCCTGAGTCAGAGTCAATCCAACATGCTATTTTCGATAATCAGTGAGTTGGGCGAACGTTAAGTCAAGGTCAGTTGTCATATTGATCTATTTTTGTCAAAAAAGCGCTCTTTTTTGCAAAGATAACAATATCACTTTTGATCCTTCGCCTGAACCTTTGCCGGCTTGTCTAAGGCTTCTAAATATATTATTTTATCAATTTTGAGTTCGGCGAAGGTTAGATCTATCAGGATCATCCAAAAAGTCTATTTTACGCCTAGGGAGCCTTTGCCAGTACTATTTTTGAGTTCCGATCTATTAGATCTAGCTACTATCAAATTTCCAAAACATACTGTTACAGTTTGATATTGATTCTGAGAAATCCTTATTCTAGAAGTGTCAATCGCTTGATCAAGTTCCTTTTTCCAAAATCAGAAATCTGATTATTGTCAAGTGATAGAGTTTTTACAGATCTGATCAGAGATAGGAGTTGATTGAAAAATCTAGATCCAACTCCTTGTATTAAGTGATTTGCAAAGATGTCTGAGATAGGGGATGAACCTAATATACCTGAACCTCCGTTCGTTGCTCCACAAGTTATTGTTAGAAGGTCACCTCGTCTAGAAATACCAAAGTATAATGGGTTATATGATCCATTCAGATTCCTCAAAATCTTTTCTGAATCATGTGAGGTTTATGGCGAAGTTTTTCCACAAGATAAACTTAAGCTATTTCCTATGGCCTTAACCGGAGCAGCACAAGATTGGTTTTATAACCAAGACGAGACTGAATGTATGGATTGGGAAGTGGTTAAGGCTGGCCTAATCACAAGATTCAAACCCAGAAAGTTTATGGAAGATCCTAAATTTAAATGATAAAGAGAGAAATGGTGCGAGATTATATTGAACGAGGCAAACACCTCAGATCTGAGTGTGATCCTGAATTAATCAATAATGATGCCATGATCATGTGGTTTTTAGTAGGTCTACCTAAAAGGATTAGACGTGAGCTTAAACACCGAACTGATTATGTGTCCTTACAACATGCTATGGATGATGCAATACGAGAGGAGGATGAAGATTCAAACGATGAATCAAATATTGGAATGCTGCCATATACAGTTGGGCAAACTACCACAACATCCACCACTATTGCATCCATGAACATCAATGCAACAACAAAGTTGATGATTAACGAGTTCGAAAAACTTGGTCAAAAGCAACAGATGCAGCTGGAAACGATGCAATCACAGTTCGATGAAAAGATTAAAGCATTGGAAGAGTAGCAGGCTAAGAGTGACAAAGCAGGTTTTTTAAAACTTTTCCTAGTCGAGAAAATGTTTGGTATGCGATCTGTGCGGGGAATCACACCATAAATGAGTGTCCGGATCCTACAAGGTTTGGACTTTGGAGTTCGCAAAATTCCTGATGAACCGACAATAAAATTGCCAAAAGCAGTTATATTGAAGGAAGGAAATAATATAGGACCAATGACGAAGAAACAAACTAAGTAACATTATAACACGGTTCTGAAATGGGAAAGTTTATTACGAAAAGTAGTTTCGACAGATGATCATAAAAATGTACCACCTTTATCGGATAAAGGTAAAGGGAAGATCAAGGATGACTCTTCAAGTCCGAATTCTTGCAAGACATCACCTTCTAGGAAGTCGTCACCTTCTAACAAGACCTCATCTTCTGGAAAATCTCGAACGATTCCTGCCAAGAAAGCTAAACGAAGATCCAAGGTCAATCTCTTTCAAAAAGAACAGTCAGATGCAGTCTAGCATGATATGCCAGATCATTTCAAACACTACACCTTGGATGACGTTGTTATTATGTTACCAAAAGCTCATCGTGAACTTGAGGAGCAAGTGCCAGAAAAGCAAGAGGTTTACGATGGACCAACTAGAACTCGGCCTATGAATCTTGCAGAACCAGGAGAACCAAAAAAAATTGTTCAAGTTGGAACACAACTTACCTCAGAACCAGTTTCAAGCATTGAGGAAGTTGTTGATTAAATATCAAGATTGTTTTGCTTGGACATACAAGGATCTAAAAGGGATTCCGACATCAGCGATTGAGCATACAATACCCTTGATACATGATGCAGTTCCAAAAGTGACAAGATTCTATCGTTGTAATCCGAATGTTACTAATCTTAACAAGGAGTTACAAAAATGACTTGAAGCAGATTTTATTTATGAAATTGAGCATACTGAATGGGTTTCGCCAATTGTTGTCGTTCCTAAGAAAAATGGGAAGATTCTGAGAATTTGTGTGAATCTCAAAGCTTTGAACAAAGTGACGCGAAAGGACCACTTTCCGTTACCCTTTACAGAAAGCATATTGGATCGCCTTGCTGGAGCGGAAGCCTACAGTTTTTTGGATGGATTCAGTGGTTATAACCAAGTTAAAATTGCACCGGTAGATCGACATAAAACAGCTTTTGCAACGGAATGGGGAACATATGCTTATAAAGTTATGCCGTTTGGATTTTGTGATGCAGTTTGCCTTCAAAGACTATTTGCAAAAATTCTTTCAAATTTACTTGGATGATTTAGGCAGAACTATGAACCTTTGCATCTAGTTCTATCACAAGCACCGTTTGAAAAATGGGGATATCATCGTACCAACAGATTATATGACCAAGTGGGTCGAAGCAAAAGCGATTCGAATTGCTAATGCAAAGTCTACGACTAAGTTTTTATATGAGCACATCAATGTCAGATTTGGATGTCCTATCGAGATCGTAAGTGATCGTGGAACACACTTTGTCAATGAAACGATCAAGTGTCTGTAGGAAGACTTTTTCGTTTCTCATCGGTTTAGTACTCCATATTATCCGAGGGGTAATGGACAAGCAAAATCTTCCAATAAGATTCTCTGCAATATTATGACAAAAACAGTTGAAGCAAGTCGTTCTGATTGGGAACATAAACTTCATGCAGCGCTATGGGCATTCAGAACAGGTTATAAAGTTAGCACAAATCATACACCATTTCAACTTGTCTATGGTCAAGATGCAGTTACGCCGATCGAATTTTTGGTACCATTTTTATGCATAGCAGCAACGAAACGGTTGGATGATGCGAAGTCATTACAAATGCGTCATGAGGCTTTGCATAAACTTTGTGAAACCAAATAGATGGCAATCCATGCACTAGCAACATAGAAAGCTCGTCGCAAGGCATCGCACGATTGCCGTTTACACAAAAAAGATCTAAAGGAAGGAGATCTAGCATTGATGTATAAACCAAATTGATCAAAGGGAAACTGAAATTTATAGGTGAAGGACCATACAAAGTGAAAGAAATACTGTCATATGGAGCAGTTATTTTGGAACACCTGGATGGAAGACGATTTGACACCCCAAGTTTTGGTCAACCAACATGATCAAAGATCTCCTCATTTTTCCTTTTTGTTGACTCAAAGATTGCAGTTCTTGGAAGGGACTGTGTTACTTCTGCGTATTGAGGGTTTCAAACCGACAATTGGCAAAAAACTATGGATGATCACCGAATCAGAAGGCGAAAAGCCCTACCCTAACTGAAGATGCCAAATCCCACACAAGTCTTGAAAGTAACTCCTTTGATACCAAATGTTGCACACAAGCTCACAAACCCTAAGTAAATACACAGAATTACCCAGCAAATCCGTCACTTTATTAATCTCAAGCAAATGTACATAGATCAACAAGCAAACATGAGAGCTCTGCTGCAAGTCTCCTCCCAACCATAGCTGCATAGGAATACCCTAATGAGGAATGCCTGACCAGGCTCACATTATATCCCCTCAAGCACCCCTTAACCCTGACACATCCTAACATCGACACATGGCAAACTCCATGCACAGCCGACACTTGCCACTTGGTAGTACCCTGACACATAGGCAAGCTAGTAGGTGGATAGTCTGACACGTGTCACTCATGCATTGGACCAAGTGTCCCAATGAGCATATGACACATGTCTTGTTGACCCGTCCAGTGACCGTCCAACAAGTGTCACTCATGCACTGGACCAAGTGTCCCAGTGAGCATATGACACGTGTCACGTTGATCGGTCAACCCTTCCTACTTTTTAGGAGGTCAGTCCAGCAGACTCTCATGAGACCCAATACCCCCTTGGCCATCTCGAATTTAGTCAGTATAACAGATATTTACATTGCAATTTACAATTGTCTCCACAGGTCGGTGACTCAGCCATTCACAATTTAATAATTACAATTTAACATTTACATTGGGCAAGGGATTCTAAGTACATGTGACACCCCCCCCCCCCCCCCCCCCCGAAATTAATTATCAGAGGGTGTCTGGCACCCACCTGCCCCCTCCTGTTAAAAAATAAGAAAACGGTACCCAAAAAATTTGCAACAGACCCAACCACTGCCCATGCCTCCCATAACTGAGATATTACCAAACAACGATGACTAATGAGCAGTTCATAAATTATTACGAACCTTCATTGGGAACTAAGTTCCACAAAAGTGGCAAAGAAAGATCTGAAAGTGGTTTGGAGTGAAGATGATGGTTTGTATGGCAAACATATTATTGATTTAGGGTTTAGGGTGCATCAGTGACTGTCTCAAAGAATTGAATGCTCACCAGAGGATTTGGGAGAGGTGAACGCTCACCAGAAGAGTGACCGGGACCAGAAGTCTCTGGGGGCAATCAATGCTCACCAGAAGAGTGACAAGCTCTCAAGACAGGAAACCACAAGACCTACACACTACTATGTCTTATATGATGAGATCGGTTTCCCCCCCGGATGAACTTCAAGAGCTTACTATTTACTTATGCAAAATTGTGTCATTCACTACAGAAAACCACAAGACCTACACACAACTGTGTCTCGGTTGATGAGATCGGTTTCTCCCCAGATGAACTTCAACAACTTACTAATTACTTATGGCACTACTTCAAGACGCTACAACACGCTGTCGAAATTTTGCATACCAACACGGGGGCTCCGAAACATCTCCCAGTTTTCAGGTCCCGACCGGACAAAGTGTCCTTGAAGCCCTGTTTAACGTCAAACTTCGGACGAACGTTGCGGGCCGACTGTCGGTCGTTTCCTCGTCCTGTTTGTTCTCACAGGTTCCTATCGAGGTTGTCCACTAGTCCTCGAGCCTGCTGCGGATACCAGTGTCGCTGATGAGGAGGCGGATGTATGAGAACTAGTCGGCACGCAGCTCTGCATCGTCGCTCTGAAACAGCGGATGCAGTATGTGGGCCACACTGTGAATGGGCCGGTGAAACTTATCCCATCATCGCTGCCACAAGCGCCTGATAGGCTCCAACCTGTGGACCAAACCACGTGGAGGCAACAGTTACATACCATTGTGTTGCGGCAGCAAGACGAAACAGAGTGCGAAATGAAAGAAAGGATGGTGAGACAGAAAAAAGTTATACCTGGCAGGCCAGCTCAGAACGTTGGAGAGACCCGCCTATGCGGTCCATGAACTCGTAAATGAGGCCCATCGTGCACCCCTCGCGATCAACGAGCCTCAGAACAGAGTAGATGGGGCGCATGACGTCCATCAGCTGCTGCATATCCACCCAGAAAGGCTCCATGAATAAGATGTCGTGGAAGGCCAAGCCCTTTGGGGTCGTGGATAGGTCCATGGCGGTGAACTCTGCCGAAGTGGCCATGTGCTGCAATTCACCCTTGAGCTTGTGTAGCCGCTCAAGCATGATGAACTGGTAGGTGAAGCGGGTGCGAGCGGGCTTCTTCGAGTTGAGCCTGCATTGACAAACGGAATGAGAGGCACACATGAAACGAGCAAAAAAAAAGAAGCATCTTGAACGAGCCAAAAAATAAATATCATATTATCTGCTGAATGTGCGGAAAAGGGCAGTCATGCGGCGCTTGCGTGTGACAAAGTCCACAGCCGCAAGTGCCCTCGTGAGAATCTCACTGACCCAAGGCAAGCGCCCGATGGAATGCAGGAGGAGGCCCAGTGAGTGTGCAACACATAGAGTCCACACAATGGAGGGGTACTCTGCCATAAGAAGCTCCCCCATACCGCGGAAGTTGGACGCATTGTCCGTCACAACCTTTCGCAGTACGTCACACGATCAGTTCACAGCTTGGAAACACATTGCAATCAATCGAAAACCACGCAAAACTTTTGTATCAACATTAAGTAGTAAATGACCAAGCAACTAATGAAAAAAATTGTACTTGGACAACGCGCTGTGGCCCGACCTCCTCAATCGTTGCGCAGATGATGCCGTAAATGTACTCGGCCGAGTGCACTCTCCCTGCCTCGGAGGCGTCGATGCTGCGCATGAACATAGAACCGTAACAACTAGAAACAATCACGTTGATGAGTGGACGTCTACGACGATCAGTCCACCCATCAGCCATGATGGAACAGCCGTATCTATCCCAAGCCTCCTGCAATGTGGCCAGTCTCTCTCTGACTGATGCAACCCGGTCCTAGAGCAAAGGGCCGCGTAGTGCGTCGGCTGTGGGTGGTGTGTAGCCGGACCCGCAGATTGCAACTTTCGAGATAGCCTCTCGAAAGATGCGGGATGATGCCATGATAAAGGGGAGGTTCAGGTCATAGAACATCTGTGCTATGGTCCTGGTGGCCTCTCTGTGCTGCCCCTCTCTGAAAGATCCCGGCATGGACATCTGTTTGGTGCCTCGGGATGTGGATGGACGATGCGGATCTGGAGGTGGTGGCATAGGTGCAGGTGCGGAAGCGGAGGATGTGGATGGGCCGTGCAGATCGGACGGTGATGGCAGAGGCGTAGGTGCAGCAGTGGAGGCTGTGGATCCATGGGGAGTACTGGCGGAGGGGGTACGGGTGGCTGTGGCGGAGGCAGAGGCGGTGGCGGGTACGGATGTGACGGTGGGGGCGGTGGCGCTGAGTGTACTAGTGGCAGGGTCGGTGGCAGTGGGTGCACCAATGGAAACAGAGTCCCCGGCATCTGTGGACGGCTCACCGGGCTCAACAACTGGCTCAGAATATGCCTCGAGAATGCGAGCCCTCTCCGCAGGGATGACAATACAAACGCCGATCCCGTAGCGTCCCCCCGTGGGTCAGACTCGCAACCCCCCTAGATGTGCTCGAACCCGAGCGGCGTTCCCTGTGAACTACTTTCGACAAAAAGGGCAACGCCACTTTTTGTCGGGCAACAACCCTCATCCCAAATGGGACGAGCGGCCAGCCATCTCTCTCTCTCTCTCTCTCTATGCTGTTGTCCTCGCGATGGCTGCTGCTGCTGCCTCACGATGGTGATGGCTGCTGATGCTGCCCTGTCCTAGCTCGCTCTACCCTAAACTACCCCCCTCCCTCCCCCCCTCCCCCCCCCCCTCTCTTCTCTCGCCCTCCTCTCCCACCTCCATGGCTCGTAGAACCAGGGGGAGCCCTTGCTCCCCCGCTCCTCCCCGACCCCCCCCATCATCCTCTTCCCCCACCCCACACCTACTGTCGCTCCACCCCCCTCCGCTCCACCTACTGCTCCCCCCCCCCTCCGCTCCACCTGTTGCTTCTGCCACCTCCTCCGCTCCACCTGTTGCTTCGCTCCCCTCCTCCGCTCCACCTCCCTCCGCTCCACCTCCCTCCGCTCCATCTGCTGCCCACCCATCCTCCGCTCCACCTCCCTCCGCTCCGTCTGATGCCCACCAACACCATCCTCTGTCCAGTGCTCACCAGCTGCCCTCCTCAGCTCTACCCACTACCTTGCCCTCCCCTTCTTTCGCTCCACATATTGCCCACTCGCCCTCCTCTGATCTACCTAATGCCCTGCCCTACCCATCTGTTGCTCCGCCCTCCTCCTCCGCCCCACCTGCTGCCCTGTCCTACCCACCTGCTGCCCCTTCTCTCCACTCCCCCTCCACATGCCGTCCTGCTACTGAGCAACAGGTCCCTCCTGCTGTGCAACAGACACCTGCCCCCACTGCTACACAACATCAATCCCACTCGAACCCTCCCTCATCCCCTGTCCCTTCGACTCCCATCTCTACCAACGCTGCTCCAGACACCCCCTTCCTGTCTCATGCCGACTACACCTCCTCCAAATCCTTCTAGCCTACCAACTGAAAGAATTGCAGACAGATGTGCAAACTTTGAAACTAAAAATCATCCACCTACGCACAGAGAACCAACAGCTCCGGACAGAAATGGAAAATAAATATGCTTCCCAGCCGGAAGAAGAGACAAAGATGAAGATTCAAGATCTGGAACAACGACTGAACCAACACAAAGAATCGACGAACACATGGGCTTCTATCATCACCAGGAACAAAGCTACCAGTCCACCTTGGACAGCCGATGACGAAAGTAAGTCTCCCCCTCCATTCATAAAACTGGTGACCCCATGGACCCTGGAAACTATCGCACCATTATGATTGGACACATCATTGCTAAGTTATATGGCACCATCCTACAGTCAGCAGTTAGTTCTGAGGCAGAGTCTAGGAGATTACATGCATTGGGCCAGGCAGGTTTCAGAGCACACTACTCCACCACAGATCATATCTTCACCCTTCGGGCCATTATTGAGGAGGCTAGACACAGAAGAGAACGGGTCTACTGTTGTTTTGTTGACTTCAGAAAAGCCTTCGACTCTGTTCCACGATCCCTTCTCATTCAACGTCTACGTGATCTTGGTTTTTCTACTGACATGATCTTAGCAGTGATGGCACTATATGAGAGAGTCCTTGGATGTTTTCGGAGTGATACCGGCATCTCAGACCACATCTGGAGCACTATTGGCGTGAAACAGGGTTGTTCTCTATCCCCAACCCTGTTTGGACTATATATTGACGAGCTTGAGAGAGTTATTGAGGGATGCGGTGGCACAGGTTGCAGGCTTGGGAGCATCTTGATTGCTATACTTTTATATGCAGATGACGTGGTCCTCCTATCTTCTTCCAGAGAGGGATTACAGCGACAGCTGGACAGCCTTCATGCCTTCTGCAGTAGATGGGGATTGGGGGTTAACATATTGAAAACCAAAGTTATGGTTTTCAACACATCGAGAGCTTCTATGTAGCGCCAGGAACTCATCTTTGATAGGCAACCCTTGGAGGTCGTATCTTCTTACACTTACCTTGGCGTGCTTTTTATAGGTCCTATCTTTGGCATGCGACAGGCAGCCTCTGCCAGACTTGGTAAGGGTCACGCCTCCCTTGTCCAGTTAGAGCGCTTCTGTTTCGGACAGTTTATTCGGGATGCCTCGAGTAAATGTTAGCTTTTTGATACTTTCGTTACTCCCACATCCCTATATGCAGCAGAGGTATGGTGTGCAGGTCTTACATCTTCGGATTGGGCCAGCATTTCACGACTGCAGGTTCTCATGCTATCTCCTATGATACGGGTTAAGCCATCTGTCCCACATCAGATTATCCTGACAGAGTTCGCGGTCCCTCCCATTCAGCTATCCGCCATCTTTCAGCTTATTCTACATATTCAGCGTATTATGACGTTACCCACAAATGAGCAGAGATACACACAGACGGCACTTGCCTCCTCGCGAGACCTTTATGATCAGGGGCATCGACTATCATGGTTTTCTCAAGCCTCCCGGATGCTCATCATCTATGGTTGAGACAGAGGAGCATTTCCTTTTCACATGTCCAGCTTACTATGAGATTAGAGGACGATATCATTGCCTTTTTCGTCAGACACCAATTACATTACGATCCCTCATCTCATATGAGGACCCTAGATGTGTGGCACTTATGATACGTGAGATGTCCCTCCTGCGTAAGGACCTATGTCAGACAGCTCAGCACACCTATCCAGACTCACAGTCTCAGATTACATCCTTCTTCTCTCGCCGGAGATCACGCTCTGAAGCAGACATGACTGACAGCGATTGCGACGACATTCCCAGACCTAGGATGCAGAGACGACGCATCACCCAGCCTCAGGCGGTCACGAGAGTTACACGCCCTACCAGACCTCTTACACAGAGACACGCTATACATGCTCCTGTTCACAGGCGACGTCAGCGGGCTCCTGCACTTCCTCATGCTACTGCTCTCATTACATCCTTCTACAGCTCCAGTACAGACCTGGCATCTTGACATGGACACATTTGACTACCATGCACAGAGATTATCATTTATGTAGTTATCTTAACTTGTACTAGATGTTTCCTTTTTTTTCTTCTTTATTACAGTTTTTGGAGGCGTTTACACGCTCCACGGTTACCACATACTTGACATGTATTTCCTTAGTCTTATATGCCTTTTGGCTTGGAAAAGACATTAATAAAGCTTCTTCTTCTTCTTCTCTCTCTCTCTCTCTCTCTCTCTCTCTCTCTCTCTCTCTCTCTCTCTCTCTCTCTCTCTCTCTCTCTCTCTCAGCTATGGAGGGCGCCCTCCCTCTCCATCGCAGCTATGGTGGCACCCTCCTATCCCTCGCTGCATCTCCCTCTTTAACCTTCGCTCTGCTGCCTGTCCCTCGCTACCTGACTGTTGTAAAGCTACCTTTACAAGCTTTACTTCCGGCGCCAGCAGCGCCCCTGCTGCTCCCGGCGCCAACGGCGCCGGCGCTGCTCCCGGCGCCACTGTGACCAGAATCCAGCCGGCGCCAAGTTCCTATGGCTGAAAATCTTTGATCGGTTCTAGCGAAGTCCAGAGAGCTCAGATCGATGTGCAATCACCTCACACGATCTAGGCATGATTAAAGGAAGCCTGGGGATCAATAAAATCTAGAGAGAGAAAATGACTTTCTAGAAAGAGAAAATCCTAGAGAGAGAAAAACGTGCTTTACCAGCTTGGGTAGAGTGCTTGGTATGAGGGGGGGTGCCGAATCACACCAATACTATAGGGGAGTGCGGGTTGCGACTCAGGGCGAGCTCCAACCAAGTCTCAGCCTCCCTTGCTGGAATGTTGTCATGGCTCTCGCCTTGGCATGCTAGCGCCCCGGAGACTAGGGTCGGTCACACGCTTGAAATGTAACCTTCTCAGATTTATCAATAAAGTGGGATTTTCCTCAAACTGACTCTGATTACCTTCTGGGTTTCAGTGTTCGGTAAAAGCGCCAGTTGTAAGGCCGCTTTCAAAATTTTTTAACTTGGCACATAGCTGAGGGTCGTATCCCGGGACGCCAGCGGTATGCCGTCGGGACCATTCGGTCCGTGATGCTAGCGGTATGCCGTCGGGACCATTCGGTCCGTGGCGCCAGCGGTATGCTGTCGGGACCATTTGGTCCAGGAACTGGTTGTTTCCATATCTGTCGCGGCTTGTGGTTCTGAGTGTTCCTTGCATGAACGTGAATGGGTTAAGCTCTTGGGGAACGGGCTCTAACCTGTCGGCTGAGTTGGATGGCTTGCTTGGGTGGATGTTACCTGTTTATGGCTGTCCAGTCTGGCGTGGCGCCAGGTTGGCTTCCAGCGCTCGTGACGAAGCTTTCAGTTGGTTAAGTCTGATGTAAGTCAGACCGCTTGCTTGGAATGGATGTTACTCGTTTATAACGAAGCTTCGAGTTGGTTAAGTTTGATGTATGTCGGGCGGCTTGCTTGGAGGGAAGTCACCCACGTCGGGACCCCCGATCTGGCATGGCGCCAGGTTGGATCTCAATTGTGGTTTTCGAAACTTCAAGTTGGTTAAGTCTGATCGTTGTTGGCGAGTTGGCTGCTTGTATGTCAAGTGGGTTTGGATGGCAAGAGTTGAAGGCTGGGAAGCTAAGTCGTGGTTCCCGGCTCCCTTTGGGATGCCTGCGCTACACTGACCCTCGCTCCCTTGCTGACCATCGCTCTCGGTGCCTGCTGACCATCGCTCCTTGTTGCCCTATCCATTGTCCCTGCCTGCTGACCATCGCTGCCTTTTCATCGCTCTCTGTCCCTCCCCGTCTGATCATCGTTCCCTGTCCTGTCCCTCACTGTCCCTCGTTTCGCTGGTCCTGTCCCTCGTGCTTGTCCCTCCTCGCTGATCTTCGCTACCTGTCCCTTGCTGCCATAGCTAACCCCCCCCCCCTATCCATTGTCCCTCATTGATCCGGTCCCTGTCCCTCGTGGCTGACCACCGCCCCCTGTCCCTTGTCCATCACTGTCCCATCATTGTAAGCTACGTCCATTTATTTCCTCTCCTGCGTGAGACATGAGCTTTCTTTACACAGCGATTTACTTTTTACGTTTTAGTTTTAGTCTAAGTTTTTGGTTGACGGCACTGCCCCGTCCGAGTTCCATTTACTCAGTTGTACTACCTCTTCAGTCTTATATGCCTTTTGGCATGGAAAAGACATTGATAAAGCTTTCTTTCTTTCTTTCTCTCTCTCTCTCGCTCACACACACACACAGAAGCACGTTTGTTTTTTTTTTAAAAAAAAAAAAAAAAAAAAAACGTGTCCAGGGCCCGGACGCGTCTAGCCAAACAAAATTAAGAAAAAAGGACGCGTCCGACCCTGCTTCCGGGAGTCGGACGCGTCCGGGTCCGGGCGTCGGACGCAGACGCGGACGCGGGCATTCCGACCCGGACCTTCATGTCCATAGCTAGGCCTTGGATTTTGTCATAGTATCAGAGCAAGTTATGAAGCCTGTGGTGTGGTGAAAGCTTGGACTTGTTTTTTGATCAGATTCCTGCCATTCCTGGAGATGTAGCGCAGGGATCCCAAAGGGAGCCGGGAACCACGACTTAGCTTCCCAGCCTTCAACTCTTGCCGTCCAAACCCACTTGACATACAAGCAGCCAACTCGCCAACAACGATCAGACTTAACCAACTTGAAGTTCCAAAAACCAACATTGAGATCCAACCTGGCGCCATGCCAAATCGGGGGTCCCGACGTGGGTGACTTCCCTCCAAGCAAGCCGCCCGACATACATCAAACTTAACCAACTCGAAGCTTCGTTATAAACGAGTAACATCCATTCCAAGCAAGCGGTCTGACTTACATCAGACTTAACCAACTGAAAGCTTCGTCACGAGCGCTGGAAGCCAACCTGGCGCCACGCCAGACTGGACAGCCATAAACAGGTAACATCCACCCAAGCAAGCCATCCAACTCAGCCGACAGGTTAGAGCCCGTTCCCCAAGAGCTTAACCCATTCACGTTCATGCAAGGAACACTCAGAACCACAAGCCGCGACAGATATGGAAACAACCAGTTCCTGGACCAAATGGTCCCGACAGCATACCGCTGGCGCCACGGACCCAATGGTCTCGACGGCATACCGCTGGCGTCACGGACCGAATGGTCCCGACGGCATACCGCTGGCGTCCCGGGATACGACCCTCAGCTATGTGCCAAGTTAAAAATTTTTGAAAGCGGCCTTACAACTGGCGCTTTTACCGAACACTAAAACCCAGAAGGTAATCAGAGTCAGTTTGAGGAAAATCCCACTTTATTGATAAATCTGAGAAGGTTACATTTCAAGTGTGTGACCGACCCTAGTCTCCGGGGCGCTAGCATGCCAAGGCGAGAGCCGTGACAACATTCCAGCAAGGGAGGCTGAGACTTGGTTGGAGCTCGCCCTGAGTCGCAACCCGCACTCCCCTATAGTATTGGTGTGATTCGGCACCCCCCCTCATACCAAGCACTCTACCCAAGCTGGTAAAGCACGTTTTTCTCTCTAGGATTTTCTCTTTCTAGAAAGTCATTTTCTCTCTCTAGATTTTATTGATCCCCAGGCTTCCTTTAATCATGCCTAGATCGTGTGAGGTGATTGCACATCGATCTGAGCTCTCTGGACTTCGCTAGAACCGATCAAAGATTTTCAGCCATAGGAACTTGGCGCCGGCTGGATTCTGGTCACAGTGGCGCCGGGAGCAGCAGGGGCGCTGCTGGCGCCGGGGACATAGCTGGCGCCGATGGCGCCGAAAGTAAAGCTTGTAAAGGTAGCTTTACAACAGGAGAGCAACTTATGTTTTGAGGAGGGCGCACTTTCTATAGGGGCATCTCTATGCTATTTGCATGGTTGGAGTATTGTTGGCAAGGGGTGATCCAAAAACTTTCTAATTTAGGAGAAATTTTTTTGAGTGATTTTGGACAGACAGGACTGTAGGAGGGCGCTTTCTATAGTGGGGCCTTCAGTGAAAGTTCTGAGTGGATCTTGGACTACAAGGGCTAGGAGAGCCATACAGGGGCATAGTTTCAAATCCAGAAGCTAAGGGTTATTGAGCAAGTGGCTACATACCCTAATTGGGTGAAAAACCTAGTTTACCTTTTGTGTTTTATTTCTATCCAGCTATGTCTTGTCTTGCAGAGAGCATGCTGAGTGAAGCCAGCCGGCTTGATGGCACTAACTTTAGCATTTGGAAATTCAAGATCAAGAACATTCTTGAAACAAAGAATGTTGGAAGCTTGTGACAGGTGAGGAGCTTGTTCCAACATCTGAACTTGAACTCAGGGACTCTATCAAGAGAGGGGAAAAGGCACACATGATGATCAACATGTCAATGAGGGATAATGCGATTCCTCTAATCAGGTCAGCCAAAGGGCCTGTAGATGCATGGCACATTCTTTGTGCATTGTATGAGACAACAAGTACAACTAGGCTTTTCTACTTGAAGAACAAGTATACTCTCAAGATGGAGACAAGGGAGACAGTTACTGAAAATCTTACCAAGATTCAGGATCTTAGATATAAGCTTTTTGTGCTTAAAGAGGCTATTGCTGACAAAGACTTGGTGCCAATTGCTTTTAATAGCTTGTCATATGCCTATCAGAACTTTGTGATGATGATATCTGTGAGGGAGAAAATCCCTACCTATGAAGAGGTATATGGTCTCTTGGTACAGGAGGAGATGAGGAGAGTTAATCTCTCATTGAGGGAAGATTTCTAGGAGCATGCCTTTGCTTCTAAGAAGAAGCAAAATCCAGCCAATGACAAGAAGAAAGGAAAAGGCAAGAACAAAGGAACACCACAAACACTTGAGAAAGGAATGGAGAACTTGCAAATGTCAGAAGCACAATCCTCCTCAAGTACTTCTTCCACACCTCGAAGGAAGGGGAATTGCAATTACTGTGGTAAATATGGACACTTTGCTTTTGAGTGCAGGAAGAAGCTTGCAGAGCAAAAGAAGGGCACAAAGAAGCAAGGAGGAAATGTTGTTGAGAGTGTTGCAAGAGAGGAGTAGAGTGACATAAGGCAAGCTGAGCTATTTTCTGTTGGATTGGCCTCACGAGCTACAACAGGTGGTTGGTACATTGACTCGGGTGTTCAAAGCACATGACCCCTCAGATTGGTTTGATACCCTTGTGGGGATTTGTGATGGACAAGAGGTGTGCCTAGGTGACAACTCAACACACAAGGTCAAGGGAAAGGGCACAGTACCTGTAAAGCTTCCATCAGGAGAAGTCGAAGTCATTAAGAATGTCTTATATGTACCAGGACTTGCTAGAAATCTTCTTTCAGTAGGAGCTGTCACTCAACGAAATATGAAAGTAGAATTTGATGCTACTTTCTTGTCTTGTGTTGGATTTGAGTGATAATATGAAGGTTGTGGCCAAAGGATTGCAGGAAGATAATCTATACAGGTTGCACACTTCTATCCCTAGTCAGCATGCTTATACAACAAAAGGAGGTGATGTGGATAGGTTGTGGCATGAGAGGTATGGACATCTTGGCTACTAAAGCATGTAGTTGTTGAACCAACATCATATGGTGGAGGGGCTTCCAGTTGTTAAGCCAAGCTCTTCAGTTTGCAAGGCTTGCGCTATGGGAAAACAACAAAGACAAAAGTTTCCCAAGGAGAGCACCACCAGGGCAGTAGGTATACTTGACTTGGTACATTCAGATTTGTGGGGGCCAACCCAAACCAGGTCTGCAGGGGGGGCATTTTACTTTATGACCATTGATGACTTCTCACGCAAGATTTGGATTTATTTCTTGAAGCAAAAATTTGAAGCATTCAAGTACTTTCAGCATTTCAAATCTTTGGTAGAAGAACATTCAAGAAAGAAGATAAAGATGTTAAGGTCAGATGGTGGTGGAGAGTTCATTAAGACAGAATTTGTGGAATTCTGCAAGGCCAATGGGATCAAAAGGCAGCTTACAGCTTCCCATACCCCACAACAAAATGATGTAGCCGAGAGAAAGAACCGAACTATTGTGGAGTGTGCAAGGTGTATGCTCAAGGAAAAGGGGTTGCCCAACTCTTTTTGGGGCGAGGCAATGCACACAACGGTGTTTCTGTTGAATAGAAGTCCAACTAAAGCTGTGGAAGGCAAGACTCCAGAAGAGGCATTTAGCGGCATTAAGCCCAAGGTGGGCGCTTTGCGAGTGTAAGGTTGTATGGCCTATGCTCATATTCCCAACGGTAACAGGAAGAAGCTGGATGCAAAATCAACAAAGTGTATTTTCTTGGGATATAGTGAGGAAAGCAAAGCTTACCGACTATATGATCTTACTGGCAGGAAGAGGATCATAAGTCAAGATGTGATCTTTGAAGAAGATCAAACACCTCCTATGGAGGGAGATGAGATGGAGGGTACAAGTGAATTTGTGCCAATACTTGATGATCCACATCCATATATTGGAGAGCCTCAGGATGATCATATGAGTGATCAAGAGGAAGAATCCGAGGAGGCTAGGAAGCAGAAGGAAAGGGGCAAAGCTGTTGAGTCCTATTCACCATCTTCATCACCAACTGCAAGGCACAAGTTTCCCAAGTGGTATTGACAACGCAGGATGGTTTGATATTGGATGAGGGAGAGAGCAACAATCCAAGGGCAAGGAGGTCTCCAAGGCAAGCCTAGCAGCATGGACACCAGGAGACAAACTATGCACTTATGACTACTATTTTGGATTCACAAGATCCGCATACATTCGTTGAGGCAGCAGATGAGAAGGTATGGCAACATGCTATGCAAGAGGAGTATGACTAAATTCTCAAGAATGATACATGGGATTTGGTGAAGTTGCCAAAAGGAAAGCGTCCTATTGGGTGTAAATGGGTCTACAGGACCGAATACAAATTTGATGGGAGCATCAAAAAGCATAAGGCAAGGCTGATTGCCAAAGGCTATGCCCAGAAGGAGAGCTTAGAGTCTTGGACTATGATGAGACGTTTGCACCTGTAGCTAAGATGACGTCTATCAGGTTGGTTTTAGCATTGGCTGCATGTTTTGGTTGGGAGGTCCATCAAATGGACGTGAAGAGTGCTTATCTCAATGGATAGTTGGCTAAAGAAGTATACAAGGATCAGCCACAGGGTTTTGAGGCTAAGGGCAAGGAAAGTATGGTATGCAAGCTTAAGAAGGCCTTATATGGTTTGAAGCAGGCACCCAGGGCCTGGTATAGTCGCATTGACGACTATTTTGCCAAGGAGCAATTCACAAAGAGTCATTCAGATTGCAACCTGTTCGTGAAGGAGGAAGATGGTAACATTGTTTTGATAGTTCTCTATGTGGATGACTTGGTCATCACGGGTAACAAAGGGCAGCTTATTGAAAAGGTAAAGGCTCATTTATCAAATGAGTTCGAGATGAAGGATTTGGGTCTAATCCACTATTGTCTTGGCTTGGAGGTTTGGAAAAAGCAAAACTGTGTTTATTTCCCAAGCTAACTATGCATGTGAAGTCTTGAACAGGTTCAACATGCAGGATTGCAAACCCGTATCCACTCCCATTGATACTAGCAGCAAGCCATCTAGAGATGATGGCACTCTTTTTGTGGACGAGACTCTTTATAGGCAACTTGTGGTTAGCCTGATTTATCTCACTATGAGACCAGGCATTTCCTATGCAGTTGGTGTAGCAAGTCAATTCATGAGTTCTCCAACTGAAGTCCATTGGAAAGCAGCTAAGAAGGGTTTTAAGGTATGTCAAAGGGACAACCTATTATGGGATTGAGTACACAGATGACGGGAAGCTTCAGCTTGGAGTTTGGTGGTGTCTAGGAGGTGTGAGAGATCCTCCACCCATGCCTTGTTGCCTGGGATTTGCTTTTGACCACCGGAAATTCCAACAACTTCTAGTTCTGGGGCTGCAAAGGAAACAGTGTGGGTAACCTGGTTCAGCCTGTACTTGAAGGAAACCTTTTCAGCAGACGCCGTCCAATACGCATATTCAATGATGGTGGCATACTGTTGTAGTGGCGGTATATAATCTTGGAAGCCACAGATCTTCAAGATGGGTTCACCAAGTTTCCGCCATGCCCTTGCCTCGTATGGTTTTGGCACTGGAATGAGTTCTGGCAGTAGGGGCTTCACCTCCATTAATTCATCGTCAGAAGAATGGGGGGTGCCTTCATCGGGATCCACTATGTAGTTTGGATCCACATCCTAATGGAGCTTGATCCACTTGGTGGGCCTACCAGGGTCTACTTCTTGTTTGCCTTTTCCCTTGGAGTCCTTCACCATCTTAGCAGTTTTAGGCCCAGAAAAGTGCCTAAATTTCTCAAAATAGTAAGTTCAGAAGTTAAAAAGAGCAAGAAAATTTGCTGATTTTAGTAGGTGAGCTTTGAGAACACTTGGGTGGCCTCTGTGAGTGCTATAGAGATGCTTGGGAATGCTGGAAAATTTCTGGACAATTTTGGCGGCATCTCTTTAGCACAAGTACATTTTAGTTCATTTTCACCCCTATTTATACAACCCCCCCCCACCAAATACATGTCGAGTACTAGATTGACTAGTAGATTTATCAGGTAAAAAGGCATAAAATATTAAATGGGCAAATTCGTCAGCTTCTTGCTGTCAAATGAGATAATCAATTTCAAGCTTTTTGCTGATGTTTGACAATTATCAAGAAGAAAATGCATTTAAAAGATCTTTGTTTGCACCCTAGATCCTATTGAAGTTCAACAATACTAAAATACTGAAACCAGGCTTAAAACACATCCAAACAGGCCTCTTCCTTGTGCTAACTTCTACCGTGCATCACAACAACATAATTACCAGGGAGGCTGATTCTTAATCAAGGAACTCAAAGTGGTATAGAGTCCTTGACTCTCAGCTTCCCAAACAAATACTAGCGTGACACAGGTTGATGAATTAAGGAAAAGAGGGTCTTACTGCAACCGTCAAGGCAGTCATATCAACACTTTCATTAACAGGAAGTCTATGATCATGGAATGGTTAGTAAAGCCAGCAGTAACCTAACATAAGTTCAAGCTCAAACATATTGGAACTCATTTGAAGCCAGTTCCGCATCAAATATGAAGAACATTATAATTATGCATAGCTTTACCTTTGACTAGATCAAGTGCTGGAGGATCTTCATTCGGATACTGCAACTCTAACTGCAATAATTGTTGCATTGTCATGGAATATGCTGCAACACTCACATCTTCAAGAAGACGTACTGGATCCACACGAATCTTTTCCTTACAAATACTGACAAAGTCTTTGCTACCCACTTCAATGGCAACATATCCAGTTCCTCCAGCCGTTCCATAATAGGGAAGAGAAACTCGAACAATGCCAGATCCTTTCCTAGAACTACCACCAAAAACTGTATACTCGTCATCGAGGCCTCTGCTACCTTTCCGACTTATGAAGTATCCCCCATCCGAAGGTTGTTTGTTAGCACCGCTTTTACTATCTAAAAGAGCCTCAGAAACTGTAGGAATCACGCCTCGATAAAGAGTTAGGACGATGGTACTTTTGCTGCCTGTGGGCGCTTTTAAAACCACTCCCAATGAAGGTACAGGAATCTGAAAGTTTAAAAAATGATATTAAGTTAGTTGTCTTTACTTCCCCACCATCAAAGTGTTCTTTACATCATTTGGTGAAATGAGATGGTGATAAAGCAATAACCTTTTATTAGAATCAGTTGAGCATGTCCCTACTGTTAGTTCCGCATATATCATTTAAGCCATGAAGCAAACACCAACCTAAAGCCAAGTCCACAATAGGGTCAAGATATTCAGGTTCTCCATCCTACTTGATCCTAAGATGCTCACCACAGAAGAAAGAACACCATCAAGCCAATAGCATTAACAACATATTTGTTCGTTCACCAAGTAGCTACCGTCATAACAGAAAGTTAGAAGCATTCTGTTAGCTCACTAAATCTCAAGGTGCTAGAATTCAAGTTTGGAATCCTCTTTCTACTTTCTGCTAGTATCTTAGGACCACCTCATCTGAATCCTGTTTGATCTGAGTATGAGAATATGTGTTTGAACTTTTATTTACCTCTTTAACACCACACAAGTCAATTGCAATCAAACGATACACTCCTAGATCTCCATCACAAGCACTTATGTAAAACATCAAAGAACATTATTATAACCCTTATCGTTGTGATCAAAGAGAAGAACAAACTTATAAGCCTAAAATTATAGCATATGGCATAAGTTACACTGGTAAGAAAAGAACTAACTTTCGGTGAGTGAACTATGACAATCCTGCCAGGTGTAAGTGATTGCTGAGCTGCACGTGACTGCATAATTGTATCTTGGATTTCTTTTCCAAGTTGTTCAGATTCCCTTGCCAATTCATAGTACTCCTCAATAGTTGGCTCCCCAAAAATGCACCTTTACCAAAAATGAGCATGCATTTGCATTAGTTATAGCTTTGGCCAAAGAAGATTAAAATTTACAGCAATAATGAGCAAACATCATGACAGAGCGCATACAGAGCGAAAGTTGCCAATGTTAAGAAAAATCTGATGTTAGACACTATCTGAATAACAATCGCCAAAAGTAAAATCATGATCTAAGCTAAATGTAATCTGAAATTATGTGAAACTGATCTTAAGCTACTCTTTGATTAGGACTAGTTTCCAACCCATTGATAGTAAATGAGGGTTGGAGCTTATTTATAGTCATTGCGGCCCGAATTAGGGCTAGGATCTACAAGGGAGGGAGGGGCACAACAACAACCATATTACTAACACAGGTATCTGATAAATGCACAAATAACAGGTGAAGGGCCCAACTTGTAAACCACAAGGTCTAAAGTTAAATCACAACACGTGGGCCACACCCACAAGGAGCTGCCAAGGATATGCTTCTAACTCACCCTCTGAAAAAGGATTGTGTCCCTGCTGTTTGTATGAAGAAAATGTTGAAGCCACAAAATGGCTGATGGTGATACCGAAACTAAAAGGCAACATAAAACTGCCATACTGAACAAGTAGCCACAAAAATCTACAAGCTGGAAAAACAAAATAAACGCTGAAGAAATTTTGATGGTGGATCTTGTGGTATACAAATGGCCTAAAAATGCCAAATGACGGCATTGATATGAACTAAATAAATAACTACTAAATACAAGAACTTTGCTAGATACCATGCTAACATGAATACGACGGATAAGACTAAAGCATAGGTTAGAACTTGGTTACCACGTACAAGGGGCTACCAGGTCAACGGTGTACACTAGGAGTGTCACACAAATATAGTAGTAGATAGCACAATTTAGATATTTAAAGATACTCCACGCCTACCTGAGAGCTAGAAATTGAAAAATAATCTCAGCAAGTAGTGGCTGAAAATCTGAAAAGAAATCCCAAGCTAGCAGCATCGACCATGCATGCTACAGAATAGAAACAACAAATGGCTTGGAAGATACATATACAACCCAAACAGGCCGTAAAGACCAAATCGGTAACATAAAAGCAACATAAAATGAACTGATAGATTGGAAAAGAGATCAAAGCAATGAGTAGACCCTTCTAGAATGATCCATAATTTCCTACATCATGAGAAAAGGAATTAGTTGCTGTATAATACTACAGCAAAACCCATCATATAAAAGTTCTTTTCTCTTGGAATAACCATCTTAGGGACAAATTGTGATGACTAAAAAAGGTACGAGGAAACCACAAAAGCTAGCAACCCAACAATAAATCACTGGGACATCAACGATGACAGGAAAGAAATGTCACATTGAGTTGATGGGAAAGGACTAGGAAGTAAGTGTAAGACAAAATGGAATGCCTTGAAGTATACAAGAAGAAGATAATTTACATGGAAGTTTGACACTGGCAAAGTACAGCAACAAAAGGTTTCTCACCAAAAGGAAGAGTATAATCATGGAGGAACGTGCTATAGCTGAAGAATGCTAAGTGTATCAACAATGGACGTGAGGAACGAAGGCAAAGAGACATTAGCTATGGTGAAGTAGGAACATGTAATAGTCAGGACTGGAGACTGGAGACTGAGTAGATGTCGGTAGACCATATAGTTTCTAACTCTCTATGTTCCGCTGTCTTTTTTATTTTAATTTATTTTATAACTAAAAAATGAAAAAAAATAACACTTAAAAACAGATTCAAAGCACTCAATTTAAAACAATTTGCAAAGCACTAGAACCAATAAAAACCATAGAAAATGTAAAAACACCCATGTTCCAGGAAACCCTAATGGGGATTCCTGGATCACGTTCCGGAACGGAACGTGCAAATGCCCTTATAACTGATTGTAGAAACCTTTGCTCTATCATCCAAAGGGATATGTTGTCAAAAAATCTCTTCCAAGTAATAAAAGCTATTTGTATTTTATGAAGATAGTCTGATTATTGCCTCAGCAGGACCTTGAAGTCAAATTGGCATGATAATGGACTGAAATAATGTGAACTTCTCAACCTATAGAAAATGAATGACAAAGATGTAAAATGTGAATGAAAGTGAACCACTAAAAACAACTAAAGGTTTGAACGTTTACAGTTCAAAGAACAGAGCTAGCTTACTAACACGACATTTTATTAAGAATATATGTTACCTCCAAACAATAGATATCTGACCATTTCATAGATTGAAATTAGGATAAGACAAATCACATCATTTAACGAAATTGAGAAACAAAAAAGTATTCCAGTTAGTATTATCACTTGTAAATATGGTTTGCATACCAAGAACCTTTGTTAAGGAAGCAAAATTTGCTTTTAAATCAATGATGATAGCAAAGTTGCATTAACGAATTGCTGTCCGGACAGCGATCCGAATTGCGACCCCCAATTCACTGCAACTATGGATGATAGTATCTTTAGGCAATCTAACTATATGCCATAGTGCATGGTGGTACTGCCATTATGGTACCGCCGGTACCATAATGGTGGTACCGCCAGTATGGTACCGCCCTCAGACCCGCGGTACCAGGGCGGTACCATTTTTTAATATGTTTTTAATGAATATTTTTTATAATAAAAAAATGCTTTTTCTATAATAAAATAGGCCTAAAAAATGCAAAAAAAAAGGGCTTAGGGTGCAAAAAAAAGGGGACAGTACAGGGGGCAGGGGATAGGTACAACATCACATGGGCGCTGTAAAGGAGCACACCATCGGGCCAATGGGAGAGCAGCACGTGGGGGAGCAACACATGGGGGCAGGTACAGCGGCACATGTAGGGATCATCAGCAACTGCACATGGGCAAACAGGCTGTGGGGATAAATAGGCACTCACTATGCCATTGTGAGAGGGGTGTCTGAAGGCACAACGAAAGGCATTGGAAGCAAGAGGTAGACATTGCAGAGATGCTGCAACAGGCTCGACACCCGGAGCCGGAGCCCCCCGCCCCCGCGGTGGATTTGGATGAGCAGATTGGAGTGAACTTCACAACACGACAGCTCATCATGGTCAGGGAAAGGGTGCGAATCCGTTGGGCTAACCAGGAGGTAGCAACTGACCAAGGCGAGGAGTCAGTGGAGGATTTGTAGGAATGCTAAGACTAGATAAGGTCCAGCCGTATGTGGCGGACTGTAGTTATGTAATTTTCGGCAGTTAATGAGGCGGCATATAGTTAGACAGTAGTATAAAAAACAGACCCAGCCGTATATGGCGGGATACAAAATGTTATTTTGATACATCTCTTGAATTGATATACAATGGCTTTTTTGTGCAACGCGCGCTTGGTGATATCAAACTGCTAAAAATAAAATAACAGAGATGGTCTGGCTCTGACTCAGACGAATGCTCTGGAGACAACTCAGGGCCCCGAGCCGACTCTCGCAGCCGATATCTATGCCTATCCAGAACTCGCATGGGCTGTGTATCCAAGGAGGACTCGTCATCCACATCCTCCCAATCTGCCTCCACATCAGCCCCCAAGCAAGCCAAACCAACTAGACCTGCTCCAGCTGGCTGTGATAGTGCACCTCCAGCTGTACCTGGAGCCCTGCAAGGTCGTCCTCTCTTCCTTGGCTGTTTCTGTGCTCTGCCTTTCTTGTTCCGTGCACCCTTGGGCCTTCCTGGTCCCTTGCGGACGAGGGGAGCTGTCAATGCCTCATCACCCCCATGCAAATCACTTGGCTGGCTAGGCTGGGCCCAAGCTGAGACCGGCTAGGATAGGTAAGCCAAAGAGGGGACTCCTTATGCAGCCGAAAGAGGAGGATGAGCCCGTGGGGCTGCTGCAGGTGGAGGAATTGGCTGTGGAGGGGCCGTCCTTGCAGGAGGCAAGTACAACGACGATATGTACTGAAAGGGGCGCTGTGGTAGCCGGTACTGGTACATCCTAGGTGCTGCCAAAGGAGGAGCCAGTGGAGTGGGTGCTGCCAAAGGAGGATGATGTGAAGTGAGTGCTGCCACTGGAGGAGCCACTATGGTTGTGGGTGCTGCAAGAGAAAACCTAGGCACAGATGGTGGCCTGCCATGGAGACCTGGTGTTGGAGAAGTGGATGGCGATGGAGGGGCTGCAGGCCTCAATGGCATCGGTGGCATTGGAGGTGCTGTGCGGCGCATATAAACCCTCTGAGGAACCGGAGGAACTGCAGGCACCTCATGTAGCTGCTCTGGCTGAGACTCTATGTAAGGCATGTTGACTAGAGATGATGGGGGTGCCCTGACACTCGGCATCTGCTAGGCCTCTGAGTCCAACGTGGCAATCAAGTCGTCTAGCTAGGCATCCGAATACAAATGCTCTGGAATCTGGGACTCATCATGTGCACCATCCTTTGGATCATCCCGTGCCTCATCCTGTGCACCACGTAGACACTGCATGGCCTCCCAATCGGTACAATCGAAGTCAACTGGTGTCTCATCTGGTGTGTTGTCAAAGTAACGCCCATGACTTTGTATTGCACGCATCCAAGCAACTGCGGGACCGGCATCTAAATCACTCTGCCCTCCTCCATCATATCGACATAAGTAGGTATGCCACTGGCCCCCCCTGTGTGCCCTGTCTGTCTCTCGGTATAACCTGTGCCATGTGCCCCACCTCTGCCACGTGAAGCACCTGTGACCCCTGCTTGTGGCGTGTGCCCAACACCAATATCATCTGCCTCATCCCACTCTGATCTGGCTCATCTGCCTCGTACAGTGGAGGATCTCGGAGATCTAGCCCAAGCTCTCTCTCTCTCTCTCTCTCTCTCTCTCTCTCTCTCTCTCTCTCTCTCTCTCTCTCTCTCTCTCTCTTCCCAGCCAGAAGAAGAGACAAAGATGAACATTCAAGATCTGGAACAACGACTGAACCAACACAAAGAATCGATGAACACATGGGCTTCTATCATCACCAGGAACAAAGCTACCAGTCCACCTTGGACAGCCGATGACGGAAGTAAGTCTCCCCCTTTTTCATCATTCATTTCCGCTACTCTTACGGAAGAGAAACTTCGAGATTCCAAGGCTCTCAATATTAGGGTACGAGGCATAGTGGACACCCAAAATGCCGTTGACGAAGCAAAAAGATTTTTATGCACTACCCTAGGACACAATGCAGATGGTTTGGATACAGCATGGCGTACTAGGAAAGACACCACTACCTTGGTCCTCCGCTTCATGTCACATACATATCGTAAGGCAACCTTGCGGAAAAGAACCAAATTGAGAGACACCAAAATCTTCATGGATGATGACCTTACCTATATCCAAGTTGAAGAGAGACGCCAAACACTCCAAACCGCCAAAGCGACCGGAAGACGAGCAATCTATCGTGATGGAGTTGTTCGGTACCTTGATGGTCCTGCATCCGGAAACAACCTATAGGAAATTGGGGTCCCCGGGCATGGGAGCATCCCGAGACCCCCACCACACCACCTACATCTTGGAATATGGAACTGTAATGGCATACACTCATCATCCACGACTGGAGATCTTACCGACTTCATCACAGGCAGAGATATATTATTTTTTATGGAGACACATGAGAGCCCAGAGAGAGTACTACCCACATTTGCAGGTTACAGATGGAATTCAGTTTATAGGACAGAGACTCGATCAGCGAGTGGCAGAGGTTCGGGTGGAGTTGCATGTCTTTATCGAGAGTCACTACAACCAGTTATAGAGTTTCTCCGACATGATGCACAGGCACGATACATATGGGCTCATATCACTGGGCGAGCTATCGGTTTGGATAGGGATCTCTTCATTGCTGCCTGCTACTTCCCTCCAGAGTCGTCCTCCTTTGCAAACGGCTCTGGCTCTCCTTATACTGATCTCTCCGCTGACATTGTCAGATTTACAGATCGGGGTTATGTCCTTCTCATTGGCGACTTTAATGCCAGGACTGCTACCAGACAGGTGGATTTCCACGACACTGATGACATATTACGTACACGAGCTATTTATTGTGAGGACATTGGCATCACTAGGAGCTCAGAGGATATGATGGGCCCTATCACGAGTTATGGAGAGTACCTTCTACAGATGGGTGAGGCTCACGAGTTGGCCATTTACAATGGCTTGGCTTGCTGGCCACATTCTAGCAGATTCACTTGCCATCCACATAGCGGAGGACACAGTGTTGTCGACTATCTCATGGGGTCACCAACTTTTATCCCACTTATATCTGATTTCCACATTCTTCCCACTACCCTTTCCGATCACTCCTTCCTATCTTTCAGTATGGGCTCCATCCCGACTTCCCAACCACCCATTATTCCACCCATCTCTCGTGCACCCAAATACACCTTTGATCGCTCTCACATCAAGACATACCAGGACGCCGTCAGTTCATCTCTTTGTCATTTTCCCCACCACACGTCGTTGGAGACACAAGCTATCTTCCTTACCACGTCACTACATACCGCTGCAGCATTTTCCTTTCCCTCCAAACCACATCGACGCCCACCCACTCCGTCACACCCTATCCGACCTCCCTGGTTTGACGCCGAGTGTCGTATCCTCCATCTCCAAGTTACCCAAGCTAGATTGCATAATACACACCTTCTTCCTGCAACTCGTCAATCTTTCCATTATGCCCTCCGACGGAAGAAACGGACGTATGAAACTCAAAAAGGGAAAAACTTAGTCGATTCCCTTTGTAGTTCCTCATCTGGTGCCTTCTGGAGAGAATTCATCCCCCATGCCCCACCTCCTCCCCTCACTGACCTCCATACCTGGACTGCATATGCCACTACCTTATATATTGTACCCACGGACACACCCATCTCCATTTCTCCCCGACCGACTACTTTCACTTTCTTCACCCGGGACATTGTCTTGACCGCCATCACAAAACTGAAAACTTGTCGCACCCGTGACATTGACGACCTTGAATCCGAACTATTAATCCATGCTGCAGATATACTTTCACCGATCCTAGCCACTTTGCTTAATCAAGCAGTTGTTTCTGGCTTCCCTTCCTCCTGGTGCACCAACATCATCCACCCCATTCATAAAACTGGTGACCCCATGGACCCTGGAAACTATCGCACCATTATGATTGGACACATCATTGCTAAGTTATATGGCACCATCTTACAGTCAGCAGTCAGTTCTGAGGCAGAGTCTAGGAGATTACATGCATTGGGCCAGGCAGGTTTCAGAGCACACTACTCCACCACAGATCATATCTTCACCCTTCGGGCCATTATTGAGGAGGCTAGACACAGAAGAGAACGGGTCTACTGTTGTTTTGTTGACTTCAGGAAAGCCTTCGACTCTGTTCCACGATCCCTTCTCATTCAGCGACTACGTGATCTTGGTTTTTCTACTGACATGATCTTAGCAGTGATGGCACTATATGAGAGAGTCCTTGGATGTTTTCGGAGTGATACCGGCACCTCAGACCACATCTGGAGCACTATTGGCGTGAAACAGGGTTGTTCTCTATCCCCAACCCTGTTTGGACTATATATTGACGAGCTTTGAGGGATGCGGTGGCACAGGTTGCAAGCTTGGGAGAATCTTGATTGCTATACTTTTATATGCAGATGACGTGGTCCTCCTATCTTCTTCCAGAGAGGGATTACAGCGACAGCTGGACAGCCTTCATGCCTTCTGCAGTAGATGGGGATTGGGGGTTAACATATTGAAAACCAAAGTTATGATTTTCAACACATCGAGAGCTTTTATGCAGCGCCAGGAACTCATCTTTGATAGGCAACCCTTGGAGGTCGTATCTTCTTACACTTACCTTGGCGTGCTTTTTACAGGTCCTATCTTTGGCATGCGACAGGCAGCCTCCGCCAGACTTGGTAAGGGTCACGCCTCCCTTGTCCAGTTAGAGTGCTTCTGTTTCAGACGGTTTATTCGGGATGCTTTGAGTAAATGTCAGCTTTTTGTTACTTTCGTTACTCCCACAGCCCTATATGCAGCAGAGGTATGGTGTGCAGGTCTTACATCTTCGGATTGGGCCAGCATTTCACGACTGCAGGTTCTCATGCTAAGCCATTTGTCCCACATCAGATTATCCTGACAGAGTTCGCGGTCCCTCCCATTCAGCTATCCGCCATCTTTCAGCTTATTCTACATATTCAGCGTATTATGACGTTACCCACAAATGAGCAGAGATACACACAGACGGCACTTGCCTCCTCGCGAGACCTTTATGATCAGGGGCATCGACTATCATGGTTTTCTCAGGCCTCCCGGATACTGGATACACTTGGGATTTCTATCACAGACCTTCCATCGGGCACCCATGAGTATATCAGACGCTTTCTCTATAGAGCATACCTGAGCCGGACATGGCAAAGACAGCTCGGGGTCAAACCCGACTATTACAGGACACACTTTCTGGAGCTAGACACAGTTGGATTTCCAGTTTAACCACACTATCTCACCTCAGGGCTATCTCATGGGCTCCGATTTATTCTAAGCCAGTTCCAAGTGTCCTCACACCAGTTGGCGATTGAGACTGGACGCTTCCAGGGTACCCCACGTGAGGAGCGTTTTTGTCAGTTATGCTCATTATCTATGGTTGAGACAAAGGAGCATTTCCTTTTCACATGTCCAGCTTACTATGAGATTAGAGGACGATATCATTGCCTTTTTCGTCAGACACCAGTTACATTACGATCCCACATCTCATATGAGGACCCTAGATGTGTGGCACTTATGATACGTGAGATGTCCCTCCTACGTCAGGACCTATGTCAGACAGCTCAGCACACCTACCCAGACTCACAGTCTCAGATTACATCCTTCTTCTCTCGCCGGAGATCACGCTCTGATGCAGACATGACTGACAGCGATTGCGACGACATTCCCAGACCTAGGATGCAGAGACGACGCATCACCCAGCCTCAGGAGGTCACGAGAGTTACACGCCCTACCAGACCTCTTACACAAAGACACACTATACATGCTCCTGTTCACAGGCGACGTCAGCGGGCTCCTGCACTTCCTCATGCTACAGCTCTCATTACATACTTCTACAGCGCCAGTACAGACCTAGCATCTTGACATGGACACATTTGACTACCATGCACAGAGATTATCATTTATGTAGTTATCTTAACTTGTACTAGATGTTTCCTTTTTTTCTTTATTACAGTTTTTGGAGGCGTTTACACGCTCCACGGTTACCACATACTTGACATGTATTTCCTTAGTCTTATATGCCTTTTGGCATGGAAAAGACATTAATAAAGCTTCTTCTTCTTCTTCTCTCTCTCTCTCTCTCTCTCTCATCTCGACAAGCTCTCCCTCTCTCTCTCTGCCATCAACTGTGTGCCCAAGTCATCTGCAGGCAAGGGATGGACGTTGTTCGTAGGCAAGTCAACCTGGCGCTCCAAATCAGATATCTTCATCTGCAAGGTTAAAATCTAGCATGTTAGAGAAACCACTTGATCAGGAATTGAAACCAACGTATTAGTGAGACGTCAACCAACATGCTATGGGAGAATAGCCTATCACCTGCAACGCACTCTTGGCGAGACGTGCCTTGGTGCTACAGAACACCAACCGCTCTAGCTGACTCACTGACAGCCTGTTTCTTCTCCTTGTGTGAATGAGGGCCCATGTGCTCCAATTACGCTCATACACGGAGGCAGCGTAATCCTGTGGTACGTGCAATGAAATGGTTTAGCACATCTGCTCGAATGTCAAGCAAACGCACTAAGGGAGGATGAAATAAAACTGCATACTTGTGAAAGGACCCACAGTGCAAGACGTTGTATGGAAGGATAGGTGCTACCGAACATGGTCCACCAGGTAATGGGGAGCTGCCTCCTTTCTGGATCCTGAGCAGCCGGGTGACTGAACGTGCCCATGCTGAAACGAAATGTAGCTAGCTCCTCCATGAGTCTGATAGGATCCAAACCAATGTGTGGGCCCACCCTGTATATGTACTCAAGCCAATCCGCCTTGAGCTCTCGGTCTGAGATCTGTGTCGGAGAAAGGAAGAGGGGATGCAGGATGTGTGCAACGTTGTGAATACTCCTGTGAAAGTAGTTCCACTGCGTCTCGCAGATGAACTTCAGCTCGGCCATCCTGCACATGAGAGGCATGGGGTTGGAGAAAGTACAATGAAATCGAAGCGAAATACGGAAAAACGTAACATGAACAGAAAAACAAACTAGCAATCACTGAAAAGATAAAGACTAATTACATTGCTATACTGCTTACCTCTCTGGCAGCAAGATGGGTAGCTGCAGGAACTGTCCAATCCGGTCCATGAGCTCATACACCAGTCCAAGTGTGGACCTCAAGCGTCCTTTGAGCGCCAGGGTACCCTGCACACGGGCTGTCATGACATTCATGCAGGATTTGGGCCCTTATATCATCATTTTCTGGCACACAAACTTTTCCATTCTGGAAAAGCAACCCATTCCTAATGGAATAGTCTCTCTGTATCTTGTCCTGAGGAGAAATCTTGGAATCCTGCATTCCAAGCTCATCACTAGATCTAGAACCTGCCAGGACGTCTAGCCAAATACGACCGAAGTACCTATCGGTCTTACACAAATATCTTAAGGTTAGATACAACTCAGATTGGATCTCAGAAAAGCTTAACTGATTAACCTCTCCAATCCGGCTTAAGGCATTCGCGACACTATTAGAAGTACCCTCCCGGTACTCAATGTCATAATGAAATTCTTGGAGCATCTCTGACCATTTGGCCTTACGACCCCTAAGGTCGACCGCATCCTTAATATACTTTAACGCTTGATGGTCAGTAACTATAGTAAACTGGGAGCCATACAAATAATGTCTCCAAACTTTCAGGGCATGAATAACATCAAAAAGTTCCTTGTCATAGGTGGAATACCGCCTTTGAGCAGGGTCCAACTTCTTGCTTTCAAAAGCTACCGGTCTACCATCCTGATATAGGACTGCGCCCATAGCATAGTCACTGGCATCCGTTTCAAGTACATACGGCTTGTTAGGATCCACCATGTGTAAAATAGGCGTTGTAGTTACACAGAATTTGAGGTTCTCAAAACTTTGATTGAACTCTTCAGTCCAAGTAACCGGAGGATTGAACTTACTGTGCCGACTAACTCGTTTAGCCCCTCTGAGGACATTCGTCAAGGCCAATGCAATTAATGCATAGTTCAAGATGAATCTATGAAAAAACGCCGTAAAGCCCAAAAAGGACTTAACCTCCCGGATGGTTTTAGGGATAGGCCATTCACATACTTGTCGGACTATATTTGGGTCAATTTCCAACCCATGGCCCGAAATAATGTGACCAAGGTATAACAACCTTTTCTGGAAGAACACACATTTGGACTCCTTGGCAAAAAGCTTCTCCTGTCTAAGTAACTTTAAGACAGTCCTGAGATGCTCCTCATGCTCCTCCAAGGTCTTACTATAGATGAGAATATCATCCAAGTAGACTATTACGAACTTTCCTAGATATGGACGAAGAAGATCGTTCATCATCTGCTGGAAAGTTGCTAGAGCATTTGTCAAGCCAAATGGTAAAACCAGAAACTCATAATGGCCGTACCTAGTTCTAAACCCAGTTTTTTCAACATCCTCAGTTTTTACGCGATATACCCTGATCTCAAATCGATTTTGGTGAAGTACTTTGCACCATGCAATCGATCAACCAGTTCATCCATTCGCGGCAAAGGATAACGGTTTTTAATCATTAATTTATTCAACTTTTTAAAGTCCACGCAAAGACGAGTGCCTCCGTCTTTTTTATCAACAAGGAACACAGGTGCCCCCCAAGGAGATTTACTAGGCCTTACATGGCCCATCTTGAGGTAATTTTGCAGTTATAAACTTCATCCTCCTCAGTAGTACTCATCCTATATGGATACAATGATATAGGAGAACTACCGCGAATCAGTTTAATACCATGGTCAACACCCCTAGAGGGGGGAAGACCCTCAGGAAGCTGCTCAGGAAATACATCGTTAAATTCTTGCCTAAGTTTCCTAAAAATTTCACCTTCCGGTGAGTTTTCTAGCTTTAGGATGTTAGACATTAGTTCCATTTGGAGATTATAAAATTGCAAACTACGTTCTTCATGGTAAGTAAAATCTTTTAACCAGCATAAATAAGAACTGCAATCAACATCATCCATACATTTAACAGTTTCCAAAGCAGAAAGCATATACAGAGTAGAAATATCAACATTTCCATTCAATTCTATGAGTGAGCCGTTATGTAAAAACGACAAACTGTGTGTTACATAGTTTTTCTTCATAGACTCGTTCCTCTCACAGAACCACTCCTTACCAAGTATAACATCTACCCTATTTAGATTCATAATGTGAAAGTCTAAATTATCTTTATAGGCTTGAATCTCAATTGGTAGACGTGGGACTATCCGGTCCCATACTTGGCTTTCTGCTCCCGTTGCCAGCTTCACTGTGTAACGGTGGTCACTTTGCCTTGTTTCCACCTTTAGCTTTTGCAACAAGTTAGCATTAATTAGATAATGTGTGGAACCATCGTCAAATAAAACGGTTACGGCTTGACCACCCACAACCCCCTTCATCCGAATGAGGTCATGAGGGCCAAAAACAGTCGTATTAAAACAACAATGCTCACACACAGAATTACCAGCAAAGGAAAGATCTACACTAGATATGCTAGAGTTACCTGGCGTCTTAAAAGATGCCCCTTTAGCTTTCCGTTTCTTTGGACATTCCTTCGCGACATGACCTGGTTCCATGCAGTTGAAGCATAGATTGTCGCTTCTGGCTTTCATAAAGGTTTCTTGGTCCAAGGTAGATCTTTTCTTCGACTTACCTGAACCTGAAGCCCCATCCTTTGCCTTGTCTTTCGATTTCTTTGGAAAGAAAGGCTTTTTACCAAGACACCAGTCTCAAGCTTAGCCATCATACGAGTGTCATTGTAGATTTTGGCGAAGCGAACCGCATCTTCGAGGGTAAGAGGCTGGCTCCTCCTAACCTCTAGCTGGTAGTCTCTTGGCAACCCAAGCATAAAATGCAACTTTACTAACACATGATCTATTCTAGTCGCAAAATGAGAATAGACTTCCTGAAAGTCTTGTAAGTACTGATCCAAGGGCCGGTTCCCCATATGGATCGTTGCATACTGACGGTAAAATTCAAAATCATCAAGAATAGGAAGGAAGGTCGCCTTAAAGGCCTTACTGAAATCCTCCCAATTCCTAGGAACTTCAGGCTTACCCCTTAAACCTTGCCACCAGGTAAATGCTTTACCTCGCAGGTACATGACGGCAAGGTTGATCTTGTTGTCTTCGGATGCATCATGCATGGAAAAGTGTGAATTCCATCGATCCAGCCATTGCAAGACCGCCTCCGGGGTTCTATCCTTCTTTTCCCCAGCAAAAACTTCAGGAGTGAACAAGGGTTGATGCACCAATTGCCTTAGTTGCGTCAATTCCTTGAGATCCTGCTGATCTCGACTGTGCTTAGCTTGCATATCCACAATCTGTTGCTGTAGATTGTTAATTGCCAGCATCAAAGCATCAGGGTCTAAGACAGAGGTAGATATTGTAGCCTCTTTAGCAGGGGACATAGGCTGTGTGGTAGGAGTAGGCTCCATTTTTACAAGAAGAAGAGAGGTGAATTAAGAAAAGATGATAGAAGAGAATCAAAAGCTACTCAAGGAAGGTAGATACAAAACTACTCTTGCTGTCTCTTCACAAACCAAATGGTATTGTCCATGGCTGTCAAGAGGAATAAGAGAGAGCAAAGAGAAGGATGCACCTCCACCTCCACCTCTTTTAAAGAAAAACAGATGCATAGGAGAGTTATGCCTCCCTCTCCATGCTTGCTTACTACCTGCCAAGTGGCTTTTCTTTGCCACCTCAACTTGTTCACAGCCAAAGGATTGGATAATTTCTATCCCTCATGGCAAACAGATGCCACCTCACCCCTTCCAGGACTTTCATTGGATTTCAACCCCCCCTTCGCTGGATTCCAGATCCACTTCCCTTCCATTGCAGTTCATCACAACAGGGATACACTTTTTTTTTTAAAAAGAGCTAGGGGCCGGCAGAACTACTGTCTGCCTACCTCCAGCCCAACGGAATTGCCTCCTACAGGTTTTTGACACCTGTCCGCTTCTGAACCGTACCTTATGGTCAAGAATAGAGGGGCGAAATCTGAGTTTTTGGCTACCTCCGCTGATGAAACAGCGAGTAACAGTTTCCTTGTTTATATAACACTGGGGGGGCC
Organism: Diphasiastrum complanatum; assembly: GCA_029204225.1. NCBI lineage: Eukaryota > Viridiplantae > Streptophyta > Lycopodiopsida > Lycopodiales > Lycopodiaceae > Diphasiastrum > Diphasiastrum complanatum. The sequence continues at coordinate 10,068,037 of CM055094.1, read as the reverse complement.
ACGGATCAGTTCGCTACAATAAATCTGAGCGGATTTACAACCCGCTCCCATCTGCCACCTGTACAGGGGTGGACAGTGCCACGTAGCAGGGTACTAAGGGCCCTACTGCCTTCTTTTTTGAAAAATTTTCAATCAGAAGAACCAAAAACAGCAAGACACAAAAGTGCCTAAAAATCTTGTTTTAAGCCCGTTTTGAATTCAGTCAAAAGCAATGTAAATTACAAGAAATCTACTACGGATCAACACACCTGCTTTCAGCATGCAGTGGCTCTGATACCATATGTTACAATCCCTACTTACTGCAAACCTCCAGGTGCCGGTTAACCACAAGAGACCGAACGTTTCACGTTTCACCCCGCCATAGGACCTAATCCGGGTCCACCCACCGTGCCCTGGCCTGTGACCGTATCAAGCCGGATCTGACCTCCATCCTAGACGGCGTCCCATACCACCGCCTAGGCTCTCAGCCATCTCCTGCCTCACGCTAGCAAACATCCTGGCCGTGCACACGCTCTCCATCCACCTCCTCCTAGGTAGATAGAATGGATGGCAAATGAGTCCTCCTCCCCTTGTATACCTCCAAGGAAAGAGACTCCAAGCCATGTGCACACCTAGATCATGACACGTGGCAACCATGCAGGTTCACGAGTCATCGGTCAAGTCTACAAGCCCAGTCATCGTCCAGTCTCAAGTTTGGGTTTGGGACCCAAGGGAGTTGGGTCCCTAACAGCTTAGTGTTGGAAGGGCGACGCAAATCAGATGCAAGGCAGAACCGTGAGGGCAGAAAAAACAGCAGCAATGGCAAGGCAGCGAGGGCAGAAAAAAATTTGGGAGAGAAGAAGTGGGTAGATTAGGTTTAACAAATATATATATTAAATATTAAATATATTATTATATTGTGGTGCCGTGGTACCAGTATGGTCCCACGGTACCGGGATCCGCGGTACCCAGTACCGCGGGACCTATGCTATATGCATTATGTTTATACACATATCACATACAAAGAGCTTTTGAAAAAAAAACTTTCTTGTCATAATGAGACAGAGAAAGTTGTTTATCCAGATCACTTTCAACACTTAGTTGCATTCTGCAACCAAATTTTAAGCAAAATGAGCCAATTTCAGATTTTTCTTGTCCAAGTTTACTGCGAGGAACAATTACTTGAAACACGAGGAAAAGGAGCATGGTTATGTGATAGCATATTTGGAAGAGAATTAACTCGTTGTCCTTGTTGTATTCAAATATGTTAAAAACTCCACTCCTGAATTATTATTGATATCAATTGACCTCCAATAATATCTGGACTATTTCTTTTGGCAATGCGCAATAAAATTTCAAGAACATGAATTATTAAGGATCCAACCTAATAGTCAAATCATTAAAATAGGTGTAAAATCAAAGTGAAATATTTCAATAAGAAAAATTATTATATTGACCACTTACTCAATGGTGGAAGTCAGTTTTATAAGCTCTCCCTCTCGCTTTTGAAGTTGTTGCTGCTGCTCAGGCAGCGCCCGTTGTGCATGAAATTCTGCAAAACTTCTTTTCAATAAATCTTCCACCTGCACTCACAATTCTCTTTTTGTCTAAGACATACATAAACATCATAAAGAAGAATTGTTGTCACAGCAACTTGATAACATTTCTGATAACCATCAAAGACCTGCCTAACTTAAAAAGTAAAAAATCTATCCGAGAACATGGAGAATTAGCCAATGATGGATGTTAGTCAATTCAAAAGCATGTAAAAACATAATAAGATGTTATATAGTGTAAAATAGATAGTTACAATTTCACAAACTTTCAATGCCTAAGACTCCTTTCCTAATTCCAGCGTTTTGTTGCCTCTTGACTCATTGCTTTGAAACTTCTAAATCTTCTAATAGCCACACCTTTTGCACTAGATGCCACCAAAATACGTTCAGATCGAAGAATAGAGATGTACATGGATTCGGGGTTAGTGTAACAGGCCTACTTATAGTAGGCCAATGTAAATTAGGATCTTTGCTTCCATAGATCATATTTCAATGAGTACTAGTTTGATTACATCAGTGTTCTTGATTAGCTAAAAATGTGTCATTGTTTTCCATTGATTTGACTAACATAAATAAAGACATTTCACTTCACCTTTACCATGTTCTTGCTAGATGCTTTGCTCATACTCTATAGTAGAGCATCTTTTTAGCACAGTAGGCTAGGGTCACACATTCTAGATTGATCTTTATTGAGGACACTAGAATTGCATCGTTGTTTTTGGGAGACAATCTTAATTCATTAGTTTTGTTTCTAGTTTTCTCTACAGTGTTATATGTTCAATCTCACTAGATTTTTGACTCTTTCTCTCACCATGTCATTGAAGATTATGTAAAAACATCTCATTTTCACATTCTAGCGAGTAGAGCAATAGAAATTTTACTATTTCTATTTTTTCAATGCTTCAACTTTTTGTGACTTTCTATTTACTTTTTGGGAGGTTACGTCACATTGTTTGTTAGAAAAAACACTTCACAACTTTTCATTTCGGAAGTTGACAAGATTGAGTTTCCATTTTTTTTGACTAGCTGCTACAACTTCATTGTTTTCACACTTACCTTTGCAGTTTTTGAAATCCATTTACATCATTGTTGATTCACATTAGTTATGGACTACAGGATGCAGGCCTACTGGGCTACTCTGCATATATTTCACAGGCCTCTTTACATTTACTGTTGGTTATGTATATTTCTGGTTACGCATTCTATATTAGTCATGTACAGGCCCCAGAGCCTTTTTATATGCTTATGACCTGCACTGGGTCCTTTTTTATGACATTGACTGGCCTTGGGTCCTTATTGGTTAAATGTGGAGTGGGGACCCGTAGGAGGGCGCACTATTTTCTCTCCCTTTACTTTTGAATTCCTATTTTAGGGTTCATTGGTAGGGTATTTATAGGGGCATTTGTACACTCATTTTTCAGATTATTGATTGGTATTGCTTGGGCTCTTCGTGGGAGAACCTATTGTCTTGTCTATTGCTTGTAAGGCTTTAGTCTATTGCTGTCTTTTATGCTTCATTGATTCAACATCTGAGATTCTGATCATAACTTGGTATCAGAGCACTTTCCTGATTGCTGAATTTCAGATCTGATTTTCTGATTGGGTGCCCATTTTCCATGCTGATTTTTCTCTCTTTGCTGAGGGCTTTCGTCTCTTTGCTTCAGCAACATTCAGCACAGTTTGGAGGAGGACCAACTCCCATCAGAGCATTTTCCTTGGTGGAGCTTTAGCATATAGTTAGCGGAGGTACTTCCGCTAACTTTGGCAGCCAGAATTTTTTTTTTTTTTTTTTGGGCAGATTATTTCCGGCGCCCAAGTTCCAAATCCTTTTCCTCTTTTTTTTTTAATCCTCCATTTGATTCAGGGAAAGGATTCCCAACCATCCTTTCAGCATTGATTGGAGGCTGTCCAGCGCCCTACTTCATCACATTTTTTCAGCCATTGTTCCAGCAGAGTTTCAGCCATATTTTAGTTTTGACTGGAGGCTGTGCATTGCCCTATTTCATCACGTTTTCCACAGATTTCCAGCCATATTTTCAGCATTGCTTGGAGGCTGTCCAGCGCCCACTTTCATTCTCCTTGTGGTCACATTTTCCAGCCAGCTCTTCGCACACGCTTGGAGCTCTATCGAGAGGTATCTTTGCTGGTTTTTCCTTGCTTTCCACAACTTTTCTTGACATTTGTCATTTCCTTTACGTACATTTCCACCACCCGAGACTCCTTCATCTTCTGGTCCTTTGCCACGAGACTTTAAGGATAAGGTTCAGCTTACTGTGTATTCTGGGTCATCCAATGGGAATGAACTCGAGAATTGGTATTCTAAGCTTGAGACCTACTTCCTTATGTTTTCTAAGACTGACATTCAGCAGATACATTTGGCTGCTTTACATTTGGAGGGCCGTGCTGCTACTTGGTAGCGCATGTTTCGCCAGACGGCTTCACACCCTGGCCTTGCTAGTTGGACAGAGTTTATGACGGCACTCCACCTAGCGATGATTGATCCTCAGTGGCTTATTCGACAGCGCGACATCTTTCGCTATTTATCTCACACTGGTGACTTGGCTGCTTACACGACACGGTTTACAGAGCTTTCCTATCTATTCCCAGATATTTCTACAGTGGAGCTCATCTCTCGCTACGTTGCTGGTCTACGAGGCGCACTCAGGTATGATGTTTCATCTTTTTTTCCACTCTCTTTCTCACGCCATCTCCCTTGCTACCGCACTGCAGCACAAGTACTCTCCCATCTCTTCCTCTGTTTCTCGTCCTTTGCGTCCTTTCACACATCCTATTTTTTCCTCTCCATCCTCTACTAGTCCCACATCTGTCAGTTCACCTTCGTCCACTCTTCCTTCTGCACCACGTCCTCCTTTTTCTCCTCGTCCTGTTTTTGTTCGTCGCTACTCACAGCCTGAGATGTCTGAGATCCATGAGAAGCGCTTATGTTTCAACTGCAAGAGTCTTGATCATATCGCCCGTGATTGCCGACAGCCTGCCACTGCTACTGCCGTCTATTTCCATGATGCTGACACACCTGATGATAGTCCTGATTCTACCATATGCCTTCATATTCTTGATGATGACCCACCCGTTGATCAGTTTGCCACACCCACTGAGCCTGTTCCTGATCCCCCTGATAGCTGTATGCCATGCTCAGCTTGCTTATGCTACTTGGGCCGGTAAGCCGGGTCCACGCCATATCCGTCTTCGCGTACGTATCACTGGTCGTGAGTTTATTGCCCTTGTTGACACGGGTAGCACTCACTCGTTTCTCAGCAGTCATATTGCTACACGCATTCGTGCTATGCCAGTCACTACGCCTCATCCCCTGCATGTTGAGGTTGCCAGTGCACACTCTTTTCCTAGCACGCAGATGTATCAGCAGCTTTCATATCGGACTTCCTTGGTCAGGCAAATTTTCATATTATTCCACTTACACGATACGATCTTATCCTCGGTGCTGATTGGTTTGCATCCCTTGGTGCGGTTACAGTAGACCTCCAGCAGCAGACATTGACTCAGCATATATTTTTCGGTATTGATTCTTGGCAAGACTATCAGCTTATTTCTGGGAAGCAGTTCATACGGAGCCTCCCGAAGGCCCACTGTGCGGCTATTCTTTCTGTTCAGCCAGTTCAGCCTATTGCGGATGCACCACCTTTGCCACAGGTATTTTCTGAACTGTTGCGTGAATTTGAGCATGTTTTTAGAGAGCCGAGCAATCTAGGCAGAAAGAGCAGTGAACGTCTCTCGTAACTCTTGGCGTAAATCAGTGCGTACATCACTCATGGCTTCCCTAAGATGATGTCGGAATTCATGTCGTACTTCGTCAAGGTAAGTGGAAGACGGTATGCGAGGCTCAGAAGATGTAGGGGAAGTATCCATGGTCAAGGAATGCAGGAAGTGAAGAGAGTGTAAGAAAAGCTTAATATCGGAGGGAGCAGACTTTTGTCGTCACCTCAAATACACTTTAGGTACACAAACGACACTAAGAGCAAGAAAGGAAATGACAAATGTGAAGAAAAGGTGTGGAAAGCAAGGAAAAACCAGCAAAGATACCTCTCGATAGAGCTCCAAGCGTGTGCGAAGAGCTGGCTGGAAAATGTGACCACAAGGAGAATGAAAGTGGGTGCTGGACAGCCTCCAATCAATGCTGAAAATATGGCTGGAAAAATGTGGAAAACGTGATGAAATAGGGCGATGGACAGCCTCCAATCAAAACTGAAATATTGCTGAAACTCTGCTGAAACAATGGCTGAAAAATGTGATGAAGTAGGGTGCTGGACAGCCTCCAATCAATGCTGAAAAGATGGCTGGGAACCCTTTCCCTGAATGAAATGGAGGATTCAAAAAAAAAGAGGGAAAAGGATTTGGAACTTGGGCCTCGGAAATCATCTGCCCAAAAAAAAAAAAAAAATTCCGGCCGCCAAATTTAGCGGAAGTACTTCCGCTAACTATCTGCTAAAGCTCCGCCAAGGAAAATGCTCTGATGGGAGTTGGTCCTTCTCCAAACTGTGCTGAATGTTGCTGAAGCAAAGAGACGAAAGCCCTCAGCAAAGAGAGAAAAATCAGCAAGGAAAATGGGCACCCAATCAAAAAATTAGATCTGAAATTCAGCAATCATGAAAGTGCTCTGATACCAAGTTATGATCAAAATCTCACGTGTTGAATCAATGAAGCATAAAAGACAGCAAGAGACTAAAGCCCTACAAGCAATAGACAAGACAACAGGTTCTCCCACGAAGAGCCCAAGCAATACCAATCAATAATCTGAAAAATGAGTGTACAAATGCCCCTATAAATACCCTACCAATGAACCCTAAAATAGGAATTCAAAAGTAAAGGGAGGCAAAATGTGGAGGGAAAATAGTGCGCCCTCCTACGGGCCCCCACTCCACATATAACCATATAATAAGGGCCCAAGACCAGTCAATGTCATAAAAAAGGACCCAGTGCGGGTCATAAGCATATAAAAAGGCTCTGGGGCTTGTACATGACTAATATAAAATGCGTAACCTGAAATATACATAACCAACAGTAAATGTAAAGAGGCCTGCGGAATATATGCAGAGTAGCCCAGTAGGCCTGTATCCTGTAGTCCGTAACTGTCTTGGTACCCTTGAATACCAAGATTTAGATTACTTATCATAGTTTCCCAAATTTTCTTATCTTCACCCTTAGCTAGTAAAACCATGTATCTATGCGGACTAGGTACTTCTGGAAGTCTTGAGTTTTTTAACTAGGGTGTAGTTGATGAAATTATGGGTCGCCCCATCATCAACCATAACTCTAACTGACTGGTCACCAACTTTCCCATGCATATGTACTAGGTCATGCGGCCCAAAGCTGAAGGGTCTCGCTAGCATTGCAGAGTTCAATTGGCAATAGTATTTTTTATCTTTTTTAGTGAAAGGCCCCTTGGGACACTGTCTGACTGTGTGTCCCTTGCCCATGCACACAAAGCACAAACGTTCTTGTTTGGCTTTCTCAAAATCTTCTGGTTTTAAGGGCTATATGAGCGATGGGCGTTTCTGAGGAGCTTCACTCTTAACTTTTTTTTTCTTTCTTTCTTTTTAAAAATTTCTTTTTAAATTAAAATTCTTTCTAAGGAGGCTGCTCAGAAAGAGGCTACTGTCTCACCCTCTTCCTACCCACAAAATCATCATAGATTTGAGCATATATGAGAGCTTGCTCTAGGGTAGTGGGCGAGTTTCTCTAAACTTCTACTTTATACTCATCTTTGAGGCCACGGACAAATCCCCTGACTTTCTAATAGTCATCCATATTTTTAATTTTTAAGATTGCCTCTCGATACTACGAGATATATTGGATTAAGGACTTGTCCATTACTGTTTTCTCTCAGGCTTCCCAGGCTCTATCAAGTTCATTTTCTGGTAGAAATTCTCTTAGGAAGGCCTCTTCAAAGGCTTTTTATACCTGGGAGTCTGCCCAGTCTCCTGGAGATTTAACCACCACTTATAGGCCATGGGCCCTAGGGAAAGATTGGCCTCAATAGCTTGCAAATGGTCAGGGGTCTCTTTAAGAGCATGAATGTTCTTCCATTTGTTGAGGAAGGTTTGTAGAATATCTACGTTTCAAGTGGAGGGAAGACTTCCTTTTGCGGAACTCAAAATCAAGCCTTTGAGTTCAGCGAACGAGTCGTCCACACTGGACTTGAAATTGGCTAACGCCAACTTCAGTTCATCCACTTCTGTTACCAAATGGAGGAACTGCTCCTTGGTAACCAATTTGTCGAGTTCTTTGGCGAATTGCTCCTGTTCTTCCATTTCCATGAGTTCTTTCCCCTTACTGAAAGCCAAGGCTTCTGTTTCAAGTTCGTCGATGCCTCTCTCCGGGGGTTGATCAAGTGTCTGAGGAGTGGTCATTTTAAGAACTGAAGGAGAGGTACCTTAACTTCTGTCTGAAAAATAGAAAAGAGATTGACTAATCTGGAAAACAAAAGTAGAGTACTTAGCTCTTTCTTAGGACTGTACTTCTAGAGAGAAAAGCAAGAAACCCCCTCAGTTCTTCCGCAACTGTCCAATTCGTCTTTTCGAATTGCATACAATCAGACGAAGGTGATCTGGAAATTGTGTAGATGATTGTTGGAGAACCCTTACTGATACAGTTTGCCTCTGCTGCCTCCAAAAATCAAAGTTACAAACTGGGAAAGTGCAACCAATTTCCAACTTGCTAACCCTTTACCCTCGCTGTCTGAGTAGCAACCAATCTGCTTGAAAAAATCAGATTTGAAGACCCTATTAAGTGGACCAAAACCTGATTTCTATTCTTAAGAACCCTCGCTGTCTGCTCCACAGAGTTATGACTCCAAAAAGTCGGAGATTGGGCCCTAAAAACTTCTGAAAATTCTGATCTATGATAAGGGGTAGACCCTCGCTGTCTGCTGCTTCTGAAAACTCAGGTTTGAGTCCACAAACCGGTCTAAAAATCCGGAGTTTGAAGGAGACACTGCTCGCTACTCTAAGGATCTGATCCTTCAAATCCGCCCTCATCTGCTCAGGGATCCGCTGCAAAACAGCGATGACTCCACCAAAAGATGGTTCTCTGTCCAGCGCTAGGTCTACACTCAGGTCTGCCCTCGAAATCCACTCCAGAAATCCAGGAAAAACCTTCGAAAGTCAGAGAAGAGAACTGATCTGTCAGCGTTAGAACTGTACAAGGAAATTTGCCTCCAACCCACTGAGAAATTCCAGCAAATTTGAGTGAATAGAGAGCTGTTCCTACAGCGACTTCTCTCCTCTATTCTTTTCTGAGAATCTGAAAATTCTTTGCTACCCTCTGATAGCTTTCTCTACTCCTACTCCTAAGCTCCCAAAGAAGGAGATGGCTCTGATACCAGTGTAATTGTTCCTCACACCACAGTAGGGCAAACACTAATTGAACCACCCAGCCTTGCCTACTCCCTGATATGGAGCAAACCCCTCCTAGCCCAGTGTGAGACCTTGTAGCATGCATACTGCCAAGCGTCGGCCACGTGGCTCTGTCGTGGCCGACTGCTCGTCGGGACCCAACGTGAGGCCCTATCCTGCTGACAGGGTCCCTAGGCTGTGTTAGGCCCGTCATGGCTATGGACGGTGCCGGGGCACAGTACTCACACTGTCTTGCCTTGTTGGTCGTGTACGCGCTGGACACGACCCTGACTGTGGTATCTGACCTCCTGTGTTCTTTAGGGTTCAGCACTGGTTACGTGCTCGTAACATCAAGTCTGCTATTGAGGATGATGTTGCGTTTCTTGATGATCTAGAGCTATTTCCTTTATTACCAATCGCTATACTTTAGGTTTGTATGGACTCGGCTCATTACATTTGTCGTGTCCTTCTTTATTACTTTACTGTTATGCATAAGTAGGCCCCTAGGCCGTTTTTATTCATCTACTGGCCTTTGGCCCCATTTATTCATATATTAGGTACTTGGCCATACGATATTGGAGTGGGGAGAGGGCACACTATTATCCCTCCTTATTGCATTTGATTAGGTTCATTGACTTTATCTTATCCTCTGGAAGGCTCCATTTTAGGGCTATCTTGTGGGTCTAAGTAGTTTTTATTGTCATTCATTTCATAGTTGATGATATTGCTTCCTCCTCTTAGCCTCATTAAGCATTTTCTTTGCTGCTTGCTAGGGTTAGTTCCTGCTTATGTGTTGTTTTCTTAGCTTAACTATTGATCTGCCGTGTAACTCCAACACACTTTTCTTTAGCTATTTAGTTGCATTAGAGGCCTATAAAATTCATGATCTTTGCATAAATGTAAGTAGAATGAATAATTCTTAGAGCAGAACACTACAAATAAAAAGAGTTACATACATAGTGATACAAATTTGAATACTTAGTGTGCATGGGCATGCGAGAGAGAGATTGTATTGTGTTTGTGTGCGTGTGCATAAGAGAGAGAGAGAGAGAGAGAGAGAGAGAGAGAGAGAGAGAGAGAGAGTACCTTCAACTCCTCGACACGAAGAAGACTTAATATCATGCAATAGGTGAGGCGAAATTGTGACTCCAATTTTGTGGGTCTTCCAGTAAGAAGACGCCTTAAATCACCTTCTTCTGGGATATCTTCCCAGCACATGATAATTACAGTGCCAACCTGCATGCATATTGGTTAGTAAGAACCCAATGAGAGAATCCTAAGTCCGCCTTTCTACTTATATCATTAGATAACTTAAGAACTTGTGCAAGAATGAAAAAAACCTTGTCAAGGCCTCTACGGCCAGCTCGGCCTGCCATTTGTGTATACTCTCCTGGGAGTATCTCCCTAAAAGTCTTCCCATCATGCTTCCTTAGACTATGAAAAGCAACCTGCAGCTCGAAGTTTTACATAAAGCATCTACATAAATTTGCTTCACTCGCTTAAATTCATGCCGGAGGCCAAGATTGTGAAAAGCAAAGAAAAGCACAAAGATCACAAAAGTTTCAGCTAGCCAACTTTCTAGCGCACTAATGGCACCCACCCTTTATTAGAACATCAATTCCATAAAAATCTGTTCCAAACCTTTTGGACCGGAATGCATTCTTTTTTATGCACATAAAGTTCTTTTTTGAATTACTATACACACACATTTATATTATCAAGATCTTTTATATGGTACCCAAATTCCTTCGAAAGTAAAATAGCAACTTATGCTTGGGTGTTGATGAGACATAAGCAGTGCTAGTTGGCTAAGATTATTGTTTTTTAATTCTATATTATTGTTTTTGATATAGATCCATTAACTTTTTTGATTGCATGTATGTTTTCTCTAAGCTTTACCTTATGACCACTGACTTCTCAAATTAAATTTGTGAATCTGGATATATTCCAATCATAGAACCAATGGTTCTTGGAACCGTGGCATGAACCATGGCACGGTTCATGTAATTAATTAATTGATTAATTTTTTCCCCTTGCATTTTTTGGCCCTCATTGAATTTTAAACAGAAATTGTTAGACTGCAGGGGCAGCATGTAGTTTTTTATCGAATGGAGCTATTCATTATTGTAAACGGTCCTTTTGCACGCAAAACTGGTAGCCGTGAATGATTCACTGAAGCAGCTCAATATGCAGATTGACAATGATGGGAATTGTTTCAATGATGCAGTGGTAGGAAATGGAAAAGCTCTGTATTGGGAACAAGCTCAAATGTGGGGAATAATTTCTTTGATAAGATGAGATCTCTATCAGGTTTTTTTGGCGTTTTTTTGGGCTGTTTTTTGGTGTGGAAAGTAAAAATAATAATAAAAATATAATTAATTAATTAATTAAAGGTTCAGTATTATTATATATATATATATATCAAAGGTCGCGGGACTCGGACGCGTCCACCCCGGAAGCACCTCTTTTTTTTATAGATTCTTTTATTGTAAAATAGGTTGAAAAAAAAAAGAAAAAAAAGGACGCGTTCGCGTCTGAACGTCAGACGCGGACACAAAATGGCCGCGTCCGGGGTGAATGCGCATGTCTGTAAAAGTATATATATATTTATTTGTATATTGAGATTCGCGAATTGCGATTCATTTTCAGAGGCTATGAGAGAGGCTGTGAGAGGCCGTTTGAGCCTGTTTGAGAACCAAGGTGCTGTGAGAGAAGGTCGATCGAGATGGCGGAGCGCATACCACCGAAGCCCGAGGGCGAAGGGAGGAGGAAGCTCGTATGAATTATACTTATTTGTGACATTGGAATCATAGTATTGCTGAACCGTATGGTTCACCAAGCTTGGGACCCTAAACCGTGTCAGACATGAGGGTCCGGGCCAGACGCGGGCAATCCGCGTCCGCGTCTGGTGTCCGAACCCGCACGCGTTCGAGCCCCGGATGCAGGGTCAAACGCGTCCGTCAATTTTATTTTTAGTTTTTTAAGCCTAAATACACTAAAAAAATTATAAAAAAAAAGCGGACGCATCCAAACTCCGGACGCACCCCTGGCGCATCCGCATCCACCATCCGCTTCCTTAGATATCCGGTTTTTATTTTTTTATTTTTTTTATTTTTTTTCTCAATATTTTTTTTAAAAAAAATGGCGTCCGGACCACGGGACGCGTCCGGATGCATCTGTTTGTCGGACGCGTCCGGGTCCGGACGCGACGCAGGCAATCCGGCCCGGACCCTCATCCCTGATATATATATATATATCGTAGTTGCAAAGAGTTTCTACAAACACATCTAGAAACGTGTTTATGGTTTGGGATAACGTTTCTCAGAAACGTTTTTTTTTTTTTTTTTTTATTTTTTTAATTTGATTTTTGTGGACAATATGGGAATGAAATTAAAACATTGATTAAAGCCAGTACAATTATGTAGGTTGCCGAATGTTTCGGTTACAGTGTGGTCCAATTTATGTGCATCAATTCCTACTGGATTCTGTCAATCCCTATTGCTTTTTTGATATCTGTTTTTGTTTTTTCCAGAGATTCTGAATTCAAAATCAAGTTTATGAGAAACGCGTTTCTTTGCAACTATGATATATATAAAAAAACAGATATTAAAAAATCAATAGGGATTGACAGAATCTAGTAGGTATTGATGCACCTAAACTGGAGCGCACTGTACCCGAAACATTCGGCAACCTACATAAATGTACTACCCTAAATCAATGCTTTAATTTCATACCCATATTGCCCACAAAAAAAAAATGTTTATGAGAAACGTTGCCCTAGACCAGAAACGCAGTGCAACCATATATAACAGGGATGAGGGTCCGAGTCGAAATGCCCGCGTCCGGCATCTGGACCAAGACGCGTCAGACCCCTGGACGCGGGGTCGGACGCATCCAATTTTTTTCTTTTTTAACTAAAAAGCCCTAAAAAAAATTAAAAAAATTTAAAAACGAACGCACCCATGGCTTCATATTTTTTTTCTTTTTAATTTTTTTTAGTCTAAAAAATAAAAATAAAAAAAAAAAAAAAAAAAAACCGGATGCGGACGCGGACGCGGACGCGGACGCAAACGCACGTCTGGGTCCTGCTTCCTTAGATATGTATCATAGTTGCAGCGCGATTCCGATTCGCGATTTTCCCAGAATCGTGTAGAATCGATTTTTTTTTTTTTTGAAATTTTTTTAGGCAATATGGATATCAGATGAAAGCTCTGATCGAGGGGATTATGATTGTGTAGTTTGCCGACTGTTTCGGGTGCGAAACACCAAAAAGTGTGTTTTCACTCGGGGAGTTGGAAGGCCAAATCATGAAGAGGCCTTACCGTCGGGGCCCCCGGACCCCGCCGTTGGGGGGCGTTGCCTCCCAAAACCCCCACCAGGGGGCTACCGTCCCCCGGACCCCCTGTTTCTCGGGGGCCTACCGCCCCCCGAACCCCCCGTTTCCCGGGGGGCTACTACACCCCGAACCCCCTAGAGCTTCCTGCTATATAGACATTGTAGATAAAATTGCCACCGCCCCCCTGTACACAAAAATGGGGTCCAAATGCGCGCCGAGAAGGGCCCAATGCCCCCAACTATATGTACATTGCACTCACATCTCCAGTGAACCAATTGCAAAAGTGATCATCATCCATATAGTTGATAGTCCAAACTGTAGCATTAACATTTACTGAAAACCAGAGCAAATGACAACCGGATAGCTACTGAAAATAAGATCTGTTTGTGCCTCATCTACTGCACTTTTGAGAGGCAAAACGCTAGTTTGACCATTGATCCCCTAAAAATTTTTTAGCACAAAGCTATTTTTCCAAAAAAAAAAAACAATTTTTTTTTTTTTTGCGATTCTGGGTCGCGAATTGTGATTCGCAGAATCGCGACCCGCGAATCGCAGTTGCACCGAATCGTGATTCGCTGCAACTATGATATGTATATATATATAATTCAAGGATGAGGGTCCGGGCCGAAATGCCCGCGTCCGGGGTACGGACGCACGCTTTTGGGGGTCCAAACGCCATTTTCTTTTGCTAATATTTAAAAAAAAAAACGTAAAAAAAATTAAAAAAAAAAAAAAAAACCCGGACGCGTCCGTGTCCATTATTCGCTTCCTTAGATATATATATTTAGATATATATATATATATATATATATATATATATATATATATATATATATATATATATATATATCATAGGTCCCGCGGTACTGGGTACCGCGGATACTGGTACCGCGGTACCATGATGGTACCGCGGTACCACAATATAATAATATATTTATTATTTAATATTTTTTTTAATTTTTTTTTACCTAAACCTACCCGCCCCCCTCGCATTTCCTCTGAAATTTTTTTGAGCCCTCTCCGCCCTGCCATCGCTGCTGGTTTTTCTTGCCTGCCTTTGATTCCTTGCGTCGCCCATCGCCCACGCAACGCCCTGCCTTGCATCTGATTTCCTTTGCCCTGCACTCGCCCATTTTCAGCGTCTCTCCAACAGTGAACCCTGCTGTTTTTTTTCCACCAATCCATCCCTCATTTCATCTGCAATGGTGCAATCCGACCTTTCCGGTCTGTGGGACGAGGTAGACATTGTCAGGCGGGTTGCCGACAAGGCCAACAAGACCGGTCAGAAGATCGTGCGCTGCCGATACTGTCTCGTCGAGTTTGCTGCATCCCTCACTCGCCTTAAAGGCCATCTGCTCGGTGCACGCGCCAAAAATGGTGCCACCTTGAATGCTGCCCCTTGTGGCAGCATGACCGTCCCCGACAGGCAGCGACTACTGGACACCTACGGGCCGCGGCTCGTGGCAGGGGAGAACACCATTTCGGAGGGCGTTCTCCGATTTTGCACCGCTCCTTATGTGACTAACCCAGAGTTGCTGCCTGCTTGGCTGGCACGCACGAGGAGAGGGAGTGCATCCTCCTCTGGTCCCTTTGCCCCTCAGACAGCTCTGCCTCATGCACCCCCATCTGCTCAGATTCCGGTGGATCCCGTCCCATCGTGTCCGACAGTTGCCACTGCGGTTCCACCACCACCCACTGTTGCTCGCACTCCACCAGTCTACGACTTTCTCATGGACTCTCCGCCACCCGAGCAGGCCCAGGATGGTACTGGGCGGGCCTTCGAGGATGTGGAAGAGATCCCTTCTTCCTTCCCTTCCCATCCGGATGACCTCCTCAGCCAGCAGTTTTCGTACCCCATGCCAGATGTTGCCCCTCCACCAGTGCACCCCACCTATGCTGCTGCACCCATCCCTGCCAGTGCATCCCACTCTCCCCATTCCACGTCTACAGCCGATGCATCCACCAGCGCCCAGCCTGTCGCGTCATCGTCCATTCCCGTCACGGTTGGTGCACCGTGCTGGAGGTCCACCACCCGTCGTCCACCAGGGAGAGCCCTCGTGCAGCAGACCATTCGCGGCGCGCATCAGCCGCACATGGACAGAGAGGCCACACAGGCCGTGGCCAGTCTGGTTTACGAGCTGAACCTGCCCTTTGCCATCACCGACTCTGAGCCCTTCAGAAGGGCCTTCCGCCTTGCACAGTCTGTCAGCCCTAGCTGGAGAGTCCCTAGTTCAGAGGTTGTCCGCACACACATGCTGAGGGATAGGGTCGAGTCCTTGTCTAGAGAGATGGAGCCTCTGCGTCGGCACTGGGCCACTTACGGTTGCAGCATCATGTCCGATGGCTGGACTGATGTCAGGAGGAGGCCGATCCTCAACATACTGGTCTCCAGCTGCATGGGCACACAGTTTTTGAGGGCAGTGGATTGCAGCAGGGGGGGGAGAGTCATATCTGCAGAGTTCATGTTTGATGTCATCAGGTCTTCCATCCTAGCCATAGGCCCACAGCATGTCGTCACGGTGGTGACGGACAATGCCACGAACTGCATTCAGATGGGTGTACTGCTAGAGGCCGAGTTCCCTCATATTGTTCATACCCCCTGTGCAGCCCACGGCATAGACCTTTTGATGGGGGACATTGGAGCACTTCCCTGGGTTAGAGCCATCGTCCGGGAGGCCCTCTTCCTGGTGACTTTTGTCACCAGAAAGAGGCGTGTTCTTGCCATGTTTCGGGTGTTTAGCCATCTGGACCTCCGTAAGCCAGCCCCCACGCGCTTTGCATTCGACTTGGTGGTCATCGACCGTTTGATCAGGTGCAGGGCCCAGCTTCTACAGATGGTTGCCAGTGATCTTTGGGGTGCCAGTACATTTCCGCACACTGAGGATGGGGAGCACTTTTCTTCCACGGTGAGGGGAGACCAGTTCTGGAGGGATGCACAGACATTGTCAGGACTGCTTCGACCACTCTACATTGTGCTCCGCATGGCTGACAGCGAGGGGTCGACAATTGGACTGGTGTATGAGCTCATGGACCGGATTGGACAGTTCCTGCAGCTGCCCATCTTGCAGCCAGAGAGGTAAGCGGTACAGTGTTGCAATTGACCTTTATCTTTTCAGTACTTGCTAGTGTGTTTTTCTGTCAATGTTAAGCTTTTTCGTAATGCCCTAAACCACATGCCCCTCACCTGCAGGATGACAGAGCTGAAGTTCATATGGGAGACGCGATGGAACTACTTCCACAGGAGTATCCACAACGTTGCACACATGCTGCATCCCCTCTTCCTCTCTCCGACACAGATCGCAGACAGGGAGCTCGAGGCCGATTGGCTTCAGTACATTCACAGGGTGGGTCCACACATAGGTTTGGATCCTATCAGGCTCATGGAGGAGCTCGCTGCATTTCGTTTCGGCATGGGCACATTCGGCCACCCGGCTGCCCAGGATCCAGAGAGGAGGCAGCTACCCATTACCTGGTGGACCATGTTCGGTAGCACATACCCATCTATACAGCGTCTTGCACTGCGTGTCCTTTCTCAGGTATGCATCTCATTTTATCCTCCATTTTTTGTGTTTCGTTGAAGTTTCACCTTTGCCACAATGTGCTGAAGTATTTCAATGCACGCACCACAGGACTGTGCTGCCTCTGTGTGTGAGCGTAATTGGAGCACATGGGCACTGATTCACACGAGGAGAAGAAACCGGTTGTCAGTGAGTCAGTTGGAGCGGTTGGTGTTCTGTAGCACCAACGCACGTCTCGCCAGGAGGCTTCCGACCATTACGAGCGCATTGCAGGTGATAAGCTAATCTTTCATAGCATGTTGGTTGACTCCTGGTATGTTGATTTCATTTCTTGAAAAAGTTGTCTCTCTGACATGCAAATTTTAAACCTTGCAGACGAAGATATCTGATTTGGAGCGCCAGGTTGACTTGCCTACGGACAGCACCCATCCCATGCCTGCAGATGACCTGGGCACACAGTTGATGGCAGAGAGAGAGAGGGAGCTTGCCGAGATGAGAGAGAGAGAGCTTGGGCTTGAGCACAGAGAGCCCCCATTGTATGAGGCAGATGAGCCAGTGTCAGAGGATGAGCATGATGAGGATGAGCCCATTCGGGTTGTGTTTGCCAGACCAGAGAGGGATGAGGCAGATTATACAGGTGCAGGGCACACGCCACGGGCAGGGGTCACAGGTGCATCACGTGGCAGAGGTGGGACACATGGCACAGGTTATACCGGCAGACAGGCAGGGCACACAGGGGGGGGCAGTGGCATACCTACCTATGTCGACATGATGGAGGAGGCTCTTGATAGAGGGCAGAGTGGTTTAGATGCTGGTCCCGCAGATGTTTGGATGCGTGCAGCACAGAGTCATGGCCGTTACTACGACAGCACACCAGAGGAGGCACCTGATGACTTTCATTGCACAGATTGGGAGGCCATGCAGGGTCTACAGGGTGCACATGATGAGGCACGGGATGAGGCTTGGGTTGATTCAGGGGTTGGTGCACAGGATGATTCAGAGGTCGGTGCACAGGATGATTTAGAGGCTGGTGCACAGGATGAGTCCCAGAGCCCAGAGCATTTGTATTCGGATGCCCAGCTGGCCGACTTGGTTGCCACATTGGATTCAGAGGCCTTGCAGATGCCGAGTGTCAGGGCGCCCCCATCATCTCTTGCCAGCATGCCACACACAGAGTCCCAGCCAGAGCAGCCGCATGAGGTGCCTACAGTTCCTCCAGCTCCTCAGAGGGTGTATGTGCGTCGCACAGCTCCTCCAGTGCCACCGATGCCATTTAGGCCTGCATCCCCTCCATCGCCGTCCACTTCTGCAGCACCAGGTCTCCATGGCAGGCCACCATCTGTGCCCAGGTTTTCTCTTGCAGCGCCCACATCCACAGTGTCTCCTCCAGTGGCAGCACCCACGTCACATCCTCCTCCTTTGGCAGCACCCAGGATGTACCAGTACCGGCCACCACAGCGCCCCTTTCAGTACATATCGCCACTGTACTCGCCTCCTGCACAGCCAGTTCCTCCACCTGCAGCAGCCCCACGGGCACACACTCCACGAGCTCATCCTCCTCGCTCAGTTGCACAGGGAGTTCCCTCTTTTGCTTCCCTATCCCAGCCGGCCTCAGCTTGGGCCCAGCCTAGCCAGCCAGGTGATTTGCATGGGGGTGACGAGGCATTGACAGCTCCTCTTGTCCGCAAGAGACCAGGCAGGCCCAAGGGTGCACCGAACAAGAAAGGCAAGGCACAGAAACTGCCAGGGAGGAGAGGACGACCACGCAGGGCTCCAGGTACAGGTAGAGGTGCAGTATCACAGCCAGTTGGAGCAGGTGTTGTTGGTTTGGCCTGCTTGGGGGCTGATGCGGAGGCTGATTGGGAGGATGAGGATGACGAGTCTTCCCCCTCGGATACACAGCCCATGCCAGTTCCAGACAGGCAGAGATATCGGCTGCGAGAGTCAGCTCGGGGCCCTGAGTTGTCTCCAGAGCATTCGTCTGAGTCAGAGCCAGAGCATTGATTGTGGCTCTATTGTTTTAGTTTCAGTAGTTTGTCTCTAGCAGTCGGTCTACCATTGTACTCAGATGATTTTTCACATTATATACAGTGTTTGGCCTACATTATTTGCTGCACATTGTGCGTATGTCGCTCTGTACATGTGATGCTTTATTTTATGTTGAAGAATTCTATGTGCGTGTGTGAATCCTATTTTCATTTAATTTCGTTTGAAGTGAATGCTAGCTTCACATAGATGCACCTACATCATGAGCACAGCAATCACCCCTACACCCCAAACGACATTGAATAAACACATGTAATACATCTGCATTTAAAAAAATTACAAACATTGCATCTTACATGACCAGGCTCGCGTTGCACAAAAAACAACTATGTATATATTCAACCGTTGTATCAGGATAACATCACATATACTGTCATTTTTTTAAGCAGCCATCTAGTTATTTGCTGCACCATAAACTGCCGAAAACTACATAGCAACAGTCCGCCACATACGGGTGGACCTCATCTATTCTAAACATCCCTCACTGATCCTCCACCGACTCCTCGCCCTCGTCTGGTGCATTGTTTTGTCGCTCTTGCTCTGCCTCCCGGTTAGCCCGAGCTGCCTCCTGGTTAGCCCGACGTCTGGCCGCCCTTTCCCTGACCATGATGAGCTGCCGTCGTGTGAAATTCATTCCGATCTGCTCATCCAGATCCAGCTCGACAGCGGGGACAGGATCCACAGCGGGGGCGGGTGGCTCCGGTTCCGGATTTCTCTGTCGAGTCTGTCGCAGCATCTCTCGGATATCTGCCTCTTGCTTCCGATGCCTCTCGTTGTGCCTTCGGATATCTTCCTCAAGCTTTCTCCTGGCTTCGCCCTCGGGCTTCGGTGGTATTCGCTCAGCCATCTCGATCGACCTTCTCCTCACAGCACCCTGATCCTTGAACACCCTCTCACAACACCCTGGCTCTCAAACAGCCTCTCACAGCCTGTCACCGGCTCTCGCTTGCTCTCTCACTGTCTATCACTAGCCCTCTCACAGCCTCTGAAAATGCCGACCACAATGGCATTGTGAGTGCCTATTTATCCCCACAGCCTGATCGGCCATGTGGATCCCCATCATCCCTCCATGTGCCTCCGTACCCGCCCCCATGTGATGCTCCCCCCTGTGTTGGTCTCCCATTGGGCCCATGGTCTGCTCACCCACAATGCCCATGTGCCTCTGTACTTGCCCCCATGTGATGCTACCCCCCTGTGTTGGTCTCCCATTGGCCCCTCGGTCTGCTCACTCGCAGTGCCCATGTGCCATTGCAACGGTCCCCTGCATCATGTACTGTACCCTCTTTTTTTACACCCAGAACCCCCTCTTTTTACTTTTTTTTGTCCTTTTTTGGTAGTTAATATGCAAAAAAAAATTACTAAAAATATATTAAAAAATAAAAAAAAATATTAAAAATGGTACCGCCCTGGTACCGCGGATCCCAGGGCGGTACCGTACCGGCGGTACCACTGATATGGTACCGGCGGTACCATACCAGCGGTACCAGAGGGTACTATGATATATATATATATATATATATATATATATATATATATAAGGAAGCGGGATCCAAACGCGAACGCGCGTCCGGACGCGGACGTGCCAAGGGTGCTGCGTCTGCGTCCCCAAGAACGTCCGGTTTTGTTTTTTTTTTTTTTTTTAATTTTTTTTGTAGAGTTATTTCGCCTTTAAAAAATTAAAAAAAATTAAAAAATAATAAATAAAAAAAAAAATTGGATGCGTCTGACTCGCGTCCGGGGGTCAGACGTGTTCGGGTCCGGACGCAGAATGTCCGGCCCGACCCGACCCCTCAAGTCTGATATATATATATATAATACTTGAGGGTCCGGGCCGGAAGCGGCCTTTTCATGTCCGCGTCCGATGCCCGGACCTGGACGCATCTGACGCCTGGATGCAAGGTCGTACGCGTCTAATTTTTTTTTGGACGCGTCCGGCGGACACGTTCGGGCCCCAGACACGTTTTTTAAATTAAAAAATAAAAAAAAAGACAGGACCACACACGGGCAGCAGAACAATCCGCAAAAGGACATCGAGAGAGGAGAGGAAGAGCGCGGGAGAGAGAGCTATGGTGAGTGAGGGAGAGAGAGATGGTGAGTGGAGGTTTGAGAGAGAGAGTGTGTGCATGTGGGTGGGTGATTGTGTGATGATTTGTGTGTGTGTGATGATGTGTGTGTTTGTTGATTTGTGTGTGTGAGAGTTCATTTGTGTGTGTGTGTGTGTGTGTGTGTGTGTGTGAGAGAGAGAGAATTAGAATTAGAATTAGAATTATTATTAACGTCTTTTGGTGCCCAGGGGCACATAAGACAAAAGAGAGTACAAAATGTGAGAAGCATTGTCTGCATAAGGACTTATTTACCAATGAAAAGACAGTAAAACTAAAACTAAAATATCGATCTCTCTGTCTCTAAGAGAAAAAGTATCCAAGCTTGACCACCAGCTGGTGAGGGTACAAAGCAAGAGCTTAACCACCTGCTCCGCGGAGGAAACTAGCTACGAGCAAGCCGAAAGTAATGAGTGATGGTAGTAGTGGGTCGTGATGTAGGCTGGTGGGAGGCGTATGAAGGTCTAGTAGCACTGGATCGAGCCGAAACTCTCTGTGTCTTCGATCTTCGGACGGGGACGTCAAAATCCGCAACCGAAATATCCACTCTGTCTCGCTTCTGGAAGAACTGAGTAATGTGAGCCTGACTGGAATCCATATCTGAGAGCGTAGGTAGAAGTGAAGCTCGTAAAATATACATCTCTCTCAAAAGAAGACCCACACATCTAGCATCTGGATACTCGAGGAAGGAGCTCAACGTGAGGGGAATATCTCGGTATAAACAATGGTATCGTCCTCTAATCTCATAGTATACTGGGCAGCGAAAGATGAAATGAAACTCATCTTCCACCTCCTGAAGAGAACAAAGCTGACATATCCGCTGCAATCTGGGAGTGTCTGTGTATCTACCTGTCTCGATAGCAAGCTGATGAGAAGAGACTCGAAGCTGTCCTATACGATATCTCAGACCAAAAGATAGCGTCTGTGTAAGATAAACTGGAAGAATAGGCAAGCCCGAAACGTCCAGCCGTAAAAGATGTGTGCCATAATAATGTAGCTTGACCCTATCTGGATCAGGATGTGACCATATAGTGCGTATGTAGCTCCGGTAGATCTGCTGTCTGATATAAGCATGGGTTCCATTCGGAAGATCAAGTGCGGATAAACCCCAAGTCTGAAGAAGGGCTGAGACACTGCGATACCAAGAGTGCTTGGCTCCCTGATCTGCAATGGTACAAGATGAAGTGAGAGCAGCAACAATGTATCTGGAGGTATCTAGATCTGATACCCTGTGAAGAAAGGTGATGATCTGAAACATAGCACCAACAACTAATGGAGGAGAAGCAAACTCGGCTAGTATGATATCATGTGGTACTGAGGGCTTAGCCCGGATTATCCTACTGAGCATGAGAATTTGGATACGAGTAAGATCTCTCCATGTATCGCGTGATAAATCAGGGCACCAAGTCTTAGCCGAATATAGCACAACTGGGGAGACAGTAGCAGAAAATAGTAGGCATCTGGTAGCAGGATCCTGCACATAATAAGTAGAGCAAAATCTCTCCATATGCACAAGAGCGGTATGCCCCTTGCGGAGCCTGGCGGTGGCTGCTGGTCGAAAAGTGAGTAGCGGACCAGAGAAAAGAACTCCCAAATAGGTGTAGGAGGTCACGATCTCAATCGGTAGCCCGTCATAATAGAAAATCACATCTCTCATATGCTGTCTGTTGGTGTTAAACACCATAATCTTAGTCTTCTTAAGGTTAACCGTCAATCCCCAACGCTGGCAAAAGTGATGTAAAGCAGAAAGGTGACTCTGTAAACCAGCTGCAGAGGATGAGAGGAGAACCACATCATCAGCGTACAAGAGAATGGGGATAATAATGTCTGCTAGGGGACAGCCCTCTCCACCTTCCTCGCGAATAATCCGCTCGAGGTCATCTATATATAGTGCAAAAAGAGTGGGTGATAAGGGGCAACCCTGCTTCACCCCAATGGTAGAATGTATCTGTGAGGACCAGCCACTACCATCTCTGAAACGTGCCAAGACTCGCTCATATAAAGTAATGATCGCAGCAATAGTATCCTCTGAAAAGCCAAGTGAAGACAGTCTCTGGAAAAGAAGATGTCGTGGAACAGAGTCAAAAGCTTTGCGAAAATCCACAAAGCAACAGTAAATTCTCTGTTTCCGATGTCGAGCCTCCTCAATAATGCATCTCAAAATGAAGATCTGGTCTGAAGTAGAATATCCCGGTCTGAAACCAGCTTGACCCATAGCGTGTAAACCCTCAGTTTCAGCAAAAGATCCAGTGACTGTCTGTAGTATAGAGCCATATATCTTAGCTAGAGTGTGGTCAATCATAATGGTGCGGTAGTTTCCTACATTCATGGGATCACCTGCCTTGAGGATGGGGTGAAGGATATTAGTACACCAAGCCGTAGGAAAACCAGAAGTAACAGCTGTGTTAACAGAGAGAGAGAGAGAGAGAGAGAGAGAGAGAGGATTTGTGTGTGTGTGTGTGTGAGACATGGTGTGTGTGTGAGTTTAGAGTGCTTGGGTTTAGGGTTTAGGGGAGAGAGAGAGAGAGAGAGAGAGAGAGAGAGAGAGAGAGAGAGAGAGAGAGAGAGAGAGAGAGATTATATTCGTGTGCTTGTGTGTGTTTGTGTGAGAGAGAGAGAGGGGGAGAGAGAGATGGCCGCTTGTCCCATTTGGGATGAGGTGGAGTTGTTGCCCGCATTGCCCTTTTTGTCGAAAGCAATTCACAAGGAACGCCTCTCGGGTCCGAGCACATTTGGGGGGATTGCGGGTCCGACCCACAGGGGGACGCTACGGGATCGGCGTTTGTATGGTCATCCCTTCTGCAGAGAGGGCTCGCATTCTCGAGACATATGCTGAGCCAGGTGCTGAGGCCGGCGAGCCATCCATAGATACCGCGGACTCCGCTTCCATTGGTGCACCCACTGCCACTGCCACCGCCCCCACCTCCGCCACCGCCACCCCCTCTGCCAGTACTCCCCATGGATTCACAGCCTTCACTGCTGCACCTACACCTGTGCCACCACCTTCAGATCTGCACCGTCCATCCTCATCCTCTGTTACCACAACTACACCTATGCCACCATCTCCAGATCCGCGTCGTCCATCTGCATCATCCCAGCCATCCACATCTCGAAGCAGTAGACAGATGACCATGTCGGAATCTTTTGGGAGGGGCAGCACAGAGAGGCCACCAGGACCATAGCACAGATGTTCTATGACCTGAACCTCCCCTTCATCATGGCCACATCCCACATCTTTCGAGAGGCTATCTCGAAAGTTGCAGTCTGCGGGCCCGGGTACACACCACCCACAACCGACGCGCTTCGCAGCCCTTTGCTCCAGGAGCGGGTTGCATCCATTAGAGAGAGACTAGCATCGTTGCATGAGGCCTGGGATAGATACGGCTGCTCCATCATGGCTGATGGGTGGACTGATCATCGTAGACGTCCACTCATCAACGTGATTGTGTCCAGCTGCTACGGTTCCATGTTCCTCCGCAGTGTTTTGACGCCTCTGAGGCAGGGAGAGTGCAAACGGCCGAGTACATCTACGGCATCATCCGCGCGACGATAGAGGAGGTCGGGCCACAGCGCTTGTCTGGGTACAATTTTTTTCAATAGTTGCTTGATCATTTACTGCGCAATGTTGATACAAAGGTTTTTCGAATGATTGCAATGCGTTTTCAAGCTGTGCATTAATCGTATCAATTGTTCGCAATAGGTTATGATGGACAATGCGTCCAACTGCCGCGGTATGGGGGAGTTTCTTATGGCAAAGTACCCCTCCATTGTGTGGACTCCATGTGCCGCACACTCACTGGACCTCCTCCTGCATTCCATCGGACGCTTGCCTTGGGTCAGTGAGATTCTCACGAGGGCACTTGCAGTTGTGGACTTCGTCACACGCAAGCGCCGCACCACCGCCCTTTTCCGCACATTCAGCAGGTAAGATGTTACTTATTTTTTCTTGTTTTTTGGCTCGTTTACAGTTCTGTTGCACACGACAATAATTCCAAGGTTCAAGGTTTAGGAATGCGTTCGGGTTTTCGTGTGTGCCTCTTATTCCGTTTTTCAATGCAGACTCGACTTGAAGAATCCCATTGGCACCCGCTTCGCCTACTAGTTCATCATGCTCGAGCGGCTTCACCGGCTCAAGGGTGATTTATGGCGCACGGCTAGTTCTGCAGACTTCACGGCCATGGACCTATCTAAGACCTCAGAGGGCTTGGCCTTCCACGAGATCCTCTTCATAGAGCCCTTCTGGGTTGATATGCAACAGCTCGTGGACGTCATGCGCCCCATCTACTCTGTTTTGAGGCTCGTTGATCGCGAGGGGTGTACGACGGGCCTCATATACAAGTTCATGGACTGCATAGGTGAGTCTCTCTAGCGTTCTGAGCTGGACCCTGCCAGGTATAACTTTTTCCGTCTCATGAACTTTCCTTCCATTTGCACTCTATTTCGTCTTGGTGCCGCAACACGCAATTGTGTAATTGTTTCCTCCACATTCCACAAGTTGGAGCCTATTAGGCGGTTGTGGTGGCGACGATGGGATAACTTTCACCGGCCCATTCACAGTGTGGCCCACATACTGCATCCACTGTTTCAGAGCGAGAGGCAGTACGATAATGGAGAGTTGTGTGCGGACTAGTTCTCATACATCCGCCTCCTCAGCAGCGACACTGGTTTCCACAGTAGGCTCGAGGAGCAGAGGCTGAGTTACAGGTAAACTCTTGCTCTACCCCCCTTTTGCTCGCTCAATTCAACTTCCTTTCGCTCGCTCAATTGCACTCACGCACATCGTTGGTCAATTTTGAGGCACTGCCTAGGGCTGTTCGGCAACGACCTTGCTACTAACCGAGAGAACAGGCTTATGCCTGTATCATGGTGGGATAGCTACGAAGCTGGACAGACAGACTTCCTGGTAACCAACTGATAGTCACCCTGGAAATCAATACCAGAAAGTAAATGATGCCGACCAACATGTGTAAAAGACAGTGTCTGTTGAGAAAGATCCACAGCAACAGTACCAAGTGACGAAAACCAATCTGCACCAAGAATAATGTCATAGTGCTCCAAAGGAATAATATAGAAATCTGCTTGTCCAGAGAAGTCACCAATGCTATAGTCCAAGCCCTGAAACATCTGAGAGCTGATAAAAGTATGTGAGCTAGCAACCTCGACACTGAGAGACTGTGTAGCAGAAATAGGTGTAGCACGAATCCTGGGGGAAATGTAACTGCTAATACATGAGTGTGTACTACCCGTATCCACCAAAGCAATATACTCTCGCCCCAAAATGCGAATACGTAACCGAATAGAACGAGGACCAGGACGCCCAGCCCAAGTAGCATAAGCAAGCTGCGCATGGCAAGTGGCAGAAGCAGGATCATCAGGAAGCGGGTTAGCCGGCTCATCAACAGAATGTGGGTCAGGAGTATCAAGAATCTGGATATAAACAACAGAATCATCAGGACTAAGAGCCTCATGGTCAAAAACAGCAGTAGGACAAGGAGACTGTCGGCAATCACGAGCGAGATAATCTGGACTCTTATAGTGATAACAGAGGCGCTTCTGCTGAATCTCAGCGAACATGCCACCGAATAACGGCGAACAAAGGCAGGGCGAGGTGTAGAAGGGCGAGGAGGAACAGTAGTAGAAGAAGCCAAAGTAGGAGAAGCAGTGGAAAGAGGGCGAGAAAAACGAGAAGAAGTGGACAACTCAGGATACTTATGCTGCAGAGTAGTAGCCAAGGAGATAGCATTTGAGAGAGTAGGAGGCCGAAAAGAGAAAACATCATATCGTAAGGAGCCTCTAAGACCAGCAATAAAACGTGAAATAAGCTCTGTAGGATGAAGATCAGTAAAAAGGTAAGAAAGCTCAGTAAACTGATCAATACGAAACAGATCACGTTGGCGAACCAACCACTGTGGGTCAATCATAGCCATACGAAGATCATACCGAAAAGTAGGCCATATATGTAATCCCTCACGAGTAGGCTCAGAGCGATAGACACGCCACCAAGTCTGAGCTCGACCATCTAGATGTAACGCAGCCAACTGCACTTTTTGGGTTTCAGTCTTGGGATACATAAGAAAATAGGTCTCTAACTTAGAGAACCAATTTTCCAAGATATTTCCATCCGATGAACCATAATAAGTAGTAAGCTGGATGCGATCACGAAAATCACGAGCAAAATGAGTCTCGGGATTACCTGAAAAAGTAGAAGAAGGAAATACTGGTGGTGCAGAGGGAAATCCAGGTGGTGGTACAGAAGACCCGAAAGGAGACCCATAAGAACTAGCACTATATGAAGGGAGACCAAACGTACTACCAAAAGCACCTCCTGAAGATGGAGATGGAGCAGGAGTAGGCGTAGTCAAAATAGGATATAAAGGTGCTTAACCAGGACAATGAAGAATGTTTGGGGGGGGGGTGGTATCCCCTCGTGGTAGGATAGTCTCAAGGCTAGAAAGAATACGATCAATACGACTCTCAAGATGATCCATGCGGGAATCAATATGTGTAAAACGATCATCTAAAGAGCTCTGCGGAGGGTCTTCTGATGAAGAAGTCGCCATAGGGACTAAGGAAGAGACAAAAACCGAGGGAGAGGACGTTTGTCGTCACCCCAACTTAGTCTAACCTCCGAAATTACCAAAAATGGCACATAAACAGTCAATCAAGATGGATAATAATCAAAAAATAAGGGGCTGAGAAAGTGGAAAAATGGAAAGACGAGGGTGTGAGGCAACAAATATGAACAGGAATAGGGGGCTGGAAAAGAGCAGTATGTGAGCAGAAAAGACAGCAAGTAGGTGCAAAAAGGAAGTGCAAAAAGGGTGCAAGCAATACCTGGGTGGGTGCTGATCCGTCGTTCACTCGGTAGTGCCAACAAAGAGAGGTAAAAGCTGAAGATAATAGGGCACTGGTGGGCAGCAACTACCAAGATCCACAATATGCTGAAGAATAGGCTGAAAAAAGGTGCTGAAGTAAGGCGCCGAACAGCCTCCAATCAATAGCCGAAACGGACAGCAAGTCGGTGAAAAGAATCACTGAAATGAGACGGTAGTAGGGCGCTGGACAGCCTCCAATCAATATAAAAAATGGACAGCAAATCGGTGACGAAAAGTGTCGAAAACGATGAGGTAGTAGGGCGCTGGGCAATAGCTACCAAATCTGCAAAAACAATGAAAATCTGCCGAAAAAAATCGACGAAAGTGATGGGTCAGCAGGGCGCTGGACAGCCTCCACCAAACCTTCAAAAAATGATGAAGAAATCGTCGAAAGTGATGGGCAATAGGGCGCTGGACAGCCACCACCAATCTGCAAAAATGACGGAGAAAAATCGATGAAAGTGATGAGTGGTAGGGCGCTGGACAGCCTCCACCAATTTGCAGGAAGGTTGACGGAGAAAAATCGATGAAAGTGATGGGTGGTAGGGCGCTGGACAGCCTCCACCAATCTGCAGGAAAGTGCTCTGATACCAAGTTACAAGCTAAGATTCAGTAGCTATGCTAGAAAGCAGGACTTAAGCTAGAAAGCAGGAAGAGAATGCTTAAGGAGGCTAAAGAGGAGCAATCATCATAAACTGGATAAAGGAATACAATGATGCCCTACTTATACCCTCTCCCTGAATCAACTTGTGGATTCAAAAAAGGGAGGGAAAAGGATTTGGAGGGAAAATAGTGCGCCCTCCCAATAGGAGGACCCCCACTCCAAATCAATGTGACCAAGTCCTAAAAATATAACCAAATAGGGCCCAAGGCCAGTATATGAATAAAAAGGGCCCTTAGGCCTGCTTATGCATAATAACAATAAAAGAATGGACGCGGCGAATGTAATGAGCCAAGTCCATAACTCCGTCCCCCTCACATCTTCTCTCTGAAATTTTTTTGCGGCCTCGCTGCCCTACCATCGCTGCTGTTTTTGCCTGCCTGCCTTCGCTGCCTTGCGTCGCCCTTCGCCCACGCAACGCCTTGCCTTGCATCTGATTTGCTTCGCCCTGCCTTCGCCCATTTTCAGCATCTCTCCAACATTGAACCCTCCTGTATTTTTTCCAACTTCCCATTCTTCCAGTTGTAGCTTCATCTGCATTTTTTCCATACTTTTCTCCATCACAATGGTGTAGTCCGACTTTTCCGATCTGTGGGACGAGGTGGACGTTTTCAGGCAGGTTGCCGACAAGACCAACAAGACCGGTCAGAAGGTCGTGTGCTGCCGGTATTGTCTAGTCGAATTCGCTGCGTCCCTCACTCGCCTTAAAGGCCACCTGCTCGGTGCACGCGCCAAAAATGGTGCCACCATAAATGCTGCCCCTTGTGGCAGCATGTCCGTCCCTGTCAGGCAGCGACTACTGGAAACCTACGAGCCAACTCGGGGTCAGCCACAAGATGTAGCCCGTAGGTGTCAAGTAGTCGCTGCCTGACGGGGACGGACATGCAACTTCCTTGGGTTAGAGCCATCGTCCGTGAGGCCCTCTTCCTGTTGACTTTTGTCACCAGGAAGAGGCGTGTTATTGCCATGTTTCGGGTGTTCAGCCATTTGGACCTCCGTAAGCCAGCCCCCACACGCTTTGCATTCGACTTGGTGGTCATCAATCGTCTGATCAGTTGCAGGGCACAGATGGTTGCCAGTGATCTTTGGCGTGCCAATACGTTTCAGCGCACAAAGGATGGGGAGCACTTTTCTTCCACGGTGAGGGGAGATCAGTTCTAGAGGGATGCGCAAACATTGTCAGGACTCCTTCGACCACTCTACATTGTGCTCCGCATGGCTGACAGCGAGGGGTCCACACTTGGACTGGTGTATGAGCTCATTAGACCGGATTGGACAGTTCCTACAGCTGCCCATCTTGCAGCCAGAGAGGTAAGCAGTATAGTAATGTAATTGGTCTTTATCTTTTCAGTGATTAATACTTTGTTTTTCTGTTGATGTTACATTTTTCCATATTTTGCTTCGATTTCGTGCCTAAACCCTAAACTACATGCCTGTCTCACATGCAGGATGACCGAGCTAACGTTCATCTGAGAGACGTGGTGGAACTACTTTCACAGGAGTATCCACAGCGTTGCACACATCCTGCATCCCCTCTTCCTCTCTCTAACACAGATTTCAGACAAGGAGCTCGAGGCGGATTGGCTTGAGTACATCTACAGGGTGGGTCCACACATTGATTTGGATCCTATCAGACTCATGGAGGAGCTAGCTGCATTTCGTTATGGCATGGGCACGTTCGGTCACTCGGCTACTCAGGATCCAAAGAGGAGGCAGCTCCCCATTACCTGGTGGACCATGTTCGGTAGCACCTATCCCTCCATACAGCGTCTTGCACTGTGTGTCCTTTCACAGGTATGCACCTCATCTCATCCTCCCTTGTTGTGTTTTGTTGACGTTCCACCTGTGAACATTTGCTGAACCATTTCATTGCACGTACCACATGATTGTGCTGCCTCCGTGTGTGAGCGTAATTGGAGCACATGGGCCCTCATTCACACGAGGAGAAGAAATAGACTATCAGTGATTCAGCTGGAGCAGTTGGTGTTCTGTAGCACCAACGCACGGCTCGCCAAGAGACTGCCGACCATTACGAGCGCATTGCAGGTGATAGGTTGTTCTCCCATAGCATGTTGGTTGACATCTCACTAATATGTTGGTTTCATTTCCTGATCAAGTTGTTTCTCTAACATGCTAAATTTCAACCTTCTAGACAAAGATATCTGATTTGGAGCGCCAGGTTGACTTGCCTACGAACAACACCCATGCCATGCCTGCAGATGTCTTGGGCACACAGTTGATGGCAGAGAGAGAGAGGGAGCTTGCCGAGAGAGAGAGAGAGAGAGAGAGAGAGAGAGAGAGAGAGAGAGAGAGAGAGAGAGAGAGAGAGAGAGAGAGAGAGAGAGAGAGAGAGAGAGAGAGAGAGAGAGAGCTTGGGCTTGATCACAGAGAGCCTCCATTGTATGATGGTAAAAGTGTTGGGCACACGCCACGGGCAGGGGTCATAGGTGCATCACGTGGCAGAGGCACAGGTTATACCGGGAGACAGGCAGGGCACACAGGGGGGGCCAGTGGCAAACTTACCTATGTCGATATGATGGAGGAGGCTCTTGATAGAGGGCAGAGTGATTTACATGCCAGTTATGGACTCGGCTCATTACATTCGCCGCGTCCATTTACATTAACTTTACTTTATGCATAAGTAGGCCTTGGGCCCTTTTTCATTCATTAGTGACACTTAGACTATATGGTTGGCCTTTGGCCTTATTATTCATTATTAGGCCATTTGGACATATTACTGGAGAGTGGGGGCCTTCTTGGAGGGGGCACTATTTTCCCTCCCAGTTGGGCCCTAGCCACCGGAAGCTTCCTTTTAGGGCTTCCTCTTGGCTATAAGTAGGGAAACTGATCTCTCTCTTTAGCCTCCTTAATCTCTCTCTTTCCTGCTTTCTAGGGTTAAGTCTTGCTTATGTGCCGCTTTCATAGCTTAAGTCTTGCTTATGTGATGCTTTCGTAGCTTAGCTCTAGCATTCCATTTGATACTCCAATTTGTCACTTGCCTCCTGGCTGTCCAGCGTATTTTTACAGCCTTCATTTTCACTTTTTTCATTTGTTGATTGCTTTCCTCTCTTAGTTGTGATAATAGTGGTTTTAATAGACTAATTTGGGATGACGACAAGAGTCCGCTCTCTCAAATTTTCGTCTATTCCTTCCATTATCATTATGGCACATTCACCTACCCCGAGTCAGACTACTCAAGAAACCTTATCCGATCAGTTTCATCGCATGGATGAGACCCCTTCTGGCCTCGTTCTGCGCTTCGATACCGTTATGACGGGCTTTGCTACTATGCAGTCACAGATTGATTCTTTACAGCCTCATGGTCCTGGTAAAGCTCCTGTTTTTCCTTCATTTGGGACTCCCCCTCCATTTGGATTTCCATCTTCCTCTGCTAGTCAGCCTGGTAGTGGACCGTTCATTCCACCTAACCCACCTCCTGGTTTCTTTTCACGTCCCCCACTTCCTGAGCCACACTTTGCTCGAGACTTTCGTGATAGGGTACAGCTTGCTACCTATTCCGATTCCTCTGACGGGCACTTATTAGAGAATTGGTTTGCTAAGCTTGACACACATTTTCAGATCTACCCTAAGACTGATCCTCAGAAGATCCAGTTGGCTGCTGTACATTTAGATGGACGCGCCGCCACGTGGTGGCGAGTTTATAGAGCTAATCCTAATCGGGAAGGGCTCCATGTATGGCATACTTTTCGCCGTGACCTCCGTCATGCTATGATTGATCCTCAGTGGCTCGACCGCCAACGTGATACATTCCGTAGTCTCACTCAGACCAGTGATCTTGCTTCTTATACAGATCAGTTTATGGAGCTTTCTTATCTTTTCACAGATCTACAGCCCACTGAGCTTATTTCTCGTTACATTGCTGGGCTTCGTGGTGCTTTACGTTATGATGTTTCTTCCTTCCGTCCTCCCACACTTGTTGAGGCGATGTCTCTTGCTAGTACTTTACAGCATAAGTACTCTAACACCCTTCCTTCCCGCTTCTCCCGACCCTGTCCTTCTGCTTCATCTTTTCCCGCTACGTCCACCCCTACACCTGCCCCTTCTGTTCTAGCTCTCTCCATTGTCCCTTCGTCTCCTCGTCCTTCGACTCCTCGACCTGCTTTTGTCCGACGTTACACGTCTGCAGAGTTCGCTGACCTTCAGCAAAAGCGTCTTTGCTTTCGTTGTAAGAGTCCTGACCATTTTGCCCGTGATTGCCGTCAGCCTCTCCCTACTACTACTGCTGTTTTTTACCATGAGGGCACTACTCCAGATGATTCTGATATCTACATTCATATTTCTGATGAGCCTGACCTATCCTCTGAGCCTTCCACTGATTTACTTCCTGCTACTTGCCATGCTCAGCTTGCCTATGCTACTTGGACAGGGCGTCCTGGTCCTCGCTCCATTCGGTTACGTGTACCTATTACAGGTCGTGAGTATATTGCTTTAGTTGATACTGGCAGCACTCATTCTTTTATTAGCAGTTATATCACTAGTCGGATCCGTGCTTCACCTGTTCCTGCTTCACAGCCTCTCACAGTTGAGGTTGCCAGTTCCCATTCTTTTCCTAGTTCTCAAATGTTTCAGCGTTTACCATACCGCATTGGAGATTTTTCTGGACAGACAGATCTTTACATTATTCCTATGGAGCGTTATGATCTTATCCTTGGTGCTGATTGGTTTGCATCTCTTGGAGCCGTTACACTGGACTTGACACAACAGACATTGACATTTGTACATGATGCAGTTACACACTCACTTGTTGGCATTGATTCTCAGGGAGACTTCCAGTTGATTACTGGGAAGCAGTTTATTCGCAGTCTGCCGAAGGCTCATTGTGCAGCCTTATTATGTGTTCAGCGGGCAGTACCAGTTCCTCCAGTTTCCACTCCAGCAGTTGTTCCTCAGGTGATCTCTGACTTATTACATCAGTATGCTTTTTTCTTTTCAGAACCTACGACGCTACCACCATTACGTGACGTGAACCATCATATTGACTTGCGTCCTGGTTCTGCTCCTCCTTCCCGTCCCCCTTATGGTATGTCTCGATCTGAGCATGATGAGCTTGAGCTCCATATTACTGCCTTGTTAGATCAGGGTCTCATTGTTCCTAGTCACAGCCCTTTTGGTGCCCCTGTTCTCCTTATTAGTAAGAAAGATGGTACCAAACGCCTTTGTATTGATTACCGTGCTTTAAATAAGTTAACTATTCGTAATCAGTACCCTATTCCACACATGCATGACCTCTTTGACCAGCTCGGTACCTCTAAAATCTTTTCCAAGGTAGACTTTCGTTCTGGATATTACCAAATCAGGATGCACCCTTCTGACGAACATAAGACTGCTTTTCGTACTCATCTTGGTTTATATGAATTTCGTGTGCTTCCTTTTGGTGTTACTAATAACGTCATGCGTCCGCTTCTTGGTCATTGTGTCTTGGTTTATTTTGATGATATTCTTATTTTTAGTCAGTCTCTTGCTGAGCATGTTTCCCATCTTTCCTCTGTATTTCAGTTACTTGTACATCACCAGTTATTTGCTAAGTTGTCAAATGTTCTTTTGTTGTTTCTAAGATCGAGTTTCTTGGTTTTCTTGTTTGTAATGGACACCTTCGTCTGGACCCTCATAAGGTTCAAGCCATCCAGGATTGGCCTATACCAACTGATATTCATCATGTTCGTATGTTCCTTGGGTTAGCCACTCACCTTCGTCGTCCAGTTCCTCATTTTGCCACTATTGAAGCTCCTCTTCAAGCACTTTTGAAGAAGTCTAGTACTTTTCTTTGGACTTCTGATTGTCAGTCAGCGTTTGATACTCTTCGTCGTGTTGTTGTTGATGTTGCCGTTATGTGTTTACCACAGTTTGATCAGAAGTTTCTTGTTGAGACTGATGCTAGTAATGTTGGTTTGGGTGCTTTACTTCGCCAGTCACAATGTATTATTGCTTATGAGTCGCGTCGTCTTCGCTCTTATGAGCAACGTTATTCTGTGCATGAGAAAGAGCTTCTTGCTATTATCTATGCTCTTAAGAAGTGGCGTCATTATCTGTATCGAGTTCCATTTGACATTATTACTAATCACCAATCTTTACGTTATTTGTTTTCTCAACGTGACCTTAGTGATCGTCAATTTCGTTGGTTGCAGTTTTTAAAGTCTTTTAATTTTTCCATATTGTATCGTCCCGGTCGTGCTAACACTGTTGCTGATGCATTATCTCGTCTTCCAGCTTTGTTGAATACACTCGTTTCTACTATTCCTCCATGGTTTGATGATCTACCTGCAGCATACCTTACATGTTCTGATTTTCGTGATGTTTATAGTTCTGCCCCACCTGTTTCATCCCGTCCTCATCAGGTTTACTCCATTGTTGACAACCGTCTTTATCGTTATGATTCTCTGTATTCCTAGTTCCTTGGGTATCCGTTCCCAATTGTTGTCCGATGCTCATTCCTCTCCTGTTGGGGGTCACTTTGGTTTTCAGAAGTGTTATGCTCGTCTCAAAGACCATTTCTATTGGCCCTCTCTTCGATCTAAGCTTGCTGTACTTATTCGTACCTGCCCTTTTTGTCTTCGTAATAAGTACTCCCGTGCTAAATCTGCTGGTTTGCTCCAGAGTTGGCCTATTCCTCATTGCCAGTGGACTGATATATCTATGGACTTTATCCTTGGCCTTCCCCATACCCAGCGTGGTCACGATTCATGTATGGTGGTAGTTGACAGGTTCTCGAAACAGGCACATTTTATACCAGTTCGTAGTACTATCACAACAGAGCAGTGTGCATGTTTGTTCCTATCAGAGATTTTCCGCCTGCATGGATTTCCTCGTACTATCCTTTCTGATCGGGATAGTAAGTTTACATCTATATTCTGGACAGAGCTTATGCGTATATTGGATGTACAGCTTTTTATGGGTTCTGCTTATCATTCTACTTCTGATGGGCAGTCTGAGGTCCTTAACAGGATCCTTGAGGATTATTTACGCCATTTTGTTACTCCTTCAGGGAAGGATTGGGATCAGCATTTATGTTTAGCAGAGTATAGCTTTAATAGCTCTGTTAGTACCAACATAGGTGTCTCACCATTTTTATTATCTCATGGCTATGAACCTCTTTTACTTGGCATTCCTCTCCCTCCTGAGGATACACCTGTCACACTTGCATCTTTTCTATCAGGTGCTCGAGAGCTTATTACCTGGGCCAATTCTCATTTACAGCATGTTCAGCAGCGTTATCAGACCTCAGTTGATCGTCACCGCCGCCATGTTGAGTTTCAACTTGGAGATATGGTTTATCTACGCCTACGGTTTGCACGTCATCATTTTGTCCAGGGCCATGCTTCTACTGAGAAGCTTGCACCACGTTATTATGGGCCTTATCGCATTTTGGAGGTTCTTAGTTAGTTACTTATTTTACTATGGGGTAGTACATTTCGGAATGTGGTGTACGGAACATACAATATGTTCTGACCCCAAAACCTTGGAAAAGGTTTTTGAGATCTACACACACACATATGTAATTTAAGCACTATGCATATGATCCCTTTTTTTTCCCTCTAATTACAGAAAAGAAATCTTCAAAAGAAAAGAATTCTGCAATTTTTCAAAAAATTGGGTTGCAATTCAAAATTTAATAATAATACAGGTTGCGTCAGACATATTTGGAACAAGCAATTATGTATATAACCATATCTAAGGAAGCGGATGGCGGACGCGCGTCCGGACACGCGTCCGCGTCCGGAGTGCATCCGCGTCCGGACGCGTCCGATTTTGTTTTTATTTTAATTTTTAATAAAGATTTAAAAAAAAAAAATTGTGTCTGGACCCCCGGACGCATCTGTTTTTTTTTTTTTTAAATTAAAAAAAAAATAAGGACGCGTCCGACCCCGCATCCGGGGGTCGGACGCGTCCAAGTCCGGACGCCGGATGCGGACGCGGGCATTCCGGCCCGGACCCTCATGTCTGAACCATACTATACACAGAATAATTGCCACATTTTTTAAATGACATCAAGAAACTCAAAGAAAACTAAAGCAACACCACATGAACCATATTTTGTCAAGGTAATTTCATAACTGATTTTTGAGAACAATAAAGAAGAACCCTGGCATTCTTTTAACAACCATGAAGAGCAAAATAATTGTATAGCGAAAAAAATTTGTAGAGAAATAAAATGACAATGTTTTCAGAACACCTCGAAGCATGACTACTTACAGTCCTTGCAGGTGCATTGACACCCATTGCAAATGTTTCAGTGGAAAACAACACCTACACATAAGAGTTTAGAAAGATAAGCAACAAATTAAACAGAGGAAAAACAATGTATATAGTTGGCAGATTAAAGAATGACATAAGACACTCAACAATGCGCACAGAAAAATGGCATTCTACTGCTATTGGGTCGAGTCCAATGAACATGCACCTCTTATAGTAGATATTATTAAATCCCCTACGAAGAATCATGTGAATCGAGTAGACTAAAATCTAAGTTGCACCAGAATGATGTTCCACTGGCAGATCATTTTGGAACAATTATTCTGAAACATTTTGGGGCGTCGGAACGACAAAAAAAAACCTTAAATTCTTTTATTTACAAGCCTACGGAATAAGGATCAAGAGTATCAGTCCCTTCATGACACATCTATGTAATTTGGGCCCGCAACCAATTAGACTACCCCTAGGGTTGGACACGATAGTTAGCTTGCAATTCAAGTTTTTTCAAGTCAATTGAAGCTATATTTGTCAGACTGAGGGCTCAAAAGCCAAGTAGCTCAACTAGTACTGGCTTAAACAATGTAATAATTCCCAATAAGTACACTCAAAGTCAATAGTTGGACTAATACAAGTTGCCAATGTTTATGGCATGTCTTGATATTCTCTAGTCACAGCTGTTAATGGCAATACATGCTCAATCTCAGTATTCCTCTTATCACAAACTCATTCACATCTATCGACTCACACTTAAGGGCCAACACGTTGCACATGCCTTAGAGAGCATATATTGATTTTCAAAGCATAATTTTGGATCTTGAAGATGCCAGCAAATATAATGACTAACCTTACCTACTTATTCAAAAACCAACTCTTAATAGAAAATTTACCCGCTCGGAACTCCAAAAAAACTAATGAACTTCCTATGAGGAAGGCAATAGATTTCAAAGCTTCAAAAGCAAAATCATAGACCTTCAACACTGGAAATTCCGGTCTGAATCCACTACAATGGTTCACAGTAAACATGCATGAAGTTGCATTTATAATATATACATGCTATCTTCATCTCGTTGAAGGGATTGATTTAAGCCCCTAATATATTACTGTTTTTTTTAATCTTTCTAGTTTTTCTGTTTTTTCCTAGGACACCTAAAACTAGATAAATAGATAAACTAAAAGTAAAAACTGTGATGCTACGAAGCCACCCTAGATAAATTCCAAAACATTCCGAAACGTGATGCATCTATGAATAAAATGGTAAATTTTCTAATAATTATCAATCTCCAACTACGATCAAAACACAACAATAAATTGGTTTGCAGGCCCTCTTAGAAGAAAATACTACCACAGATCATCAGCATAACCATGAACTACCAAATATTAAAATGAAAGGATTCAATACTCCTTCCTTTTTGAACCCTCCCAAAAGGTTAGCAATTTGCTTATGGATTCGGCCCCTAAAAATGACTAGTAATCAAACTTTTCCAAAGCAATCCATTAGATGCTTTGGGGATCTACATGAATTCGTAAGGTCCCAAATACCATATTATAAGCCATAATGGCATGTCCATTACTCCACCATATCGACAAAACATTGTTCTCAATATTATATAGAATTAACTACGTGTGAGATTAGATTTATCCAAATTCACAAATTTCATTTGAGTACACTTCATGTTAGATGAAATATAACCAAGTTCAGATTAATTTGAGATGCCAGTAATGTCGTAAGGTGAAGTTTATTAACTACATAATGCATTGAAAAATTTCAAAGAATTCATATTAAACCAACAATAAAGAAGGGGAAAAAACAAAAATCATAGACAGCCAACACTACTAATGTCTCGTCAGTAAGTTCTATAAAAGGTCCAAGACTAAAAGATGTTGCAAAAAATGCTTATGCTGAAGAAGCTGCCATGAAAATTTCTACGCAGAAGATGTCACATGAATGCATATGCTGAAAGTGTGTTCCAAACTTGGAAGCCCGTTCCGACCCTTTTGGGTCGAAACATACTGTACGTTCCGTACAGTACGTTCCGGAATGAACTGGGTCGGAACGTTTTTTTTAAGAAAAAAAAAACCAGGTATCAAAGTGCCACCTGCTGGCCGTGATCTTCCTTCTTGATGATATATTGAGGGACGCTACAGATCAGAAAATCGATTTGAAATCATTGTTTTGAAATCGATGGTGTAATTCTTAACAAAGAAATCGATTTTAACAAACCGTTGATCCTAGAATCACTATCTTCTCTGACTGCTGCTCACGTTAATCCTAGAATCGCTATCTGTCACATTCATATATCCGAGCTAGGATCGCTGTCTGAGCCACGCTATATATCTTGACTCTGTTCCTTAATCTCCATTGCTTTGTTAAAAACCACGTTATCTATATCCGAGCCAGGATCGCTGTCTGAGCCACGCTATATTTGAGATGGTCTCTGTAAGCTTGGAGGGATCGTTGCGGAGAGCCTCAAAACCGTGGATTACGTGGGCCTGAACGAGGAACATTGCCGGGAATACGAATCCATTAACCACTGCTGCTACTGCCCCTACCACCATTAACGTCACGTCAAGCAAATCTGCATAACGGAAGAGTTTCCAGTAGGAGACTGTGCTTGATTACTACGTTTTTCCGCAGTATGAGGATGCTTGTTGTCTTGCTGATCCTTAGTTGGAACATCTTGTAGCTTCGACATCCCATCCTCCTTATATTCGGAGTCCGAAATACTACTCTGACCATTCCTTAATCTCAATTGCTTTGTTAAACACCACGTTATCTATATCTGAGCTAGCATCACTTTCTGAGCCACGCTATATATCTTGATTGTGTTCCTTAATCTCCAGTGCTTTGTTAAAAACTACGTATTTTTTCAAAAAAAAAATTGGCCAAGTTCCGGAACGGGCAACTAAGATTCCAAAGAAGAAGAAAAAGAAGCTTTGCTGATCTTCTTTGTATCAAAAACAGTACATCTGAGCTCGAAACATCTAGTGGGTGCGAGGAAGATTATTTTGAATATGAAAGAAACTTACACTAGCACATGACATATGTTTGAGGATAGCTGAAAGGGCATCTAGCAATCAAAATCACTACTTGAAGGGGTCATGCTCACTCATAGAAAAAAGACGTCCATATATAATCCACAAAAACTCAGAGTGAACAATGGTTTCTTTCTGCAGCTTTTTGCTTTTCTATCGTAATGGTGTGTGACATTTTTTTGTGCCTAACTCAATCTAGCATCCATTTTTAACATGATATTGGAGACATGTGAACTTGTGAGCCAAGCATGTGGAGAATGTCATTTTGAGAGTGGAGAACATCATTTTGAAGGTGGAGAGGGTGTGTTCTTCAGTAGAAGATTTGTTTTGAAGTGTGGAGAAGCAAGGAAAGATCATACATATTCTTGTGAGATTACGTATATTATCATTATGTTCTTGATGTTGCTTAGGTTAATGAGAAAGTCTTTTAATTCTGCAATTACAATAAAAATTAAGAGTGCTTCTTGCAGTGTTCGTTGATAGTTGAGTGAGAAACACCCACTTTATTGTTGTCAGCATCATTCAGTGCATCTACCAAAAGATTTGGCAATGTAGAATCTATTAACTGAGAAACATATGCTAAGGTAGCTTAACAAAGGAGCAATATACATTGTCGGAAAGCACTTAATGAGCTGATCACGGCCATACCAAAGTTACAATCACATTAAACGTATTTTTCTAAAGCCTTCCAAAAACAAACCTAGAAGCCAATACTACAATTTCAGTCAAAGCTGCAGTGGATCGCGATCCGCTGCAAAAATGTTCTTACGAGACTAATAATTCTACTCATCAGAAAGAGTTACTAGCGGTTACTCATGCCCTTATTAAGTGGCGTCATTGTCTATAGCCCTTGCCTTTCGATGTATAAACTGATCATCAATCTTTGCGTTACCTTGAGACTCAGAAACATCTTAGTGATAACCAATTTTGTTGGATGCAGTTCTTACAACGTTTTCATTACCATTTGCGCTATCGTCTTGACAACAGTAACACGGGTGGGTGCTGATGCTTTGTCCCGTTTACCTGCTCTCTCACTACTATTTTACTTGATTGGATTCATCTGCATATTCTACTTGCCCTAATTTTTGCGATGATTATCCTATTGTTCAACCTCCCTCATCTATTCACCATCAGGTTTACTCTCTTGTCGATCATCGCTTATATTATTGTGGCGCTTTGCGTTCCTAATCTTTCCAATAATCATTCTAGACTATTATTTGGTTCTCATTATTCTTGGGTTGGTGATCACTACGATTTCCATAAGTCTTTTGCTCAATTAAAACCTTAACTTTATTGGCCTCATATTCGGTATGATTTAGTCACTCTTATTCACACTTTTGAGCTTGAAACAAGTACTCTCATGCTAAAAGTCCTGACCTTCTTCAACATTGGCCTATTTTGCATCGTCAGTGGACTGATATTTCTATGGATTTTATATTAGGCTTGCCTCTACACACAACACTTGTCTTGTTGAGGTACACTGTTTTTCCAAACAAGGACATATAATATATAGCCATTCAAACAAGGGAGGTAGTTTTACTTAGTAAAAATAGCCACTAAGGCTATTCATTATTTCGTTTAAGAGACCTTGAGCTTCTTGTAGAGGAGTTATACAATTTGGAGATCTTGGTTGGAAATCTGCTTGAGCCTATCGGCGGCCAGTGACAATCGTACGGTTTTCTTAGTTGGACAATGCTTTGTGGATGCTTTTTGCTGCTTTATGCTACATTTGATACCAACATCTGTGATTGAGTTCATAGTAGTGAGTAGGGGAGTAAGCAATCTAGTTGCCACAAACCACGGTTCGAACCTCGAACCGCAGTTCAAAATCGTTCGGAGCTGCTTCGAAAAGAAGCCCGATTCATTGTTGATTAGCACTTTTATTAGTTTCTAAGGATATAAATACCGCCGCGGTTCGAATTGTTCGGAGCTGCTTCGAATCGAAATCCGGTTCAAACTGGGGGGGGGAAAGAGGCCCGATTCATTGTTGATTACCACTTTTATTAGTTTCTAAGGATATGAATTTTGAGTATTCTGATTTATATTTTGACTTTTATCACGTTTGGTCCGCTAATGATTCATGAACATTAAAATTGGACTTTGGCATTTTTTTACATCATTCATATTTGTTCATTTGCATAAGTTTCTGTTCACAGCTCAAATTGCTCAATGCACAAACATGTAGACTAATCCATGCACGTGTCATAAACACATTAGTTACTAGCAGTGAAACCCGTCCATAAGGTTTTTCCTTAGGAATGGGTACTGTTCCGTTCCTTAGGAACGGGCATTCTGTTCCTAACGAACGGTTTTCAAGAACGGGCTCCACCATAGCTCTGGAAACAGCTTTGCGCTTGGATCGCGCGACGTCTGAGGTGTTGTCCCGATCAGACAGGAGCGTTTCTGATTCGATTAACCCACAACAACACAACCTCACAGGAACATGAACCGAGATCAGAGTTGGTTTAGATAGAAACAGCACATAGGAACGATCAAAATGATTTTTTCTGATGTGTTTAACCCACAGCCTCACAAGAATAGGAAAGATCAAATTCTGATCAGACAGGAACGACAGATAGGAACAACTGTTTTTTCTACAAAAAATTTGTTTTTCACAATCTGTTTTTTCTTACAAACAATCACAACCGTTCCTTTGGTGATTTAGAAACGGTAAAGACCCGCACCTAGGAATGGTTCTGTTCCTTTTGTAGGAACTATGCTTACTAGTAGTAGTATATAAACCATTGGAACTAGCATTTAGAAACTTTTTGTAAGAATAGAAGGCTTAGGAACTTAAAAAAACCAAAAACATAATT
Source organism: Diphasiastrum complanatum (assembly GCA_029204225.1). Lineage (NCBI taxonomy): Eukaryota > Viridiplantae > Streptophyta > Lycopodiopsida > Lycopodiales > Lycopodiaceae > Diphasiastrum > Diphasiastrum complanatum. The sequence goes on along the minus strand of CM055094.1, from coordinate 10,025,534 downwards.
TTTTTTTCCAGTTTGAAACATTTTCCGATTCGAACCGAACCGGCCAGACTGGTTTTAACCAGATGAATGGGCCCAATCGAACCGGCCAATTCGAATCGACTGGTAACATAGGCTAAACAGTTGGAGCACAGCCGGTGTGAGGAATCTCATCATGGATAGATTCAGAGAAAGAGAGAGAATTGTTCCTGAATGCTAAAGAGCATAAACAAGACCAAGAAGTACATTTCAAGTCTCCAAAATAAAAACTCAAAGTACTCTAGAGTAAACTCTAAATAAATAAATAGACAAATTCTGCATAACTAAAAGAAACTACAGCTGATACAATGACACAATGATATAATGCTACAATGGTCATGTGAGAGCCATAGATACATACTGTCATATAAGTTATATGACTATATGATTCCCGAATCGCGATTCAGAATCGTGATCAGAATCGCGATTCCGATTCGCGATTCGGGATTTTCCCAGAATCGCGTAGAATCAATTTTTTTTTTTTTTGAAATTTTTTTAGGCAATATGGGTATTAGATGAAAGCTCTGATCGAGGGGATTATGATTGTGTAGTTTGCCGACTGTTTCGGGTGCGAAACACCAAAAAGTGTGTTTTCACTCGGGGAGTTTGAAGGCCAAATCATGAAGAGGCCTTACCGTCGGGACCCCGCCCCCGGACCCCACCGTTGGGGGGCGTTGCCCCCCAAACCCCCCACCAGGGGGCTACCGCCCCCCGAACACCCCGTTTCCCGGGGGGCTACTGTCCCCCGAACCCCCTAGAGCTTCTTGCTATATAGACACTGTAGATAAAAATGCCACCGCCCCTCTGTAGATAAAAATGGGGTCCAAATGCGCGCCGAGAAGGGCCCAATATTTATGCCCCCAACTGTATGTACATTGCACTCACATCTCCAGTGAACCAATTGCAAAAGTGATCATCATCCATACAGTTGATAGTCCAAACTGTAGCATTAACATTTACTGAAAACCAGAGCAAATGACAATCGGATAGCTACTGAAAATAAGATCTGTTTGTGCCTCATCTACTGCACTTCTGAGAGGCAAAACGCTGGTTTGACCATTGATCCCCTAAAAAAATTTCAGCAATAAGCTATTTTTTCAAAAAAAAAAAAAAAAATTTTTTTTTTTTTTGCGATTCGCAGACCCAGCAAATCGAGATTCGCTGCAACTATGCATATAACTAAAACAACTACTACCAATATCTGCTAACTACTAGTAACTGCAAATGTAACTATGGTGGTGGTGATGGTGTTCATGATGTGCCCATCATAGAATCATCAATCAAATCAAATCCTGCTAAAGAATGATGTATGGAGACTGCAGCTGGGGGTGATGTCTGCTGATGACGACGTCTAGGAGGTCGTCTGTGAAGTGTGTGTCTCCTCATGTCAGTGATCCCACGAGCAATCTGAAGGGTACGCCGTCTCACATCTCTGTGTCGGGAGTCGTCATCAAAATCACTATAGTCTGAGTCTGGGTCAAGCCATAACCTCCAGCTCAAGAAGAAGGATGTGATCTGGAGCTGTGTCTCTGAGTGACTAGACTGAATTGGTTGACATAAATCCTATCGCAGAAGTAGCATCTCCCTGATCTTGAGTGCAACACAACGTGGATCCTCATATGCTATTATCGACCATAGAGCGACTAGTGCATCTCGAAAAAGACAAGAATATCTCTCTCTAATCTCATAGTAAGCTGGACATCTAAATAAAAAGTGCTCCTCGGACTCTATCTCGGATAGTGAGCACATAGGGCAAATCCGATCCTCTTGTGAGGTGTTCTGAAAACGCCCAGTCCCAATCATAAGCTGATGTGAACTGACCCAATAGGAACCTCAAACCATGTGATAATCGTGAGTCCAAATAACATGGTAGAATTGGGAACCCTACTGTATCCAACTCCAGGAAGTGAGTCCGATCATAGTAGGGTTTGACCCCTAGGTGGCCCTACCATGCTCAGCTCAAATCAGCTCTATACAAGAACTGTCTAATGTCGTATGGGTGCCCAATGGAAGGTCCATGATAGAAATGCCCAGTGTGTCAAGTACACGAGAGACTTGAGAAAACCAAGATAGATGAAAGCCCTGACTATGAAGATGCTGAGATGAAGTAAGTGTTGCCTGTGAATATCCCTACTCATCCAATGGAAATAATCAAACTCTTTGAATGTATGTGATAAGTTGAAAGATGGCAGCAAGCTGAATGGGTGGAACTGTAAACTCTGCCAGAATGATCTGATGTGATGCAGCCGCATGGAGAGAGGTGGTGAGAAAAGAAGCCTGGGTGTCGACTGGACTGTCTTGAGGAAAGGAGTATAAAAGTGAGGCCAAGGACTGCCGGTAAAGTGGCATGTAAATGGGATCAAATGTGTACGTGGGTGATTGGGTAATCAAGGGTAGTGTAGATGAGTGAGTGGATGGGACGTGGCCGATATCGAATGAGAGAAATGAGTGATCAGAGAGGGTGGTGGGAGAAATGCGGAAGTCAAAGACTATGGGTACAAAAGATGGTGACCCCATGAGATAATCAACGACACTATGTCCTCCACTGTGAGGATGGCATGTATAGCTGTCTGAATGTGGCCAGCAGGGTAAGCCATTAAAAATGGCTAGCTCATGCGCCTCTCCAAACTGCAGTAAGTGCTCACCATATGAAGTAATAGGTCCCAAACTGTCCGCGGAGGTCCTGGTAACCCCAAGCATATCACTGTCAAGGGCACGAACACGCAGCTGATCGGAGATGTTGAAGAACTCTGTCTGTCTCGAAGATGTCCGGGCATTAAAGTCCCCTGTGAGGAGAATATGCCCCTGCTCTGAGAATCTGATAATATCTGGTGAGAGGTCCTAATATGGGGATCCAATACCCTCCACAAAAGATGAGGACTCTGGTGAAAAGTAACATGCTGCAACAAAAAGATCTCTGTCCAAACCAATATCTTGACCCACAATGCGAGTCCATATGTAGCGGGCCTGCTTGTCATGTCGGATGAAGTCAATACTCGAATGGAGAGTCTCTCGGTACAGACATGCGACCCCACCTGAACCTCGGCCATTGGCAGATCTAGTCTCTCGTCGGAATATTGAGTCCCATCTATATCCAGAAAAGGAAGGAAGTCCTCGCTCTAGGCTCTCGTGTGTCTCCATGATGAATAATATGTCTCTGCCTGCGATAAAGTCAACCAGATCTCCTGTCGTGGAAGATGAGTGTATGCCCGCACAATTCCACACTCCAATCCGAAGGTTGGTGTGGATGGGGCCCCGGACTGCTCCCAACCCCGAGCACCCCAAATCCCTAGCACTGAGAGCCGCTAGGAGCGCTATCAAAAAAGCGCACTCGTCTATTCCGATAAATGGCTCGTCTGCCAGACTCACGGGCTGCCTGAAAGGCCTTACGCCTCTCCTCTACCTGGATAAACGTGAGGTCGTCATCCATGTAGATAGCGGTACCACGTAGCTTAGCTCTGCACCGCAAAGCATCTCGGCGACTCGCAAGGGAAGTGAAGCGGATAATGAGTGTGGTTGCATCTCTAGTGGTCCTCCATGCGGTATCTAACCCATCTGTCCTGTGCCCGAGAGTGGTGTCAAGAAAGTGTTTGGCTTCAGCTAAGGCATCCTGTGTATCCGGGATCCCACGAACTCTAATGTTGTGTGCTTTTTGGTCTCGTGATTTCTCTTCCGACATGGTGGCTGAGATAACCGAAGAGATGGGAGCGAGGACTCTAGTTCCCGTATCACATTGGTGGTAGATGCCGAAGCCGTAGCCTGTTTGGTCCTGATGGATTGTTCAAGTGATGCTACCTTGGACCGAAGAGAGAGAGATTAATTTGTTTATTTGATTATTAGAAGTCATATTTTTTTACATTGAAACATATTGCATGTGTGTATGGATGTATACTTTGAAAACCGTTAAAGCTAGAAACGGGTTTCCAACGTTGCCACATCTGAAAGAAAGACAAAAATGATTGTGAAAGAACAAACTAGTAAAACAAAAAAAAGAGGTAGAACCTTGATCATCCCACGACAAAAAAGCATTTCAACCACTTCCTTCACAATAGGGAGCAAGCCAGCATGGTGCACTCCAATACCCCGCCGGAGAAGTTCTTGTACTCTTAGAACCTACAACAATTACATTCTATGATGGTAAGTTCAGGCAAATAAAAGAAAGCTCAAAACAACGCATCCTACTTTTCCTTACTTTAACATGAGTATATAGCTAGAAATAAACAACTGGGTATGTTTATGATATGTCTATTTGATAGCTGCCTGAACAAAAAAGAATTGCCTGATAAACTTCTGCCATTAGAAGCTATTTCAGAGCATAACGGTGTATAGCAGAAAAGATTACTAGACTAAGCATTCTCAGGTATTTGATGACATAAAATACATGAAATTGGAGGTTTAAACTAGTAAGCATTAAAAATTTTATGTTGGTTCTGCAATTAGCAAAAACCTTTTGTATTTGACATCTTTCCAGAAATGTTCAGGTTCTTTTCAGATTGATGATTTTCATGTATTGGGAGTTCAGAGAAAAGCCACAGGAAAAGAAGCAGAGTCCGGCTTTTATATAAGCACCCTGAAGAAGCATCCAGAAGAGTTTTGCCATAATCATGGAGACACAGAAGAAGGAAATGATTAATATTAAAAAACCACTGCCTATTCTTCTAGAATTGTTTTGCAATTATCTCGGGATTCAGCCACTCATAAACTAGTTGAATCAAATATAAAGCTGAGTAAAAAATAATGCTAGAATTTTATTAGTTGGCATCAGTGTTCATAATTTGACAAGTTATTCTTTGAACATTGATGACCATTGACAACAATGATGCTAACAACTAGTAGTGGTCACCCTAAATCCATCTTACGTCCAATGAACATCCAGATAAATGGATTCAAAACCTGAAGACATTCAAGTACTCACCTACTGCCTTATTTTAGTTCATTCTGTCATGTCACTGACTTCAAAACAAATATTAGATTTATTATAGCCGCTTTTGCAAGTAAGCATTACATAGGATAAATGAGGTCCTGCAATTCATGTGACTACGGAGCAATGAAGGAAAGTGAGTGTAAGTGCAACCCAAGCCAGATCTTGCAAACACAAGTAATGGGCAATAGCATTAGCAGCTCCAAACATTGCAATTCTAAGATCCAAAAGCTTTGCACAGAAACTCCATGCAGCAGACAGAAAGTAAAACTTCTTGTAGATAGCAACTCATATGACTCCTTACAAATAGCAATCAGTAGACACAAATTGGCCAAACAAAACGCACCTGTGGTAATTTGCGATCGGAACCCTTAAGCCTTGAAAAAGCTTTGTCACAAAATACTCTGATCTCACTTTTTTCTGATGATGATGTAAGATCTGCAGCAGTCAAGCTATCTGCTGATCGGTCACACCGATTTTTGGAAAAACAAAATACAACCACCTGCAAAATTTAAAAAATTGCCGTCAGGAACTTACATTTCCTTTGACTCCCTAAGATGCAACAACCTACTATGTTGGTCAGCATAACGTATTGACAAAAAAGTTTACAAATCTGAGAACCCCATGAAACAAGCCACCTAGAAAGTCAAGGTATTTAAAAAATTACATTGCAAAGTTTTGCCATTCAAAGAGTCTTGCCAAGTGTGGTTGACTTGCAAGATATCTTATTGGCTGAAGAACATAGGTTAAGACGAAGACAATCCTTGAAACAGACTTTAATATCAGGAAACAATATTGTTATGTTGCATGCTACAGAATGCTCAACAATCTGTAGATATCTGGCATAAGTGGTGACCAAAACAACAAAGAGGTAGCTGTTAAAACAACGCCTTTGCACGACAACTGGATTTACTTTGGCAGCAAAACTCATAAGTTTGCATTAAGTGATAATCAATATCCATCGTGTTTGTTCAACTGGACTTTGTTCAGGTCCCTGTATTCAGTTGAATGCTGAGTTTATTTTATTTTTTCTTTAACGTTAACAGCAAATGTCTATTGCTATATTATTATCTTGTGCCACAAAAATAAAGAAATTGTCAATGGATTGTCAGGAGAAAGTTTGCTGGCTAAAAAATGGTCAAGAAGATATAACCAGTTTGTGCTTTCACAAAGTATCAAGCACATAAAATGCAGAAACAGAGTGCTGTGAACACGACAGAGTAGTCTTGGGAGCAAAAGGAGAATAGACAAGTACAAATCCAAACACATACAAATTCAAATATTCAGGCATGAAGGCAAAAGGTTGCTTACAACAATTTATAAAAAATTCAATGTTCGCTTTTTCTTTCAGAGCTCCTTTCAACTAGTTTGTACATTTAATGCACCAATCCTATTAGAATTGTTGTGATTTTGGCTCTTGGTTTTTCATGAATTTCAGCTTGGATTCTTGGCAGATAATTAAGTAATAATGACAGAACGTCGTGCTCAAAGTCTGGCTCACTTCAAAAGCTCTCTTCCACTACATAGAGAGCTCTAGAAGAAACAATTGATATGTTCGATGAAACTTTCAAAACATGATCAAATTGAAATAAATATAGGATATTTAAATGGTTAATTGATGATCTGGAGAAAGACCTCTTTCAAAAAAAAAGCAAGCAATCATCTAATCTAGTAAAGATGTCAATGTAACATAAAAATTCCCAAATGTGAGACCTAAGAACATGCGTGTCTGTTATTGACCCTACTTTCTAGATAGAAAGAGCCTGCCCATTATGAGCCAGCAGTTAATCACCTCTACAAGAATGCTCATGAGTTCAACTTGCTTGTGAAATTTTGGGAAACGAAAATTTTCCTTGCACCATGAAAAGGCTGTCTGCAAAAAGAGCATTCCCTAATGAACATTTTGAAGAAGAGACAGCAGGACTTTATTGCTAAAGGAGAATCCCACTTACAGGAAGCAAACCCTTCTTTGAAAGGTTCTGGACGAGTGAATACCACTGAGATGTCTCTGAACGCCATGCACCTCCACCATGTTGACCACTACTATCAAAGGCTTGCAGTGATTTCCCTCCCGAACCCTTTGACCCTTGAGGAACCGATCTCTTGCCTCCTCTCCCACGACCCTGATTACTCATATCGTGGGTTTGGGCAGCACCTCCTCTTCCACGACCTTGACTGCTTGCTCCATGGCCTTGAGCAGAACTTCCACCACGACTTGGAGAAGGCCCTTTTTTTAATGCTGTTTTAAGAAGATAAGCATCTTTAGCTGCTTTCACTCCTTCAGGTAAAAACTTTTCATTTTCACAAATCTTGAAGAGCTCACCGAAGTAATAGAGACAGTGTTCCAAAGGAACTGGTCTTTGACTCGTTCTGATGGGGGTGGCATTTACAAAAGTCAGACATTTTATTGTTGTTTAATATGGGCTAGGAAAAAGGCATCTAATCTGATTACTATTTGATAATAAGCCAAGTGAGCTATATTCAGTACAAAAGAACAGAAGCGACAATATAAGTTATAGATGTGGAAGTCTACTTTAAGATAGTGGAGACATACTCTGTTACATAGATCTTCTTCTGCTTTGTCCGACCAATCCAATCTACAAACTCATAAATGTTTGGTACCTGCATAGAAATGCCTGTCAACACACAGCTGGACTAACATTCTCAGTGATACTTTAAGATCGAAGACAGTTTGAAAGATCAAAGAATAGTATAAAAGTTTCCCATGGAGAACTATACATTTGATGCACAAAATACAATCATGAAACAATCCAATTCATAGAGAATAGTCTCGAAACTCTCGAAGGTCAACTAGTCAAAAGACAGCCGTTTAATGTTCATCCATGTCAGAAACACTAGAACATGCTTAGAACAGTTACTAGTTTTCTGTGAAGACCACTCAAGGAACCTGCCTACAAGGACACCTGAAAAGACACTGTGGAGCCAAACCACAACTGGCAAGAAGCTCAAGATCAATACACCTAAGCTTCACCCCAAAGCCAAATCCTGAAAACCAAGAGTGTGATAGAGGGCGAGTTTCTACAAGGATATGTAGACCTAGAAACGTAGGCATGTGAGCTACGAATGGAGCCACAGCTGATCTAGAGCTAAGCTATGAAAGCATCACATAAGCAAGACTTAAGCTATGAAAGCAGCACATAAGCAAGACTTAGCCCTAGAAAGCAGGAAAGAGAGAGATTAAGGAGACTAAAGAGAGAGATCAATATCATTAGCTGAATAACAAATGACACAGTTTCCCTACTTATAGCCAAGAGGAAGCTCTAAAAGGAAGCTTCCGGTGGATAGGGCTCAACTGGGAGGGATAATAGTGCGCCCTCCAAGAAGGCCCCCACTCTCCAGTCATATGTCCAAATGGCCTAATAATGAATAATAAGGCCAAAGGCCAACCATATAGTCTAATGTCACTAATGAATAAAAAGGGCCCAGGGCCTGCCTATGCATAAACTAAAGTAAATGTAAATGGACACGGAAAATGTAATGAGCCAAGTCCATAACTCTCCCCGACACAAAAAAAAAAAGACCCAACTGCCGAAAAAAAACTGGATCAAACAGCAGCAGGCCCTGGTGCATCCAGAACTAGAGCAACATCTGATGTAAAGGAATCAACAAGTGCAGCAAGAGCACGATCTTGATCCGCAAGACATCAATAGGCTCCCATGTGACCTCTTCAATAAAAGGGAACAGCTCAGGATCAACATCATGGCGACGAAGGGAACATCTCGGCCGCGTCATCTGAAACCAAGCAATATGGAACAACCAGGAATGCCAAGGAACCAGAAGAAGATCAAGCAACAACTAGGAATGCCAAGGTATCCGTAATACCCAAGATAGTAGGGGACCAGCCCAAAAGATAGGGACATCATACCAAGGTATCCAAAAAGCCCGAGAAGGTAGAACTGCATCAGCAACGGGAAGCCAATAAGGAAACCGGAAAAGAGATGGACACTCATCGCGAATAGCCGCATCATACACATAACCATCAACCATATGTGCAAACTCAGTGACATAGGTGCCCCAAGAAAAGATGGCAGCATCAAAAGACCAGCACCAAGGAGTAGGAACATAGTCAGGATGACAAGCACGTTGTAATAGCATGGAAAAGCAAGCGATATGCCAGGAAACATGGATCATAAAGAGATCATCCTGACAAAGGATAGCTAAACTGGAGAAATGTGCACCAACATGGTCAAAAGCCCAAGGTATCCATAAGGCCCATGAATGAGAAGTAGCAATGGCACACGGTACCTTCAAGGCCCCTATCACGAGAAGAGCATCATGCCAAAAGCTCCAGAAGGTCCAAGAACTCAATGCATCTCTAAAAAGACATGATGCATAAAAACAATAGCAACAAATCTAGAAATAGCAGAGGCCTCAACTGAAAAATTATAGCCGAAATACTCATCCAGAAAGACTTCGTATGGACATATCAATCCATCATAGGATATACCAAAAACGGATGGAGAATCGGATGACCCATCAGAACTGGCCGCAAGTGTAATCCCAAAGTACACACCAGGCAAACAAGTGAGGAACAGAAGAAATGCACTGGAACGAGGAACAGGAACCCCAACATCAGTAGCAAGCATCGGAGCAATATCCACGTGTAGCTGGGAATGAATATCAAAGCACATCTAACAATACTGAAGTATATGGCAGCAACATCCCCAAAAACTATCCAAGAGAGGAGAAGGAACTCTCTGAAGGTACTCTGATGGTCTCGAAAAACCCGAACAAAGTGGAAACTCAGCATCGGAGACCAAGCGATATGGAGCAACACGAAATGATTGGGAACCTGGAGATCACCCGAACAAACAGTAGTTGGAATGGAGACTATAACCCAAGCCATCAGGATATGCCAAGCCTGACAATGAGCAACAATCCAAGGAACAGATAGAGAGCCACATGCATAATCATAGAGATATCCGCACCATGGAAAAACCAACACCAATCAATAGGTCCAAATGGAAACCAAGCTATACATAATAACCAGGAATGCCATATATCCATAGCATCGGCATGGACTGCAGCAAACCTATATGTAGAAACACAAGGAGACTGAAGGATGCCCGTATACTCATCTAGAAAGATCCCAGCATATAAATACCCTAGATAAGTAATAGTGACCATCTGGCAAATATCCTCGGATGGAAAATGTGTAACAATAAGGGCCAAAGGCACATGAATCATGTAAGGAACCATAGAAATATCATGAGGCGGTCACAAACCTCAAGCAGAGATCCATGGAGTAAAGCAAAAGAAGATACAACCTGATCACCAATAGCGAGGGAACCATCAAACGTGGACCCGTGAAGAACCCCATAGAAATCAGCAAGAACATCGGCCATAACGGACTCGAGAGATGGAGATATAGAGACCAATGGAGAAGATACTGCACCAACCACCGAACCAAGGGGGCTATCTGAAGTATGCGCAAAAGCAATAGTAGAAATACCACCAAGGTATACGGCCTCAATATCAATGAAACCCGGAATGACCACCGAATACGATATCTGTGAATCACGGCATATAGGCGCAAGGCACGTAGCAACAACCTGTAAATCCGGATCAGCATCAACCTGAGTAAGAGGACCCATGGACGGTGAAAGTGAAGCAGCAACTAATGTAATCTGAATGGAAAGAAGAGCTACATCATGAGCCTTTGGCAGGCTACGCATAAACTGCTTCCCGGTAACCAACTGATAGTCACCCTGGGAATCAATACCAGAAAGTAAATGATGTCGACCAACATGTGTAAAAGACAGTGTCTGCTGAGAAAGATCCACAGCAACAGTACCAAGTGACGAAAACCAATCTGCACCAAGAATAATGTCATAGTGCTTCCGAGAAATGATGTAGAAATCTGCCTGACCAGAAAAATCACCAATGCAATAATCCAAGCCCTGAATCATCCAAAAAAGAATGGGAACGAGCAACCTCAACACTGAGAGGCTGGGAAGCAGGAATAGGTGTAGCACGAATCCTAGTGGAAATGTAATTGCTAATAAATGTGTACTGCCTGTATCCACTAAAGCAATATACTCTCGCCCTGCATCTAGAATAATATGATCCACAAATGGAACAACATACGTAGGCATAATAACAGAAGCATCAATTGATAAGTTCTCGCCTAAATATGCATCTAGAAGAACCGCATACTCATCTAGACGGGTATCAGAAAAATCAGATAGTGAGTATACAATAGGACCATCATGAAATGTATAACCATATGCCATATGGAGATCTATTGGATTAGCCAAAGCATCTGAAACCGTAGACCCAAGAATAATATCGAAATAAGGAGCATAGGCGACAACATCTATAGCATGGCGCTCAGGAACATGAGTAGCGTCAAAGTACTCAACAACAATATCAAAGCATGGAACAACATCATCAATAGTATCATAGCATGCTATATCAGTATCAAGGACCATATCAGCCGCAACCTGTATATGTGAATCAGCATCAGTAGGAACCTGTAATGTGACTCTGACTCACTATGGGATACAATGAGGAGCTCTGATCAATAACTATCTCAAGTAAATCAGGCAACTCGCTCAAACTCTAATTGTCAAATCATAACCAATTTCCTTTATAATCTAAAACAATCCGCATTCTTTTGTAGACGTTTATAATGCTCCCATGTCCCCATACTCTTAGAATGTTCAAGAATCCTAAAATATATATAGTCAACCACCTTTAAATCTCACGAGATCCTTTAAGATTCCAATATTTTAGCCATGTCTTGAGCACTACAGATACTCACCTGAGCCACTTGCGACATTTCTTAAATCTCATGCATACACTAACAATCAAATTCTTTTTGTAGTCGAGAAATAATCTCCGTCAAGAACCCCATATAATCTAATTCATATCCATTCGAACTCTTATTTGCAATAATAAGTTAACGTCCTTTTAGCAAGATCACAAACTTACAGGTAATTGTCTTCAGACAATACCTATTGATATGTCTATGTTTACTAACTGGTCTAATTATTTAAGATAAACCCAATAATAAGGAAAACAATAGATTCACAAGATTAAAAACATGCATAGAAGAATGATCCTACTAAGATCCTTCAGGTAAACAAATTCTTATTAGATTCTCCCATAATTTGCATATGTTACTCACATTACTCATTGAGAATCTTGTAACTCAGTTATTCTACAAGAATATTGTTTCTCAAACATATCAGGAAAATCTATGTTATGGAAGACATATCCACTCACACGAATCTTCCAAAACCTCTTACCTTTCCTTATGAAATTTCTTTTATTCAATCAACCTCTCATAGATCCTAGTACACATACTAAGATTAGGTTGACCAATACAGACTTTTGGTAGATCTTTTCCAATACCATCCATTAATATGAATAAATTCATGATAATTCCATTTCCAACTCTGCTCCAGTCCTAGATTGTTCACCATAACAATCCCTAGAGGATTACTCTATTAGTCCAAGATAGTATTACTTTTGTAAATATACTGGAATTTTCTGAAAAACTATGCAACAGATGGATCCGTAGAGATAACCATTTATACCACATCACCCCACCTTTTAAACTCAATCGTTATAAAAGATGCCTTAGGAGACGCTTATAGAAAACGTCTAAAGCTTCTAGAAAGTCAGTATGGATGCACAGCTAAATAAGCTCACATTCTTACTGCGCCAACTAATTACATTCACCATTTTTCCTTTGATCCTAAGATATCATCTATCAATAATCCAACCATCTAAATGATAATGGAGAACTCCATATGATGATAACCAATTCCCCTAGAGGGTAACTCTACTTGAGAAAGACTCATATGGAATTGACCTGATTATTCAAGAGATTCTTAAAAAGGAAGTGTTCAATAAATGAGAAATAGCTTCAAGAGTTCCTGATATTGTAAATTGTGAGATATCATTTTGCGATCCAAATCAATACCTCAGAATTTTCCACAAAGTACCCAAAAAATTTGACCAATGACTTTCATGTTGGCTTCATCCTATGTGTTGAAGCTTACCATTGTCAACCAAATCCTTTTACCACAAGAAATTCTCTTTGAAATTATTGTTGTCCCATACCATAAGTTCTCCCTCCAAGAAGATTCTTTGCTTCTTGATCTGACTCTACTAGAAACCTAAATGACCATCTAGCTATCCTATCTATAAAAGCACATATCCATTACAACCAAATCCAAGATATTCTATTTATTATTATGCTCTATTTATTATTATGATGCATACCAGAAATCCACTTGTGAATTGGCGAAAGAAGTCATTTAGTAGGAAGAGTTAGACATGGATTTCCATCATATTATCAACCCCCCCCCCGGTTAGTAATAAGTTACACACAACCGCCTTTAATATACGAGTGGCCAACTCTAGGGATGAGCATTTTCGTACTAATAGGTTCCTATTGTGATCAAGGTTACCAGCCGATTCGAATCGACCGATTTGAATCAGGCGATTCGAACCGATTTGAACTAGCTAGTTGGATTTGGATCAGGAAAAGGTTCGAACCTTTTCTTTTTGTTTTATTTTTCGAATCAGGCCGGTTTGAACTGGGAAACCGGTTTGAATCGGCCCCTAACGGTTCGATGCAACACTAATTGAGATCCATGTATCAAGCTTCCAACTTTTGCCAGTTTTCATTCAAAACATACGTCCGACTCATGGTTGCTAAGGACTTCTATATAAACAATTTCTTAAACCAATTCATTCTACATGCTTTGATATTGTTGTTGAGTACTTTGATGGTATTTATGTTCCTGAGCGCCATGCTATAGATGTTGTCACCTATGCTCCTTATTTCGATATTATTCATGGGTCTACAGTTGCTCTTTCAGATGCTTTGGCTACTCCTCCAGTAGATATCCATATGGCATATGGTTATACATTTCATGATGGTCCTATTGTATACTCACTAGCTTATTTTGTTGATAGTCGTCTAATGAGTATGCGGTTCTTCTAGATGCATATTTAGCTTGACAATTCTAAGGCAAGAGCACACTAGACATGCATCATACATTCACCACTCATCATACACATTCAAAGGCAACTTATGATGGAAAAACTAAGTATGGAATAGGCTTGCTCTCGAGTAGAGAGAGAAAGAGTACCTAGGACTGGGTATGGCCACTACAAATTTCTAGTCTTACCATTTGGTTTGACAAATGCTCCTACGACTTTCCAGCAGATGATAAATGATCTTCTTCGTCCATATGGGAAAGTCATAATTTATTTGGATGATATTCTCATCTATAGTAGGAACATGAGGAGCATCTTAGAAATGTCTTGAAGTTACTTAGATAGGAGAAGCTCTTTGCCAAGGGAAAATGTGAGAAAACTTATCAGTTGATGCTGCTGTTATTATGCCTACGTATGTTGTTCCATTTGTGGACCATATTATTCTAGATGCGGGGCGAGAGTATATTGCTTTACTGGATATAGGTAGTACACATTCATTTATTAGCAGTTACATTTCCACCAGGATTCGTGCTACACCTGTTCTTGCTTCCCAGCCTCTCAGTGTTGAGGTTGCTAGTTCCCATTCATTTCTCAATTCTCAGATGTTTCAGGGCTTAGATTATCGCATTGGTGATTTTTCTGGTCAGGCAGATTTCTACATCATTCCTCTGGAGCGCTATGACATTATTTTTGGTGCAGACTGGTTCTCTTCAATTGGTATTGTTGTTGTGGATCTCTCTCAACAGACACTTTCCTTTACTCATGTTGGTCAGCATCACTCACTTGCTGGTATTGATTCCCAGGGTGACTATCAGTTTGTCACCGGGAAGCAGTTTATGCGTAGCCTGCCAAAGGCTCAGGGTGCAGCTCTTCTTTCCATTCAAAGTACATCAGTTGTTGCTTAACTTTCACCATCCATAGGTCGTCTTCCTCAGGTTGATGTTGCTCTAGATTTACAGGTTGTTGTTGTGTGCCTTGATTCACAGATATTGTATTCAGTGGTCGTTCCTGGTTTCATTGATATTGAGGCTGCATACCTTGGTGGTATTTCTACTATTGCATCTGCGCATACCTCAGATAGCCCTCCTGGTTCGTTGGTTGGTGCAGTATCTTCTCCATTGGTCTCTATATCTCCATCTCTTGAGTCTATTATGGCCGATGTTCCTACTGATTCTCTGAGGTTCTTCACGGGTCCACGGTTGACGGTTTCCTCGCTCTTGGTGATCAGGTTGTATCTTCTTTCGCTTTACTCCATGGATCTCTGCTTGAGGTTTGTGATCTGCCTCATGATATTTCTACGGTTGCTTACATGATTCATGCGCCTTTGGCCCTACCGTTACACATTTTCCATCCGAAGATATTTGCTAGATGGTCACTATTACTTATCTAGGGTATTCATATGATGGGATCTTTCTAGATAAGTATACGGGCATCCTTCAGTCTCCTTGTATCTGTTCCTTGGATTGTTGCTCATTGTCAGGCTTGGCATATCCTGATGGCTTGGGTTATAGTCTCCATTCCAACTACTGTTTGTTCGAGTGATCTCCAGGTTCCCAATCATTTCGTGTTGCTCCATATCGCTTGTTCTGGTGTTCCGAGACCATCAGAGTACCTTGAGAGTTCCTTCTCCTCTCTTGGATAGTTTTTGGGGATGTTGCTACCATATACTTCAGTGTTGCTCATATGTGCTTTGATACGCATTCCCCGCTACACGTGGATATTGCTCTGATGCTTGCTACTGATGTTGTGGATCCCGTTCCTCGTTCCAATGCATTTATTCTATTCCTCACTTGTGCGCCTAGTGTGTACTTTAGGATTACACTTGCAGCCAGTTCCAATGGGTCATCCGATTCTCCATCCATTTTTGCTGCATCCTATGATGGATTGGTATGTCCATACGAGGTCTTTCTGGATGAGTATTTCGGCTAAAGATTTTCAGTTGGGGTCTCTATTATTTCTAGATTTGTTGCTACTGTTTTCATGCATCATGTCTTTTTAGATGATGCATTGATTTCTTGGACCTTCTGGAGCTTTTGGCATGCTGCTCTTCTCATGATATGGGCCTTGAGGGTAACAGGTGCCATTGCTACTTCTCATTCATGGGCCTTATGGATACCTTGGGCTTTTGACCATGTTGGTGCGCATTTCTCCATTCTAGCTATCCTTTGTCAGATCTTTATGCTCCATGTTTCCTGGCATATCGCTTGCTTTTCCATGTTATTACAACATGCCTGTCATCCTGCTTATGTTCCTACTCCTTGGTGTTGGTCTTTCGATGCTGTTATCTTTTCTTGGGGCACCTATATCACTGAGTTTGCACATATGGTTGATGGTTACATGTATGATGCGGCTATTCGTGATGAGTGTCCATCTCGTTTTCAACCTCCTTATTGGCTTCCTGTTGCTGATGCAGTTCTACCTTCTCGGGCCTTTTGGATACCTTGGCATGATGTCCCTATCTTTTGGGCTGATCCTCTGCTATCTTGGGCATTACAGATACCTTGGCATTCCTGGTTGGCAGCTTGATCTTCTTCTGGTTCCTTAGCATTCCTGGTTGTTCCATATTGCTTGGTTTCAGGTGATGCGGTCGAGATGTTCCCTTTGTCGCCACGATGTTGATCTTGAGTTGTTCCCTTTCTTACCAGCTGCCATTCTTCCTTTACCATAGTCGACGTCGCTCGCAGATTCAGTTTTTGGTCTAGTGTGATGATCGTCCTGTTGCAAGGCCACATGGGAGCCTATTGATGTCTTTTATCATACACCATCACTTGCGGATCAGGCTCGTACTCTTGCTGCACTTGTTGATTCCTCTACATCAGATGCTACTCTAGTTGTTGATGCACCAGGGCTTGTTGCTGTTTGATCTAGTTTCTTTTCAGCAGTTGGGTCTTTTTTTTGTGTCGGGGAGAGTTATGGACTCAGCTCATTACATTTGCCACGTCCATTTACATTTACTTTACTTTATGCATAAGCAGGCCTTGGGCCCTTTTTTATTCATTATTGACACTTAGACTATATGGTTAGCCTTGGACCTTATTATTCATTATTTGGAAATTTGGACATATTACTGAAGAGTGGGGGCCTTCTTGACGGCGCACTATTATCCCTCCCAGTTGGGCCCTAACCACTGGAAGGAGTAGGGAATCTGTGTCATTTGTTACTCAGCTGATGACATTGAGCGTATAGTCGTCACCTACTATGTGTTGCTCCACAAGTCACTATTGGAATACCCTATGTGAAGAAAGAGAGTTTAAAGACCTTGAATGGATCTAATCAAACCACAAGAGTGATTATTTGCGTTGCTAGATTCATCTCCATTAGTATTTCCACCTAGTTCAGAATCGACCTTTTCAAAATCGTAAGAATCAGCATGACTCGTGGTTCCAAACTGGGCCCCTCCCGAAAGAATCGACAAATTTTTCTTTTTGCATTTTTATTTTGATGTAATGCTAGAAAACATGTTAAGTAATATCTATAATGTCTAAAATGCTTCTAAAATCTTATAAATACTAGGTTGCTACTGAATACATGCATTTGAAAGTTGAAGCATGAAAGCTAAACCTAAATTAGTGTTCATTGTTCATAGAAAATTAAAATTAGAATCATGATACCACCATCAATGATCGCACATCAATAGCATGTACATACTACAGTTTAGATAGTAACCACTAAGTTGTAGGTAGTGTCAATGAGCAATTACTAGTAAGCTAAGTACATTGGATAAACGTTTGAACTTTGAATCGATTCAATTGAAATTTAAATGTTCACATAATACATTGAAAAGCAAAATCAAATAGCATTCGAGCGGACAATGAAGTTATGAAGTAAAAACCGAATAGTTGGTATCAAACTATACACGTCACAAATGATACATATGATATCAAAATGAGCTGAACAGTTAATGGCAAATGTTGAATCCAGAGTCATGACTCATGAGTCAACTGTAGTCTATTGTGTGCCATCATGTACTAGTAGAATCTAGGTAAACTGTGAAATATCGAGCCTTGACCTAGGTTCTAGACTATGAATTATAATATAAGTCTAGAGACTAGGTCCTCCTCCTGGGGGGTGGTATCGTAGTCTTTTGCACATCCTCGGAGTCCTCATCATCATCATCATCATCACCATCCCTAGCCTCTGACGCCTCATCAAAAGAAGACCCTTGGCTATAATAGTCGCTCTCCCCAGTCTCCGTGGTAGAGCTATTGAAGCTGCCCTCTAAATGTTGTTGCCGAGCAGTGGCAGCCTGAGTTTGTCATGATGCACCTCCAGTCACAGGTCCTGCACATTGAGATTTGCAGCTATTAGAAAGTACCCATTGCCCAAAATTGAACTTTAAAGACTCAAGACCCAGGAGATGACCTAGATAGTAGATACTAGAATCTAGATAGTACATACTACAATCTTGAGACTTTTGTTTGAAATACAAGACTCAAGTCATCAATTTTCAATTACCAAGCAAGGCTCTAGCCTCAAGCTTACCCAATCATGCAAGAGACTCGCGATGCAAGAGGGCATATATATCCTCCTCCTCCTTTGACCTAGGTGGTAAATAAGGAACCTTGCTGATGTTGATCTCGTCAGGGTTTACCTAAAGTTTAAACAGTTCACATATCCACAACTAGTCATTCACTCATGTCACAACTCACATGCGACAGATTCACAAATGTTCAAGTTCAAGTACTTACACGATTAGTAATTACCTGCATGGGTTCTTTGGCCTCCCTCGTATTATCTAGAATGCGTAGGTTGAATGCACAAACACTAGCCTTTCTAATTGTTTCGTGAAGAACCTGTTTCTCTTCTTGGTGTGTATGAGGGAGTAGATGCTCCAGTTCCTCTCACAAGTTGCTGCGATGTAGTGCAATGCGCTATAGCCTAGGGGGTGCAAGCTCCATACTTATCCCACCAAGAAACTGGCCTCAAGTGGCCGACTCTATCCTGTGTCACGGCCCTCTGATATGTGAGGCAGTCTATTCGAAAAATCATGAGCTCATCGTTGTAGGCCTGCTGCTCTGCAATGTTTGGTATGAGCCTCTGGAGGTATTCAAACCACCCATCCTCAAGCTCACGGTCATGGAATTGCTCTGGACCAGATTTCATCCATAAAGAATGCAGCACATGGGCACTTGCATGTAAAGGCCTATGGAACCATCTGCTCTCCCACTTGGCCTTTATCTCTTGAACCTTGCAAATTAAAAAATGAATGTCATCGATTCATATTGAGAAGGTTCCAACTTCAAACTTGAGACTAGTCTCTAGATTTGTAAAATGGAAATGAAAGAGATTAGAATTTAGAAGGGCCAATGGGTTATAGTATATACCCGGCAAAACTCAACTCGGTGCACTGATCAAGCTGCTCACCCAACCTATCCATAAACTAGTAGAGAAGGCCCATGGTGGACCCCTCTCTATCTGTGAGTCTAGAACGGTGTGGAGTGGCTGCAATCCAACAACAATTGATCTTGCCTCGTCCCAAAAGTCCGATGACAAAACGATGGTCTAAAATCTCCTACATTGAGACTCAGTCAATTCGCTCCACTGTACCCATAGGTTAAAAACAACCATTTGTTTGAGTGTGTGGTGTACCTTTAGGAGCCGCTCCAAGACTATAAATATGAATGCAAACCTAAACACATTGCACAATTTAAATTTTACAAATTTTGAACAATCATCAAATTTTCAAATTTCAATCATCAATGCGTCAAAGTTCTAAAATCTAGCATTGAGAATGAGACATGGTACATCTATCATCAATAATCAAGATTCAAAGTTTAGACCTCGTGGGAGCAGGTCTAAGAATTTCCAAAACTCTCTATAAATTGCAAGGACCTTGTTTCTTGGTGACAAACCTCGCCAAGAAGCGTGCGGTATCAAGGACACCTTTCACCCAAGGAAGAGCTGGACAAAAGCAAGACATGTATGAGTCATGTCGAAAAGCAAAGACAAACTAGACTCTAGTTACAACATACTAGGTCCATGGAGTTGCTTATGCTTGAAAATTGAGAGAAAAATCAAGAGTCTCGACTCCTCTATTAGTCGTGACCAATCAGCACTCACGACATGTAGAATCTTCAAACTTAAACTTCAATCTAGATGCGGGAATTGTAGAAATTACAATTTACGTAGCAATAAGTTTACTAGTTACTACCAACTAGGATATACCTGCTATGTCCTCAATCAGCAGGTCAATGTTGCGTGCGGCGCATGGAGTCCAAAAGGTAGTCCATCACCAAATCCCCCATGGCTTTGCAATTTGCGGCATTGTCAATAATGACTTGCACAACATTTTGATGCCCCAGCTCCTCCATCGCTTGCGCGATGTGTGAGTAGATGTAATCACCTGTAACATTAACAAATTGATTATTGCAATGAGATGATGCATTGTCCAATGCATGTTGCTGCATTTGTGCTGCATCTGTAGTGGCTGGCCAAGTGCCACTTCATCCCATGCTATGGACCTTAAGGCTCACCAGGTTTGGCAAGATATTTTCAACTTAAATAATCTTGATGAGGATGACCCCGAGGGCACAAAGCTTGATAGCATCAAGCTTACAGAGGAAGACTCAAGAGTCGTCTATCCATAATGAGCAGTGAGTCTACATTGTCTTTTACAAAGCTACATCATGTATTGTATTTAAATTTCATCCAGAATAAGTCCTCAAAACATTGCCATATCTTATCACATTGGCTACTCTAATATTTGCTTCCATTACTCAAAAGTTGAAACTTAGAACCGTAATGTTTTTGTTTACATAAGTAATTTTGCAATGAGCACATGACACTTCTTTTGATGTTGATGTTGCTTAGAAAGAAAGAAAGCTTGTCTTTTCCTTGCCAAAATTCATATAAAACGAAGAAAGCACATGTCAAGTGTGTATGAAACGTATGAAACGTCTCCAATACAGTAAAGAAAAAATGCATGTAAATCTAAAATACCAAACATTAATGAAATACAATCCATGCCATGCTTTAAAGTAATGATATAAAGGGGGAGAGAGAGAGAGAGAGAGAGAGAGAGAGAGAGAGAGAGAGAGAGAGAGAGAGAGAGAGAGAGAGAGAGAGAGAGAGGAGTTACTGTGGCAGACAATAGAACCATGTTGACATGGTCTGGCAACATGATGATCACCTCTTCCCATACAACTCCTCTGTCCACATCATTTACATAGTGCACCTCGTCAAATATCACCTGGAAAATTACCAAAAGAAAGCACATCATGTCTAAACCTAGATCCAAACATATTGAAATTGTTAGATTCAGAGAAGAATCTTTGACTTGGCATACTTAATCCTCAAGAATGGCATACAAACATCTAACAAGACCATATTCAACAAAATCCACATGTTTAAGAATGAAAGTTCCAAATTAATTTGAATGGCTGATACTCAAATCTGATTATATGACAAAAAAGGGGGCATGTTTGATATTCTCTTGATTATAAATGCCCATAAATATTATAAGGACTTTTATAATAGTTAGTGTTCCATTCCTAATAGATTTTAAATTTGAACCTGAACCCAAACAACCTCTATCAATTTAAAATGCACACAAAAGGTAAAGGTCATGTATTTCAGAGAGGCAAACGGGAGTTGACATAAGAAGAGAATTTTGAGGAGCTTATTTTAGACCAATGACATTAAAAAAAGTATGTGAGTCGCAGGCCACAGTTTTACAGCGTATGAAAAGAGAAATTCGGCGATGCATGGATGTAGTTCTCTTCTTTCAATAATTTTCTATGCTAACAACTCAATGCATCGTAGCTAGTATGAGAGCCACATATTTGTTAAATTTTCTTTTGAGTTATTTCTGCTTTGCTAGAATTGCATGGCAAGCTCCTATGTTCTTAGCAAGATCCACAATGTGTAGCCAACAAATAATTCCATCTTCATTTAAGACTGTAGAATTTGTTCCGTAGTTTTCAGCATTGTTAGTGCATTATCACCTTGTGAGGTTGGAGACTTTGATTGGCAATGGGGTTGATTGACACACGTGACACAAACTCCAAAACATGCACATAAAAGTGCATATATTGCATCATAGCATATGGTAACTTGGTCACCAAAGCATAGTTGCTTAGCATTCAAAAATATAGTATTCGGGAACGCAAATGGAAAACTCATTTCAAAATGATTTATGGAATCCTAAAGTAATGAATGAGAACATTTGAAATTTATCTTTTGCAAATTTAAAATTTTCTTATCCTCATGGTAGGGCTTGCAACATAGTTGTTTTGGGTGAAAAAAAATCACAAACAGAGTTAAATGATTGTGCATGGATAAATTTACCTTCATTTTACAATAGCCTATAACTTCTAGTTTGAGAAAAATTGGAGCTGGATAACTGGCTGTCTCATTCTCAAATTGATCAATCACAATCATACCTGCTTGTTCCTAAGCATTTTTCTTATGAAAAGGTGCAGAACCTTTCCTAAGGGACAGTTATCCGTTCCTAAGGAACCGTTCCTTTCAAAAGAAGAAAGATAAAAGAAAAAAAGGTGACTACCTTGCAAGGTTACTAGCCAATTCGAATCGGCCGATTCGTTTAGTTCAAACTGATTTGAACTGGCTAGGCTTCTTCGATCGAAAAGCAGTTCGAACCGATATAAAAATATATATATATATATATATATATACACACACACACACCATAGGTCCCGCGGTACAATATCGGTCGGCGGTACCAAAATATATATATATATAGATCATAGTACCCTCTGGTACCGCTGGTATGGTACCGCCGGTACCATATCAGTGGTACCGCCGGTACGGTACCGCCCTAGGATCCGCGGTACCAGGGCGGTACCATTTTTAATATTTTTTTTATTTTTTAATATATTTTTAGTAATTTTTTTTTGCATATTAACTACCAAAAAAGGACAAAAAAAAGTAAAAAGAGGGGGTTCTGGGTGTAAAAAAAGAGGGTACAGTACATGATGCAGGGGACCGTTGCAATGGCACATGGGCACTGCGAGTGAGCAGACCGAGGGGCCAATGGGAGACCAACACAGGGGGGTAGCATCACATGGGGGCAAGTACAGAGGCACATGGGCATTGTGGGTGAGCAGACCATGGGCCCAATGGGAGACCACCACAGGGGGGAGCATCACATGGGGGCGGGTACGGAGGCACATGGAGGGATGATGGGGATCCACATGGCCGATCAGGCTGTGGGGATAAATAGGCACTCACAATGCCATTGTGGTCGGCATTTTCAGAGGCTGTGAGAGGGCTAGTGATAGACAGTGAGAGAGCAAGCGAGAGCCGGTGACAGGCTGTGAGAGGCTGTTTGAGAGCCAGGGTGCTGTGAGAGGGTGTTCAAGGATCAGGGTGCTGTGAGGAGAAGGTCGATCGAGATGGCTGAGCGAATACCACCGAAGCCCGAGGGCGAAGCCAGGAGAAAGCTTGAGGAAGATATCCGAAGGCACAACGAGAGGCATCGGAAGCAAGAGGCAGATATCCGAGAGATGCTGCGACAGACTCGACAGAGAAATCCGGAACCGGAGCCACCCGCCCCCGCTGTGGATCCTGTCCCCGCTGTCGAGCTGGATCTGGATGAGCAGATCGGAATGAATTTCACACGACGGCAGCTCATCATGGTCAGGGAAAGGGCGGCCAGACGTCGGGCTAACCAGGAGGCAGCTCGGGCTAACCGGGAGGCAGAGCAAGAGCGACAAAACAATGCACCAGACGAGGGCGAGGAGTCGGTGGAGGATCAGTGAGGGATGTTTAGAATAGATGAGGTCCACCCGTATGTGGCGGACTGTTGCTATGTAGTTTTCGGCAGTTTATGGTGCAGCAAATAACTAGATGGCTGCTTAAAAAAATGACAGTATATGTGATGTTATCCTGATACAACGGTTGAATATATACATAGTTGTTTTTTGTGCAACGCGAGCCTGGTCATGTAAGATGCAATGTTTGTAATTTTTTTAAATGCAGATGTATTACATGTGTTTATTCAATGTCGTTTGGGGTGTAGGGGTGATTGCTGTGCTCATGATGTAGGTGCATCTATGTGAAGCTAGCATTCACTTCAAACGAAATTAAATGAAAATAGGATTCACACACGCACATAGAATTCTTCAACATAAAATAAAGCATCACATGTACAGAGCGACATACGCACAATGTGCAGCAAATAATGTAGGCCAAACACTGTATATAATGTGAAAAATCATCTGAGTACAATGGTAGACCGACTGCTAGAGACAAACTACTGAAACTAAAACAATAGAGCCACAATCAATGCTCTGGCTCTGACTCAGACGAATGCTCTGGAGACAACTCAGGGCCCCGAGCTGACTCTCGCAGCCGATATCTCTGCCTGTCTGGAACTGGCATGGGCTGTGTATCCGAGGGGGAAGACTCGTCATCCTCATCCTCCCAATCAGCCTCCGCATCAGCCCCCAAGCAGGCCAAACCAACAACACCTGCTCCAACTGGCTGTGATACTGCACCTCTACCTGTACCTGGAGCCCTGCGTGGTCGTCCTCTCCTCCCTGGCAGTTTCTGTGCCTTGCCTTTCTTGTTCGGTGCACCCTTGGGCCTGCCTGGTCTCTTGCGGACAAGAGGAGCTGTCAATGCCTCGTCACCCCCATGCAAATCACCTGGCTGGCTAGGCTGGGCCCAAGCTGAGGCCGGCTGGGATAGGGAAGCAAAAGAGGGAACTCCCTGTGCAACTGAGCGAGGAGGATGAGCTCGTGGAGTGTGTGCCCGTGGGGCTGCTGCAGGTGGAGGAACTGGCTGTGCAGGAGGCGAGTACAGTGGCGATATGTACTGAAAGGGGCGCTGTGGTGGCCGGTACTGGTACATCCTGGGTGCTGCCAAAGGAGGAGGATGTGACGTGGGTGCTGCCACTGGAGGAGACACTGTGGATGTGGGCGCTGCAAGAGAAAACCTGGGCACAGATGGTGGCCTGCCATGGAGACCTGGTGCTGCAGAAGTGGACGGCGATGGAGGGGATGCAGGCCTAAATGGCATCGGTGGCACTGGAGGAGCTGTGCGACGCACATACACCCTCTGAGGAGCTGGAGGAACTGTAGGCACCTCATGCGGCTGCTCTGGCTGGGACTCTGTGTGTGGCATGCTGGCAAGAGATGATGGGGGCGCCCTGACACTCGGCATCTGCAAGGCCTCTGAATCCAATGTGGCAACCAAGTCGGCCAGCTGGGCATCCGAATACAAATGCTCTGGGCTCTGGGACTCATCCTGTGCACCAGCCTCTAAATCATCCTGTGCACCGACCTCTGAATCATCCTGTGCACCAACCCCTGAATCAACCCAAGCCTCATCCCGTGCCTCATCATGTGCACCCTGTAGACCCTGCATGGCCTCCCAATCTGTGCAATGAAAGTCATCAGGTGCCTCCTCTGGTGTGCTGTCGTAGTAACGGCCATGACTCTGTGCTGCACGCATCCAAACATCTGCGGGACCAGCATCTAAACCACTCTGCCCTCTATCAAGAGCCTCCTCCATCATGTCGACATAGGTAGGTATGCCACTGCCCCCCCCTGTGTGCCCTGCCTGTCTGCCGGTATAACCTGTGCCATGTGTCCCACCTCTGCCACGTGATGCACCTGTGACCCCTGCCCGTGGCGTGTGCCCTGCACCTGTATAATCTGCCTCATCCCTCTCTGGTCTGGCAAACACAACCCGAATGGGCTCATCCTCATCATGCTCATCCTCTGAAGAGGGGATGCAGCATGTGTGCAACGCTGTGGATACTCCTGTGGAAGTAGTTCCATCGCGTCTCCCATATGAACTTCAGCTCTGTCATCCTGCAGGTGAGGGGCATGTGGTTTAGGGCATTACGAAAAAGCTTAACATTGACAGAAAAACAAACTAGCAAGTACTGAAAAGATAAAGGTCAATTGCAACACTGTACCGCTTACCTCTCTGGCTGCAAGATGGGCAGCTGCAGGAACTGTCCAATCCGGTCCATGAGCTCATACACCAGTCCAAGTGTCGACCCCTCGCTGTCAGCCATGCGGAGCACAATGTAGAGTGGTCGAAGCAGTCCTGACAATGTCTGTGCATCCCTCCAGAACTGGTCTCCCCTCACCGTGGAAGAAAAGTGCTCCCCATCCTCAGTGTGCGGAAATGTACTGGCACCCCAAAGATCACTGGCAACCATCTGTAGAAGCTGGGCCCTGCACCTGATCAAACGGTCGATGACCACCAAGTCGAATGCAAAGCGCGTGGGGGCTGGCTTACGGAGGTCCAGATGGCTAAACACCCGAAACATGGCAAGAACACGCCTCTTTCTGGTGACAAAAGTCACCAGGAAGAGGGCCTCCCGGACGATGGCTCTAACCCAGGGAAGTGCTCCAATGTCCCCCATCAAAAGGTCTATGTCGTGGGCTGCACAGGGGGTATGAACAATATGAGGGAACTCGGCCTCTAGCAGTACACCCATCTGAATGCAGTTCGTGGCATTGTCCGTCACCACCGTGACGACATGCTGTGGGCCTATGGCTAGGATGGAAGACCTGATGACATCAAACATGAACTCTGCAGATATGACTCTCCCCCCCCTGCTGCAATCCACTGCCCTCAAAAACTGTGTGCCCATGCAGCTGGAGACCAGTATGTTGAGGATCGGCCTCCTCCTGACATCAGTCCAGCCATCGGACATGATGCTGCAACCGTAAGTGGCCCAGTGCCGACGCAGAGGCTCCATCTCTCTAGACAAGGACTCGACCCTATCCCTCAGCATGTGTGTGCGGACAACCTCTGAACTAGGGACTCTCCAGCTAGGGCTGACAGACTGTGCAAGGCGGAAGGCCCTTCTGAAGGGCTCAGAGTCGGTGATGGCAAAGGGCAGGTTCAGCTCGTAAACCAGACTGGCCACGGCCTGTGTGGCCTCTCTGTCCATGTGCGGCTGATGCGCGCCGCGAATGGTCTGCTGCACGAGGGCTCTCCCTGGTGGACGACGGGTGGTGGACCTCCAGCACGGTGCACCAACCGTGACGGGAATGGACGATGACGCGACAGGCTGGGCGCTGGTGGATGCATCGGCTGTAGACGTGGAATGGGGAGAGTGGGATGCACTGGCAGGGATGGGTGCAGCAGCATAGGTGGGGTGCACTGGTGGAGGGGCAACATCTGGCATGGGGTACGAAAACTGCTGGCTGAGGAGGTCATCCGGATGGGAAGGGAAGGAAGAAGGGATCTCTTCCACATCCTCGAAGGCCCGCCCAGTACCATCCTGGGCCTGCTCGGGTGGCGGAGAGTCCATGAGAAAGTCGTAGACTGGTGGAGTGCGAGCAACAGTGGGTGGTGGTGGAACCGCAGTGGCAACTGTCGGACACGATGGGACGGGATCCACCGGAATCTGAGCAGATGGGGGTGCATGAGGCAGAGCTGTCTGAGGGGCAAAGGGACCAGAGGAGGATGCACTCCCTCTCCTCGTGCGTGCCAGCCAAGCAGGCAGCAACTCTGGGTTAGTCACATAAGGAGCGGTGCAAAATCGGAGAACGCCCTCCGAAATGGTGTTCTCCCCTGCCACGAGCCGCGGCCCGTAGGTGTCCAGTAGTCGCTGCCTGTCGGGGACGGTCATGCTGCCACAAGGGGCAGCATTCAAGGTGGCACCATTTTTGGCGCGTGCACCGAGCAGATGGCCTTTAAGGCGAGTGAGGGATGCAGCAAACTCGACGAGACAGTATCGGCAGCGCACGATCTTCTGACCGGTCTTGTTGGCCTTGTCGGCAACCCGCCTGACAATGTCTACCTCGTCCCACAGACCGGAAAGGTCGGATTGCACCATTGCAGATGAAATGAGGGATGGATTGGTGGAAAAAAAACAGCAGGGTTCACTGTTGGAGAGACGCTGAAAATGGGCGAGTGCAGGGCAAAGGAAATCAGATGCAAGGCAGGGCGTTGCGTGGGCGATGGGCGACGCAAGGAATCAAAGGCAGGCAAGAAAAACCAGCAGCGATGGCAGGGCGGAGAGGGCTCAAAAAAATTTCAGAGGAAATGCGAGGGGGGCAGGTAGGTTTAGGTAAAAAAAAATTAAAAAAAATATTAAATAATAAATATATTATTATATTGTGGTACCGCGGTACCATCATGGTACCGCGGTACCAGTATGGTCCCGCGGTACCAGTATGGTCCCGCGGTACCGGGATCCGCGGTACCCAGTACCGCGGGACCTATGATATAGATATATATATATATATATATATATATATATATATATATTTGCGAAAATAACACGAGAAAAAAATTTAAATTTTTCTTTTTTTTTATAATGGTACCGCCCTGGTACAGCGGATCCCAAGGCGGTACCGTACCGGCGGTACCATAACAGCAGTACCAGGGGACACTATGATACACACATACACATATATATACATATCATAGTACTGCGTTTCTGAAACGCATTTCAAAATCGCGTTCAGAAACACATTTCTGAAAATTTTGAAAAAATTCCAGACACGTTTTTTTTTAAAAAAAATTGGGTTTTTTTTTTTGGGCAATATGGGTATCAAATGAAAGCTCTAATTAAGAGCATAATTACTGTGTAATTTGCCGACTGTTTCGGGTGCAAGATGGTCCAGTTCAGGTGCATTAATCCATGTTGGGTTCTGTCAAGGATAAAAATTCAAAACTAACCTCTAGCCTATCTGTTACGATCACAGATGGTCCAAGTAAGTGTGTTTTCGCTCAGGGAGTTGGAAAGCCAAGTCATGAAGAGGCCTTACCGTCGGGGCCGGGGTCTACCGGCAGCCCCCGGACCCTACCGTTCGGGGGCGTTGCCCCCCAAACCCCCTGAGCATTTATTGAAAACCAGAGCAAATAACAACCAAATAGCTATTGAAAATAAGATTTGTTTGTGCCCCATCTACTGCACTTCTGCGAGGCAAAACGCTCGTTTGACCATTGATCCCCTAAAATAAATTCAGCCATAAGCTATTTTTCCAAAAAAAAAAAAAAAAACATTTTTTTTTTTTGCGATTTTGGGAGGAGAAACGCGTTTCTCAGAAACGCAGTTTCCGAAACGTCTCCTCCCAGAAACGCGATTCTATGCAACTATGATACATATACACATACATATACATATAAATATTTCCAGACATGAGGTTCCGGGCCGGACGTGGGCTTTTCGCGTCCGCGTCCG
Organism: Diphasiastrum complanatum; assembly: GCA_029204225.1. NCBI lineage: Eukaryota > Viridiplantae > Streptophyta > Lycopodiopsida > Lycopodiales > Lycopodiaceae > Diphasiastrum > Diphasiastrum complanatum. The sequence continues at coordinate 9,996,504 of CM055094.1, read as the reverse complement.
CGTCCACATCCGGCACCCGGGCCTGGACGCGTCCGACCCCCGGACACGGGGTCGGACGCGTCTATTTTTTTTTTTTTTAAATTTTTTTTGGACGCCCTGGACGCTTTTTTTAAAAATAATCAAAAAAAAAAAAACCAAAAACAGCCCTCGCGCATGCAGCAGAACAGAACGCAGAGAGAGAGCGAGCGAGAGATAGCACGCGCACGCGCGTGCGAAGAGAGAGAGAGAGAGAGAGAGAGAGAGAGAGAGAGAGAGAGATGGTGACTGGGGGTTTGAGTTGATTTGTGTGTGAGTGTGTGAGTTGATTTGTGTGTGCGTGTGTGGTGATTTCTGTGTGTGTGTGTGTGTGTGTGAGTGTGTGTGTTTGAGACGTGGTGTGTGTGTGAGTTTAGGGTTTAGGCTCTGCGTGGTTGGGTTTAGGGTTTAGAAGGAGAGAGAGAGAGAGAGAGAGAGAGAGAGAGAGAGAGAGAGAGAGAGAGAGAGAGAGAGAGAGAGATGGCCGCTCGTCCCATTTGGGATGAGGTGGAGTTGTTGGCCGACGAAAAGTGGCATTGCCCTTTTTGTCAAAAGGAGTTCACAGGGAACGCCTCTCGGGTCCGAGCACATTTGGGGGGATTGCGAGTCCGACCCACAAGGGGACGCTACGGGATCGGCATTTGTATGGTCATCCCCTCTGCGGAGAGGGCTCGCATTCTCGAGACATATGCTGAGCCAGGTGCTGAGGCATCTACTCGATGCCACTGGATCAATGGGAGTGTTTCCGCTACGTGTAGATCAACGTAAGTTCAATTATTTGCACTAATAGTTTTCAGCCACCGTTTTTCTTATTTTTTCTAGATGTGCTTGTTTCCTTTTGTTTTTAGGGTATATGGACTAAAACATGTTATTGGCCACACGGGACAAGCTACTCCTAGTACCAAAACTCCATTGACTAGCCGAGCTCCTCCACTTGCACCCCCATCACACTTTGTGCCCTCTTCATCACATAGACCACCAGCCACTTTTGCACCTCCACCACCTATTGTGCCCTCAAATAGACATCCACCACTTGTTGGGCCATCACATAGACCACCAACCGCATCTGCACACACTTCTGCAGCCGCATATCCAAAGGGCCCATTAAGTGGCCTTTTCAAAGATTGAGGGAGTCCACAACACCCCACAAAAGTCCTTCCTTCCCATCTGATTGCATAGCATGTTCCACAATAGCATCAGGTTCTCTTGCATCTCACCCCCGACCTTCTCATGCATGGGGTAACTTTCAACAACAAACTATCCCGGAGAGTGCCAGGCAAACGGTCCACAAGAATGCATCTAATGCAGTCTCTCAAATGTTTTACAACTACCATTCTCCATTGTTGACACCTGAGTCTCCAGGGATGTTGTGGCAGCTATAGCTCCCACAAATCCATCTTTGATACCATCCACAATAGAGCTGCTTTAAACCACTTGCCTTAAAGAGTGAATGAACACTCAACTAACACTAAAGCATGTGAAACATTCTCAAGGAAAATAAGAAAAAACCAATGAAAAGCTTGGACTTATGCCTAAAATGCTAAGATGCTAAGTTGACTTCATTCTAATGCCAAGATGCGCCAATACACTTGCCTCTTGGCCAGATCTAAAACATAGGCAGGCATACATAAGTTGCTAAAACCATCATCTCTCATGTATTAAACCAAATATCCCATGCAATATATAACACAAGTCCTTTTGACTAATCAACTCCTACAATTTAGGAGGCTAGTCCAGCAAATTCTGAATATGACCCAATACCCCTATGCCAAATATAACCATGTCACTTCAAGCTAATAACAAATTCACAAAACAATAGTGACAAAGTCATTTTTCTTACAAAGGATAGTTACAACGTTACATTTTTGGATATAGAAGAATATGACACAATTGAACCCAAATAAAATAGAGGTAACTACATTGGAAATTTTGAGTGTTTAGAGCTCTGCTTTGAGAGCTTTTCTGGTGTCAACTGTTCAAGTGCCTTTGTTTTTACATGAGAGTGTTGCCATACTCTACTTTAAGGTTTTATCTCTTAGAAGACATTTATTGTGCTATGATTTAGATATATTCTATGATAATTTCAAGCTTATCTTGAATGTGTGAGCACTTTTTTAAAAGTTTCATGTAAAACCATCGAGTTCTTTTCGTTTTGAAGCTATAATGGGTATCAAATGCTATGAAACTATGATTGGCACATAACAATCTGTGGTATTACAACATTAGATCCATTCCAAGTCAACAATCGAAATCAGTTTCATTGGATTTGATTGAAGAATGCAAGAATAGATGGAGATTGTGTTTCTGTTCCAGTTGACTCATCTCATGCCCAAATTTCTATCATATTTCTAATGTTTATAGACTTGTAGAGCTTCTTTAACTACTTTTTGGAGATATCAAATTTTTTGGATTTGGCCAACTCTTGCGAAAGTTATGATAAAAGGAATGGTTGACCTCAGAATTGAACTCTTAGAGAATATAGTCCTTTTGTAGTTTAGAAGTTGAGCCATGTTATGTATCAACTTCAGTGCCTGCCACTATATGTGCATCCAATACCTAGCAACCTACTAGGTGCTACTATTGAGGATCTTGCCACCAAGTTTCCTAGAAAATCCAAAGCTTTTCCCATACCTTTTAGTTGTTAACATTCAGTAGGTGATGCCTTTGCTCACACCCCTTTTCTCCAAGCTCAACTTCACAAATTATAGATTACATTCAGTAGGTGATGCCTTTGCTCACACCCCTTTTCTCCAAGCTCAACTTCACAAATTATAGATTATTGGTCCTACTTTGGACCCTGAATTTATCCAATTTCCATCTCTTTTTCGGGGTCCTAGACATTATTTGAATGTACATGCTTTCAAGCACCTAGTCAAATGGGTCTAGCCTTATGGCCTTATTATTTGTTTCCAAGACACCTCTTAAGAACACCTGGGGTAGTATAAATGCAGTAACCTATATGTTATGGCCATTGGAAAACACAAGGGTACATGTGACTCGTTAGTCCCTAAGGGTCCCGGAGGGGTGACACTCAGCCCCGTAGTTCGGGATAATAACCCTTAGGTACTAGGATCTAGAGGGCTTGGTCTATATCCATAGGGAGTGCCACTAAGTGGAGGACACCCTTCGTAACTAATGGTGAGTCCCTAGACTTGAGTAGTGCCTAAGTGCTCCACATGCACAGTGTGCATGTGAGAGGCATTCTAGCGCTGGTCCTCCAAGCTATATGGTGGCCTGTGGGTGTAGAGCCAGGTATAGGATAGTGAGCGGAGATCCAAAGTCATTCTACCATTGTGTGATCTTTGTCCATTTTCCTAATAGTGGTATCAAAGCCTTGGATGCAATTAATTGATTTGCTTTGCTTGAGTGCTTCACAAAGGCTCTATAATAAATCTTCACAAGAGATCGGTTCTTACTCCTAGCTAATGGTTGCAGTAGCTAGAGCAAGCAGAAACTTGCACATTCATGGAGTGCAACTACTTAATTTCAACAATATACAATATTACAATAATACTATAGCATTTTATTTGGAGAGCTCAAAATATATGTCCCATTTCAAAAAAATGTCCTTGGGAAGGGAAAAAAAAAGTAAGCGAGTTTCGAAATACATTTCAGCGCCCAAAACAACAACCATACCTTCACTGAGAAACCCATATTAAGCAGATATGCAGCTGCAAATTAAATCTACAATAATGCAGAAGCCAGTCTACAAGGTTATATGAAGGACGTATACAGCTAACTAGGATTGACAAAAGCTTACCCATTCTATGTCCCTTATAATGTCTGCACCTTTATAAAGCATTGACCGTAATATCTCCGTTGTCATAATAAGACATGAAGCGTCTGGACGTATACTGACATCTCCAGTCAACAGGCCAACATCAAATTTTTCACTAAAGTCACGATACTTCTGATTGCTAATAGTCTTTATTGGAGATGTGTAAACTGCTCTTGTGCAATGCTGCAAAAACAGCAACATGACAATATGTTGGCATTTTTCCCTAAAATCGATACTTCGACATACAAATATTTATAAACTCAACTGACAAATGAATATGATAGATTCAAGACTACATGTGTCTACATCTTTTCAAATTTGAAATGGTAGATATGGCCTAAGGCACAGCTTTAAAATGATAATAAGCTCAATTCATTCAACACACATTCAAAGCTTTCCAAAAGATTCTCTGTATGCCACGCTATCCAACATGCAATCACTTTATTCAACAGTTGTTCTTGGTGACCAAATTTCCTGTCTTTGCACCTTGTTTCTCAGATTTTATCACACATCCCTACTAGAACAATCAGCAGCAAGTTTTACACCACCTCCCGCTCTGGCTTACGCTAGTATTGAATAGCACAGAAATGGAAATCAGGAATGTAACTTGCAAGCCAGTTCTGGACTGTGATCCAGATTGTGTTCAGGAAATTGAGGTTATGGTTTTGCAGAACACAAAAAAATTTGTGTTCTTTTTTTTTTTTCTTTTAAAAAAAAATATTTTGCCTTAGATTTTTTTGCTTCTCCTTGAAATTATTTTAGGAGAAGAGTGGACATATGCCAGTTTGTTAGCAGTAGGTTGTTATCCGAAACTTATGGATGATAAGCGAGGATAAGGATGAACTTGTGAAAGACAACTTAATAACCTGCTTTATGCATAAACTGTCAACCATTTAACAGTCATGACATGGATAAATCAGCTTATTCTTTTCTCTGGAACTTGGATCCAACAGCCAGTTGAAATTCAGCCATACACAACGTGTAAACAATCCTTGACTTGAGCTCCCAAAACCATTTTATGAAGGCCTATAGACTCATGCTATCAAGGTAGAGTGTGTGTTCCTTGTAGCACTTTTTCCAAAAAAAAAAAAAAAATTGGGCGATGTGGGTCGTGGATTGCTGAGATTCCGGAACGTTTCTAAACGGATCCGCTGCAACTGCGACAAAATTTTGTATCCTCTGAACTAGATTCTTTTTGTCATCGACATTATTATTCAGCATCCATTGGTGTGCTCTAGTCAAGGTATCCATTTTCAGAACTATGGGACTACAGAAAGAAATAGCATCATGACATACACATAGCATGGTCAAATAGAGCTCTATGTTCATGCAATCGAACTCTCAGAATACTTACTTTAGCAGCCAAGGCAAATGCATACTCAGCAACGACAGTTTTCCCTGCAGAGGTATGAGCAGCAACAAAGACTGACTCATTTCGTTCTAGGTGGAAGATCGCCTGCACAATTAAACAAGTAAATCGAAAAATTGGGATTTATGACTGTCACTTTATGGCAATAGTCAAAAGTATTTATAACAAAAACGAGGTGTCCCTTATGAAACTAGCAAGGACCAATTTGAAAACTCCAAAAGTTACTTCAATCCATATATGAACAGCCCAATTCTGCAATTTCACAAATCTCCCAAAAGACGTTTTGTGCAGGTTGAAGTCTCCAGAAGGGGACTTTACATGATGTAAGGTCTGCTGCCTGAGGACCACTATTCCACCTCCGCAGTGACTTTGCCTGGTGTAAAAACCGGGACCCCATGATGTTTTTTTGTTCAGCATCAACTTTGTTATTATTGTGAGCTGCTTCTTAGGCATCAATTAAGACCCATTCCAAAGATTGACATGATTAAACAAGGATGCGTTACCGAAGGAGTTCAAACAGACCCTATTAAGGCTAGATGGGGATCTTTTACATTTGGGTCAGCCATGGTACATTTGCATGGATAGCAAGTGACCAAAACTTTTACCGAATGGTACATCAGTTTGTTTAGGTGGTGGACAGAGGCCGTTCAAAATCACAGTATGCAATGAGTTTTGGAGGACCAGTGCTGAATTGTGTCAATAGACAACCAGCCACAAAATTGGGAATGGTCAAGTTGGACATTGATTCATGCAGAGCAATGAGAGTCATTTAGACACAAACAAGGTGACACCCACTCAAACAAATCAAGCTATTGTCAGATTGAGTAAATGAATAGCAAAACAGACTTGTTCCTGATAATGCAACTAACAGAAAGAGTGTGGTAATGATTCTATTTTGTAAATAGACTACATGGACAAATATTACAGAATAAGTTCAAACATTTTTTTTCTAATCAACTGGTTGACAAACTAGTAGAAAGTTGAGAGCTCAAATGCATGCAAGCTTGCATCAACCAAGATCTTTTAGTATGGCTACTTCAAAAGTAATAGTCAAAACACATTTGCAAGTTTTTTTCGATCTGGTACGTGAGCTATTTCTGATGTTCACATGTTTTAACTGATTGATAGACTCAACAAATAGACTACATCAAATGAATGTTGATTGAAGAGTTGATAGTCGAAGGATGTCCCAATTTTTTGCCTCTATAGGTCGCTTTTATCCTTTGAATCTGGCTTTTAGAGCATAGTTTCCCACCTTTCCAGAATCGGCCTTTTTTACAATTGGAAAAATCGGCTTCAAGTGGTTCAAAATCGTGCACACTCGGAAAAAATTAGGACACTTTGAGTTCCTTTTGTCGAAGTTGGCGCCTTTGAATCATGCACACTTGGACAGGTGGGTCACTACTTGTGACACACCTGTCCCAGCTTGGGCCAGATGTCCAATTCAGTTATTGGACATCACCTATACCTGGCCTCAGGCCCTCTGGTAACCGGCTATGCCGAGGTCATATTAGGGCCAGACTGGGCTATAACAATCCTTCCCTCCTCCGGTAAGTCATCGGTCCTCAATGACAAATTCCACTTCTGCAATCATTATAACATCTCCCAGTAACATTTGACAATAGATGCCCCTGCACCATCGCTACTGCCCCCTCCCTTGTTCCTGCCTCATCAAACCCCCTACCCCTCGTTGATGGTGACTCCACCCCCCGTTGCTGACGACTGCCCCCTTGTTGATAGTGACTCCACCCTCATTGATGCCCCTGCCCCCTCAGCCCTCGCTGATACCTCCTCAACCCTCGCTGATGTCCTATCTATTGATTTACCCCCCCCCCCCTCACTACTGCTACTTCTAGCTTCTCTGATGCTGACCTGCCCCTCGCTGCAGCTACCTCTGTTGCTATCACATCTGCTGCCACCTCAGTTGTTGGTGTTGACTTCTTAACTGCTGTTTTTAACCCACCCTCCCTGGTTGCGGCTGTTCCTATCTCTTTGCCTAACGGCATCCTTCCTATTCCCAACTCCCAAGACGCTACAGCTCCTCTATCTACAACACATCCCATATACTCCCTCCAAATCAACCGAGCTTTTCTCCTCTTGGGAAGCTGACCAAATGAAAGCTTTTCTCCTCTTGGGAAACTGACCAACTGAAGGGAATAGAGATCTCTCTTCTCAAAGAAAAAAACGTGTTGCAGTCCAAAGTTGCCTCATTGGAACAAGTGATAAGTACTAAACAGGTTGCAGCCTCGGACTCGGCTACCACCATGATACGGGAGCTCGAAAATAAGATTGAACAACACAAAGAGGAAACCCTCTCATAGGCAGCAGTATTGAAGAAAGGCACCAAGCCTAGTGCCCCCATATCCTCTGTCATCTCAGCCACCATTACGGGAGAGCGGTCAAGGGAACAAAAGGCACATAACATCAAGGTTCGTGGGATACCAGATACACAAGATGCCATTGCCGAAGCTACGAGGTTTCTTGAGACCACCCTAAGACATGTAACAGATGGGTTAGACACAGCCTGGAGGACCACCAGAGATACAGCTACACTGATCATTCGCTTCACATCCTTAGCCAGTCGTAGAGAGGCTTTACGATGTCAAGGCAAACCACGCAGCACTACCATATACATGGATGATGATCTCACTTATATTCAGGTTGAGGAGAGGCGTAAAGCCTTCCAGGCTGCCCGAGAGACTGGTAGACGGGTCATATATCGCGATGGTCAGATACAATTTGTTGTTGGCACCCCTAGTAGCTCCCAGAGCTAGGGACTTGGGGCCCCGGCGATTGGGAGCGGTATGGAACTGTGATGGCATTCACTCATCCTCTACAGTAGGTGATCTGATTGACTTTACTATTGGATGAGACCTACTATTTTTCATGGAGACACACGAGAGCCAGGAGCGGGGTCTATCCACTTTCCCGGGGTACATATGGGATTCAGTATACAGACCTGAGACTAGATCTGCTAGCGGCCGTGGTTCTGGAGGGGTGGCTTGTCTCTATAGGGAGTCCCTTCATCAGATTATTGAGTTCGTCAGACACGATGAGCATGCACGATATATCTGGGCTCGCATTACTGGACGAGAGATTGGTTTGGATAGGGACATTTTCATTGTTGCCTGCTATTTCCCTCCGGAGTAGTCTTCTTTTCTTGAGGGTGTTGGCTCACCTTGTTTGGACCTTTCAGTGGATATAATCAGATTTGCTGAGTGGGGACTATTTTCCTCACTGGGGATTTTAATGCTCGGACTGCTTCACAACAGACAGAGTTCCATGATTCTACAGACCAGCTCCGCGTTCACGCCCTTGACAGTTATAGCTTGGGGATCACCAGGATTTCTGAGGATGGACCGGGACTTATTACAGCATATAATGAGTATCTGTTACAGTTTGTTGAGGCACATGAGTTAGCCATTTATAATGGCATACCTCACTGGCCTAATTCTGGCAGCTATATTTGTCATCCTCATAGTGGCGGTCATAGTGTTGTTGATTTCCTCATGGGGTCACCTTCATCCATTCCCCTCACTCACAATTTCTATATCTCTCCCACCACTCTCTCTGATCATTCATTCCTTTCCGCTATTGGCCACCTTCCATCACTACCACCTCCACCACAATCCACACTACCCCGTGCACCCAAATACACTTTCCACCCCCTCTACATACCGCTCTACCAGGAATCCCTTGCCTCCTTCCTTCACTCTTCGCTGCACAACAAACCACTGGAGTCTCAGGCTGCCTTCCTCACCACTTCTCTTCATACCGCTGCAACTTTAGCCTTTTCATCTAAACCTCACAAAAACAGACCAACTCATCTGCGATCACCTCGACCTTTCCATCCACCATGATACGATGTGGAACACCACTCCCTCCACACTGTCACACATGCTCGTGTACATGCCCCCCATCTCCTTCGCTCCTCACGAAAAGTGTACAACCACACACTTCGCCGTAAAAACGTGCCTATGATGATTCCGAAGAAAGCCGCCTTGTGAACCTCCTTTACAGCTCCTCTTTTGGATTGAATTTATCCCCCGTTCTCCACCCCCTCTCCTAGACGACCTACATACCTGGACTGACTATGCTACCCAACTTACACTATGCCCACTGATACGACCATTTCCATCTCCCCTCGACCTTCAGATTTCACCCTCTTCACCCCTGATTTGGTCCAGGCAGCAGTCAAAAAATTGAAAACCCATCGAACTAGAGACATTGAAGATCTTGAATCCGAACTACTGATTCACGCCTCAGACACTCTTGCCCCCACACTATCCACTCTCCTCAACCATGTTGTTGTTGAAGGCTTCCCATCTTCCTGGTGCACCAACATCATACATAAAAATGGTGACCCCATGTTACCTGGTAATTATCGCATTGGGCATGTTCTCGCGAAGTTATATGGCACCATCCTTCAGTCTGCAGTTAGCTCAGAGGCAGAGTCCAGGAGATTGCATGCATTGCGTCAGGCACGGTTCCGCGCTCATTACTCCACTACTGATCATATCTTCACACTTCGAGCTCTCATTGAGGAAGCTAGGCACAGGAAGGAAAAGGTTTACTGTTGTTTTGTGGACTTCAGGAAAGCCTTTGACTCTGTCCCACCCTCTCTACTTATCCAGCGACTTCGCGACTTGGGTTTCTCGACAGATATTATTCTAGCTGTCATGGCTCTCTATGACAGGGTTTCTTTCGTCATAGCAGTGGCATTTCTGAGCAGATCCGGAGTACTATTAGGGTTAAACAGGGATGGTCTCTTTCACCAGTTCTTTTTGGACTGTACATCCATGAGCTGGAGAGGGTCATTTCTCAGTGTGTCGGGGACAGTTGCAGGCTTGGTGACATTATGATCGCTATCCTTCTATATGCATATGAAGTGGTGCTTGCCTCTCATACCAGAGAGGGATTACAGAGACAGCTGGATTGCTTACATACCTTTTGTACTCAATGGGGTTTAGGGGTGAACCTCTCGAAGACCAAATCATCGTCTTCAATACCTCTCGGGCTTTCATGCAGCGTCAGGAGCTTACCTTTGATGGACGGCCTCTAGAGGTGGTTTCTTCATATACTTACCTTGGTGTGCTCTTCACTAGTCCTACTTTCAATATAAGACAGGCAGTTACTTCTAGACTCGGGAAGGGTCCTTCTTCCTTGGTCCAGTTGGAGAGATTTTGCTTCCGTAAGTTTATTCGGGATGCCCCGAGTAAGTGCAAACTTTTTGACACCATCGTCACCCCTTCAGCCATGTATGTAGCAGAGATATGCTGTACAGGCCTCTCCTCACATTGGGCCAGCATTTCACGCTTATAGACCACCATGCTAGCTCGCATGATTTGGGCCACACCCTTTGTCCCACATGAGATCATTCTTGCAGAGTTTGCCACCCCCACTATCCAGATAGAGGCAGCCTTCCAACTTATCACGTACATCCAGAGAGCTCGGGCACTTCCTGATACAGAGCAGAGATACACACGGCTTGCACTCATGTCCTCACACCATCTTCAGATTGAGGGATATCGGTTGTCATGGTTCTCTCAGGCATCACACTTCCTCATGGAGACATTCGATATCACTATCATGGATCTCCCATTGGATACACACCAGTACATTAGACGCTTTTTATACAGAGCATATCTTGACCGTACTTGGCGACGCCAATTGGGGGTTAAGCCTGATTATTACCGGATTCACTTTCTGGAGCAAGATGCTACTGGACTCCCAGTTTTACCTCGATATTTGTCTTCAGGACTATCACACAGTCTCCGCTTCACCTTGGGACAGTTCAGAGTCTCCTCGCACCAGTTGGCTATCGAGACTGGCAAATGCCAAGGTCCACCACGAGAGGAGAGATTGTGCCAGCTATGTTCTTTACATGAGGTAGAGTCCAAGGAGCACTTCATCTTCAGATGCCCCATATACTATGCGATCAGAGGCCTGTTCTAGGAAACGCCTAGCACACTCAGATCACTTATAGCATATGAGGATCCTCGTTGTGTTGCGCTCATGATACGTGAGATGGTCTTGCTGCGACAGGATATGTACAAACAGTTCACCAGCCCCGTTTTAGCTCTCAGGCTCAAATTACATCATTCTTCTCCAGGAGACGACCACGACGAGACCCCGAGTCAGATGATGATGACGATGATACACCACCTCACAGATATCAGAGACAGTGTGTCACTCACAGTCATGTGGCATCCCGTACTACCCACCCTGTTATGAGAGCACACCGTTCTCATGCTCCTAGACGACGACAGCGATGGCGACGATTCATACTACCTCCTACTACAGCTCTTATCACATCCTTTTTCAGCAATAGTACTAGATGATATGTTTCTACTCTGAGTAGCTATTTTTGCTCACACTTATGGACAGTTTGTAGTTGACAATTATATTGTTCATCTTTTATGCATAGTTTTCTTTCTTGGAGACGTTTATATATGCTCCCAAGGTTACCACATACTTGACATGTACTCTTATTGGTCTTATATGCATGGAAAAGACATTAATAAAGCTCTCTCTCTCTCTCTCTCTCTCTCTCTCTCTCTCTCTCTCTCTCTCTCTCTCTCTCTCTCTCTCTCTCTCTCTCTCTCCATGCTTCCATCTCCACGCAACCATCATCTCCTCACTGCTTCCATCTCCATGAAACTCTCACTTCTTTCTAGCTTTCTTTGTGGTAGATCTACCTTTTTGGTGCATGACACTTTCTTCCATCATTTCTAGCTACTCTAAGCTTGTTTCTCAGGATTTCATTGTTGCTATCCTTTTGCAATAGATCCTCAACAGTTTGAGTTTTGAAAATTTGATTTTTCTTGATTTCAAAATTTTCGCAGTCTGTGAAATCCGTACAGTCCGTACGGATACGTACCGTACTGCAAGTACAGTCTGACGACTGCGTAGTGTCTTACCTTCAATCTTAATCAATTTTCGGGTCAATCGGACTTCGTATGACAAAGTTACGCTCATTTTCGTAAAACTGCTTGATTAGGGTTTTGCTTCCTCTCTCATCTATCTCCTGCAAATCATCCTACGGCTTCGCTTCGCCTTCCTCCGTCCTCCTATGGATGGTGCTCCCACTGTTGCTTGTACATATTTTCTTTTTGGTCTTATGCACCCACAAGTGCCCAAAAGACGTTAATGAAGCTTTCTTTCTTTCTTTCTTTCTTTCTCTCTCTCTCTCCCATTCGGCCGGGTTATTTGTCTCAAACGTTATCTTTCGGCCTACGCTATCGTCTCAGTCAGCTTAGGGTCTCTTCTCACCAGCTTGCTCTTGAGACAGGCAGGTACACAGACACACCTTGACCACTATGGATTTGTCAATGCTGCTCTTTACAGGAGATTGAGGATGAGTTCCACTTCATTTTCCGATGTCCGGCCTACTATGAGATCAGAGGCAGATACCATTGCTTATACAGAGATACTCCACTTACACTTGGTTCTTTCCTTGACTACTCAGATGCGAGATGTGTTGATTTGTTATTGCGAGAGATGTCTACTCTGAGATCTTCTCTTTTATTGGATGCTTTTGATGTGGATCATAACCAGTCCCACATTACGTACTTTTCACTCCTCCAAGCCCAGGGCTCTTCGCCAGAGGCCAACGCTTGCTTCTCACCATATCACGCAGTTTTTTATATCACTTAGCTAGTTAGTTAACTTATATCAGTTTTCTCTTTCCCTTTGTGTAGCTGGTGGTTAAGCTATTGATATTGTACCCTCGACAAAGCTGGAGGTTGAGCTTTGTTTTTCTCTCTGTTTTCTTATTCTGGTTAAGCTTATAGGAATAAGTCCTACGTGTACAATGCTCCTTTTCGTTTTTTTTATGTACTTTTTACTTGTCTTATGTGCCCTCGGGCACTTGATAGACATTAATATAATTCTAATTCTAATTCTAATTCTCTCTCTCTCACGCGCGCGGTTCCTCCATCTCGTGGTGATGGCCACCTAGTTCATCTCTCCCTCGATATGTCTCCACGTAACAGGGGGGGAGCTATCTCTCCATGCTCCCCACCTCGCTCCAATGATTCTGGCACTTCACCTGTCTCCATCGCCCACACACCTGAGTTGGGCACTTCCAACTCCTCCATCGCTGCTCAAACCCTGCCTCCAGCGAATCTGCCTCCAGCGCTGCTTCAGACCCTGCTTCCATCGCTCAGGAATCTACCTCCAGCGTTGTTTCAGGCATTTCCATCGCTAGCACATCTGTCTCCAGCCCCCACATCGTGGACAGTACAGCTGCTGCCAACACGAATGTCCCCACTGTTGGTTTCAACACTGTTCTTGGCAATGCTCCTACCTCCAGCGATGTCTTTGCTTCCACCTCTGCCTCCACCGATGATGAAAATAGCTCCAGTGCTGCTGGGGATGCCTCCTTTGCTGCTGCAGTTGACTCCATCGTTGGGGGGACAGTCATCCCTTCGGTTCCTTCGTCATCTGTTGCCTACCTATCATGCTCTACCAAAAATGCTCCGTACGGAGACGACATCTATACACCAAGGAAAGCATTTGAAGGCTACCTAAAAGCGGAGGTGGATGCGCTACGATCTGAAATACAACAGCTTAAGCTGACTATGTACACGTTGCTCCAGGACAATGTGGCTCTCAAACAGAAAATCCAGACATTGGAAGGAACGCCATCCCCAATGACAAGCAAAATCGATGAGCTAGAACGTCACTTGAGTGAACATAAGGAGGCTACAAAAACTTGGACTTCCTTATTCCATAAAGAAGAAGGTAATACCGCTCATATGTCTACTGTTATCTCAGCTACCATCTCTGAAGAAAAATTACGTGATTCTAAAGCTCTCAATGTTCAAGTTCGAGCTGTTCTCGACACTCATGATGCTGAGAAAGAAGCAACATCCTTCTTAAATACTACTTTGAGTTTCAATACAAATGGATTGGATAATGCTTGGCATACCAAAAAAGACAATTCAACTCTCATTATTTGTTTCAAAACAAAAGAAGAAAGAACCAAAGTATTGAGACTCAAGTCTAAATTAAGAGGCACACAGATTTTCTTGGATGAGGATCTTACTTTTATCCAGGTTCAAGAACGTAAAAAAATCTTTCAGGAGGCTAAAGCATCGGGACATTTTGCTATTTATCGGGATGGTGAAGTTCGATACTTGGATCGTGGTCCATTTACCTCTAGTGCCTAGGATGTTTGGGCTCTCGGGCGTAGGATCAGCCCGAGACCCCATCCCCATCCACATCACCCACATCACCCACATCGTCTACGTATTGGTCTATGCAATTGTAACGGCATCCATTCTTCAGCAGCTGCAGGAGATTTAGTAGGCTTCATAACACAGGGGGACATCCTTCTTTTCATTGAGACTCATGAGGGTCAGTTTCGAGGGCTACCAGAGTTTCATGGATTCAGATGGTTTTCGGCTTTTCGATCAGAAACTAGATCTGTAGGAGGCAGAGGTTCCGGTGGAGTTGCATGCTTATACAGGGACTCATTACAGCCTATCATTGATTTGGTTCGACAGGATGAGCATGCATGCTATATGTGGCTTCCATTTCATGGCCGGAGTTTTGGGCTTGAAAGGGATTTGTATCTGGCAGTTTGCTATTTTCCACCAGAGTCGTCGACTTTCGCTGATAGTACGGGCCCCCCTTATGCTGATATCTCATCAGATATTCTTCTTTATGCAGAGCGTGGTTATATTCTTCTGGCGGGCGACTTCAATGCCAGGACCTCTTCTAGACAGACGGAGTTTCATATGATCACTCCTTTGAGGACACATGCCATGGATAGTATGGATATGGGGATTGATAGGACATCTGCTGATGATGATGGCCCGGTCTCTACATATGGTGAGCACTTTCTTTTACTAGGTGAGGCCCATGAGCTTGTCATAATCAAAGGCTTATCCTGCTGGCCGAGATTTGCTAATTATACTTGCCACCCCATAGTGGTGGGCATAGTGTTGTGGATTATTTCATGGGTTCTCCATCTCTTATACCTTTTCTATCTGACTTTGTTGTTTCTCCCACTACATTATCTGACCATTCCTTTCTTTCCAATAATCTGGGCTTAGTACCTGATCACTCCCCATCTAATCCCTCTCCTATGGATCGTGCCCCTAAGTATACATTTAATAACGCCTACACACACCTTTACCAAGATGCTCTCTCTTTCCTACTCCGAGATTTTCCTTACCATAGTCCACTCCACTCCCAAGCATCGTTCCTCACCACAGCTCTTCATATTGCTGCCTCTATGGCCTTCCTATCGAAACATCGTAAAAGATCCAAGTGCCTGAAATCCCGTCACCCTCATCAACCTTGGTATGATGATGTTTGCAAGCAACTCCATTCGCAAATTAACTCTCCGTTACCATCTCCCCATCTTTGCCAGCTCAAACGCCTATATAGATATACTTGCCGCTATAAAAAAACTATGTATGACACTTCTGAAGGGAAACACCTAGTAGATCTTCTATATAGCTCCTCATCTGGTGCTTTCTGGCGTGAGTTTATCCCCCGCGCACTTGGTGTACTAATATCATCCACCCCATTCATAAGAGTGGTGATCCCATGAAACCCGACAACTATCGTACCATTATGATTGGCAACATTGTGGCTAAACTTTATGGCACTATCCTTCAGACATCGATCAGTTGTGAGGCAGAGACACATCTACTACATGCTTTGGGGCAGGCCGGCTTCAGGACACAGCACTCCACCACTAATCATGTGTTCACACTTCGAGCTATCATTGAGGAGGCCAGGTCCAGACATGAGAGAGTCTATTGTTGTTTTGTGGATTTTCGGAAAGCATTTGACTCGGTCCCGCATCATATGCTCATCCAGAGGTTGAGGGATCTTGATTTCTCCATTGATACCATATTGGTAGTCATGGCATTATATGTGCAGGTTTGGGGATGCTTCAGATCGAAGGAGGGTCTTTTTGAGAGAGTTAGGAGTACTATTGGGGTGAAGCAGGGTTGCTCCCTCTCCCCCACACTCTTTGGTTTGTACATTGATGAGCTCGAGAGGTGGTGGTATTGGCTGCAGGAGATCAGTATGCTTGCATGTATGATCAGGGCCAAGCCATATGTTCCTCACCAGATTATACTTGCTGAGTTTGCTGTTATTCCACTCCGAGTTGAGGCTCAGGTTGATCATATACATCCAAAGAGTGTTGAGTCTTCCAGCTTCACGTTATCCCTATATAGCTTTTCTCTCTTCTCAGCAGCTTCATTATCAGGGTCATCAGCTTTCATGGTACTCCCAGGCTTCTCGTCTCTTATCTCTGATTTAGCAAAGGGATCCCATCAGTATATCAGGAGGGTTATCTATCGGGCCTATTCTCGAGTGACATGGCAGGGGCTTTTGGGGGTCAAACCAGACTTTTATCGCTCCAGTTTCCTAGAGCTAGACAGTGCTGGAGTCCCAGTTTTGCCTTGTTACCTGGATAGTGGACTTTCACATTGCCTCTGATTTACACTGGGACAGATTCGAGTTTCCTCACACCAGCTATATGTGGAGACCGGCCGTTTCCAGGGAATCCCTCACATGAGCAGACTTTGTCAGTTGTGTACATTAGTACTGGGATGGGTGACCTCCCGGGAAGTCCGGGTGCCGCACCCTCTACCACTTTTCTTTTCCAGCTTTCCCGCCCATGACCTTCCTCTTTTTCGAGGCAATGATTTGGGCGAAGTTGTCGATCATCGCCACGCGCGCCGGCTTCCGATGTTTTCCCGAATGCCTTCTTCGGGCGGCGTTCGCGAGCTGCCTTCCCCCATATATGACTTGGCCGCTCGGGACTTCCAGAATCCGTTCCGGTGCCAGTCCCTTAACGTCCGGCGCCACGCGAATTGGGCCCTCCCCCGGGTCCATCCCGGCGCCTCACTCCGTTCGGGGACATGATGTTTCCCGAGCAAGGTGTCCCGGCGCCAAACCCGAACTCATCCGGCGCCGCGCGCGCGTCCAAGCGCTCCTTGGGAGCACGGCATCCCGGCGCCAGTCCCGAACGCGTTCGGCGCCCCTGGGAACGCGTTCGACACTTGGATGTTTTCGCATGCCTCGGGCCTTTCCCTGCACCCTTGGCGAATATATGTGGAGACCGGCCGTTTCCAGGGAATCCCTCACATGAGCAGACTTTGTCAGTTGTGTACATTAGGGGAGGTGGAGTCAGAGGAGCATTTTCTTTTTAGATGCCCCATCTATTATGAGATCCGTGGACATTATCACTGTCTTTTCCGTGATACTCCGGTTACATTGCGCTCACTCATTTCATATGTTGATCCTCGATGTGTTGCATTGATGCTGCGTGAGATGTTCCTCCTCCGTAGAGATATTTGTCAGAGAGATCGTGATGGATACCATGACTCCCAGCAAACCCAGATTACCTACTTTTTTCCAAGAGACGTTCCAGAGTAGATATTGATGTCGGTCCGAGGATGAGTCAGATATCTTATCTCGGGATGTTCACCGTGATCGCCGAAAGCGTACTGTTTCCATACACTATGGCTACAAAGAGACTTCGCCTATCTAGAGCTCACACACGCCGGCCCTCCTCGTCAGCTCGGGCGTCATCATCATCCTCTATTCTTGCTTTTTTTCAGTAGTGATCCTGTGATGACATGATACTGTCTATGCTATAGCTTAGATGGTTACTGTACAGCCTTAGTCATATGATTCCCGATGAATCATATCTCAGACTTTCATGTCTTGAGAGTAGATGAGATACTTTAGTTGTTTAGTCTTGTTAGGTTAATATCTAGTTGTTGTTGTTGTTTGATTATGGAGACATTTATATGCTCCGTTCAGTATCTATCACACTTGAGAAGTACTTACTTTGTCTTATATGCCTTTTGGCATTAAAAGACGTTAATAAAGCTCTCTCTCTCTCTCTCTCTCTCTCTCTCTCTCTCTCTCTCTCTCTCTCTCTCTCTCTCTCTAGCGATGGCAGCTCCTCCAGCGATGGCTGCCCTGTCTCCAGCGATGGCTTGCCCTGTCCTAGACCCTGCCCTCGTCCGCCCTCCACCATGGCCCCTCCACCAGCGATGGCAGCTCCTCCAGCGATGGCTGCCCTGTCTCCAGCGATGGCTGCCCTGTCCTAGACCCTGCCCTGGTCCGCCCTCCACCATGGCCCCTCCTCCTCACGCCCCTGCTCGTAGATCAGCACGGTCCCCAGCCACCTCCTCACTCACCTCCCCTCGCTGCCCCTTCTCCTAACCCCCTCGCTGCTCCTCCTTCCCCCTCGCTCCCCCTTCCCCTAACCCCCTCGGTGCTCCTTCTTCCCCCCCTCGCTGCCCCTTCCCTCGTTGCCCCTTCCCCTAACCCCCTCGCTGCTCCTTCTCCTTCGCCTTCCCCCCTCGCTGACCTCTCCGATCTCCTAGCTGCCACCCCCTCACCCATCCTCCTCGCTGACCCCTCCTTGTCACTTATTAAAGAACTAGAATGCTTCACAATTGACACATACTCCTCGCTGACCCCAACCCCCCCTCTCGCTGCCCCCTCACCTCACCCCCTCGCTGATCCCTCACCTCACCCCCTCGCTGCTCTCTCACCTCACCTCATTGTCATTCCAGCCCCCCCCCCCCCTCGCTGCCACTTCACCTCACCCCCTTGATGACCCATCTCCCTCTCCTGCTACAACTCCCACCCCCCTCTCTGATCGCTGCTCCCCTGATTCCGCTCCTCTTCTGTCTTCTGACCCTATTCTTCCCACACCGATCATTGCTCACTCTTCCTCCTTCACGGCACCACAGTCTACATCCAATATTCCGTATACGCCTTCTAAATCAATTGAACTTTTTCATCTTGGCAGATTGATCAATTCAAGGCAGATTTCCAGTTTTTGCGGTATGAAATTTCACAGCTGAAAGGAACGGTTACTTCTTTGATCAACGAGAAGAAGCTATTGCAGTCCAAGGTTGCCTCACTCAAACAATCCATCGGAATCAAACAGGCCGCAGCTTCGGAATCCACCACCAACATGCTACGGGAGCTAGAAACCAAGATTGAGAAGCAACACGAAAAGGCCCTTTCCTGGGCATCAGTTGTGAAAAAGGGCACCAAACCCAGCGCTCCCATCTCAGTTATCTCAGCCACCGTCTCGAAAGAGAAATCTCAAGACCAAAAAGCCCACAATATTAGAGTTCGTGGAGTTCTAGATACACATGATGCATTGGCTGAAGCTAAACGCTTTCTCGACATCACTCTCGGGCACAGGACAGAGGGGTTAGACACCGCATGGAGGACCACTAGAGATGCAGCCACACTCATTATTCGTTTCACCTCCCTCGAGAGCCGCCGAGATGCTTTGCGGTGCAGAGCTAAGCTACGTGGTACCACTATCTATATGGACGACAACCTCACATATATCCAGGTAGAGGAGAGGCGTAAGGCCTTTTAGGCAGCCCGTGAGTCTGGTAGACGAGTCATTTACCGAGATGGACGAGTGTGTTTTCTTGACAGCGCACCTAACAGCTCCCAGTGCTAGGGATTTGGG
This sequence comes from Diphasiastrum complanatum, assembly GCA_029204225.1. Classification (NCBI taxonomy): domain Eukaryota; kingdom Viridiplantae; phylum Streptophyta; class Lycopodiopsida; order Lycopodiales; family Lycopodiaceae; genus Diphasiastrum; species Diphasiastrum complanatum. Next base: position 9,976,857 of record CM055094.1, on the reverse strand, counting down.
GTCCCCGGGTTCGGGAGTGCCCCGGGGCCCCATCCACACCATCTCCGGATTGGAGTATGGAACTGTGATGGTTTACACTCATCTTCCATTGCTGGCGACTTGATCGATTTCATCACTGACAGGGATTTACTGCTCTTTATGGAGACTCATGAGAGTCAGGAGAGAGGATTACCTATTTTTCCAAGATACAGATGGGATTCCGTGTACAGACTTGAGACTAGAACAGCTAGTGGTCGTGGATCCGGAGGTGTTGCATATTTATACAAAGAGTCTCTTCATCCAAGCATTGAGTTCATCAGACACGACGAGCATGCACGGTATATATGGATTCATATTGCTGGGCAGGATATTGGTTTGGACAGGGACCTCTTTGTGGCGGCCTGTTATTTTCCTCCAGAGTCTTCGTCCTTTGCTGAGGGCACAGGTTCACCCTACCTTGATTTATCGCCTGATATTATCAGATTCGCAGAGCAGGGGCATATTCTCCTCACTGGATATTTTAATGCCCGAACCTCTTCACGGCAGTCAGAGTTTTATAACATCACCGACCAGCTCCGCATTCATGCCCTTGACAGCGATGACATGGGAGTCACCAGAATTTCAGAGGACAGCTTGGGACCTACTACCCCTTACGGTGAGCATTTATTGCAGTTTGCAGAGGCCCATGAGTTAGCCATTTACAATGGCCTAACTTGTTGGCCAAAATCCGGCAGTTATACTTGTCACCCTCACAGTGGTGGACATAGTGTTGTGGGTTATCTCATGGGATCACCATCTTCCATACCTCTCATCTCTGATTTTCATGTATCTCCCACCACTCTCTCTGATCATTCCTTTCTCTCCTTCACTATCGGCCGCCTCCCACCTCCCCAGCCATCCTCACACCCCCTGCGTACACGGGCACGCAGGTATACATTCAGTTCCCTCTATACACCAATCTACCAGGAGTTCCTAACCTCCTTGCTCCATTCCTTCCCTCGCGATAGTACAGTCGAGACTCAAGCTGCCTTTCTTAGCACTCTCTTCGTACCGCTCCTTCCCTTGCTTTTCCATCTAAACCCCATTAAAGCAGAGGCATCCGCTCCTCATCGATACGACCCCCACACCCCCCGTGGTATGATGCTGAATGTCGCTCTCTTCATCAGCTTGTCACCCATGCCCGCACTCACGATCCTCATCTCCTCCACTCCGCCAGGCGCTCTTACCGTCGCACCCTCCGCCGAAAAAAGTGTATCTATGATGACTCCGAATGAACGCGTCTTGTTGATCTTCTCTTCAGTTCCTCCGCGCCTTTTGGCGTGAATTTATCCCTCGTGCTCCACCACCCCTCCTGGATGGCCTTCGCATATGGACCGAATACGCTACCAGATTATATACCAGACCCACTGACGCACCCATCTCTATCTCCCCATGCCCCTCTGAGTTCACCTTCTTCACATCTGACATGGTACTTACGGCCATCAAGAGAATGAAGTCCCATAAAGCAAGAGATATCGAAGACCTAGAATCTGAACTCCTAACCCATGCTTCCAACCTCCTTGCTCCCACACTAGCCACTCTCCTCAATTCCGCCGTTGTCTTTGGTTTCCCCTCATCCTAGTGCACCAACATCATCCACCCTATTTATAAAAATGGTGATCCCATGATTCCTGGTAATTACCGCACCATCATGATTGGACATGTTCTCAGGAAGCTCTACGGTACCATACTCCAGTCTGTAGTGAGTTCAGAGGCGGAAGCTCGGAGATTACATACATTGGGGTAGGCAGGTTTCCGATCTCATTATTCTACCATTGACCATATTTTTACACTTCGAGCCTTGATTGAAGAAGCTAAGTACAGGAAAGAGAGGATTTACTGCTGTTTTGTAGATTTCAAGAAAGCCTTCAATTCAGTACCACGCTCCCTGCTCATTCAGAGACTTCGTGACCTTGGTTTCTCCACATATATTGTTTTAGCAGTGATGGCTCTTTATGAGAAGGTCTTGTTATGTTTCCGACATAGCAGTGGCCTATCTGATCACATTTGGAGCACCATTGGGGTGAAACAGAGGTGCTCTCTTTCACCGGTTCTCTTTGGATTGTATATTGATGAGTTAGAGCGAGTCATCTCACAGTGTGGCGGGGGTGGTTGTTATTCTCCTTTATGATTGCTATTCTCCTTTATGCGGATGATGTAGTACTAGTATCCCCGACCAGAGGGTTTGCAGAGGCAGCTGGATTGTTTACAAGGATTTTGTACCAGATGGGGATTGGGGGTGAACACGAAGACCAAGGTTATGGTCTTCAACACTTCTCGAGCCTTCATGCAACGCCAGGAGCTCATCCTAGATGGACACGCCTTAGAGGTAGTTTCCTCTTATACCTATTTGGGGATCTCTTTTCTGGTCCTACCTTCAGCATGCGGCAGGCTGCCACCACCCGACTTGGGAAGGAGCATTCCTCTCTTGTTCAGCTTGAGCGGTTCTGTTTCAGGAAGCTCATCCGAGATGTTCGCAGTAAGTGTAGACTCTTTGATACTATTGTCACCCCCATAGCCTTATATGCAACAGAGACATGGTGCACCAGCCTCCCTTCATCACATTGAGCCAGCATTTCACGATTGCAGACCACCATGTTAGCTCGTATGATTCGGGCGAAGCCCTCGGCTCCACCCATTCAGATATATGCTGCGTTCCAGCTTATCACATACATGCAGAGAATCCAGGCTCTGCCCGATGAGGATATGAGATATACACAGACAGCACTTGTCTCCTCACACTTTCTTCATGACCAGGGTTATCGACTATCGTGGTTCTCTCAATCATCCCATTTCCTCCTTGAGTCATTTGGTATCTCCACTACAAAGCTCCCCTCAGGTACTCATCAGTATATCAGGCGCATCTTATATCGGGCATATCTCGACCGTACTTGGGGGCGACAGCTTGGGGTTAAACCCGGCTACTATTGGACTCATTTTATTGAGCTTGATATAGCAGGGTTCCCAGTCTTACCGCATTATTTGGACTCGAGACTATCACATTGCCTCAGTATCCTCACATCAGTTGGCTATTGAGACTGGTAGATTCCAGGGTACCCCGAGAGAGGAGCGGATTTGCCAGTTATGCTCTTTAGAGGAGGTGGAGTCAGAGGAGCACTTTATCTTTAGGTGCCCGGTATATTACGAGATCAGAGGGAGATACCACTGTTTGTTTCGAGACACACCTGTCACCTTACGATCGCTCATAGCTTATGAGGATTCCCGATGCACGGCACTCATGATACGAGAGATGTTTATACTACGACAGGATTTGTATCAGACAGCCCAGCCGAGTCAGGTTTCTCAGCCTTAGATCACTTCTTTCTTCTCCAGGAGGAGCGGACGTTTTGATGACGGTGACGATGATGATGATGATGATGACCTACTTGCCCACAGAGACCAGAGACAGCGTCCCACACATACCCATGTTGCAGCACGAGCTACTCGACCTATCACGAGGAGACCTCTTCATCCTCTCAGACGACGTCAGAGACCACCAGTGGCCCTTCATGCCGCAGGCCGTATTACATCCTTCTATAGCATCAGCACCAGCAGGACAGGACTAGATGATAGCGTCATACCTCACTCATGACTGTTAGCAATATACATGCTCCCACATGTTTCTTATAGCATCACATCTATTTCAATTTATAGCTTTAGCTCTAGATTGCTACTTTTGTTAGTATACTGTAGTTTGTTCCATCTAGCTTGCTGGACTCTGGTAATACAACATCGTTCAATCTTGCCATTGTTTTGATCCGTAAAAATTCTTAGCAACCTGCTTTTTATAGCCTAACTTTTCAGCAATCAATATGCAAGTGAACAGTTCTACAATTTCAATGAATTGTTTCAGGTCAGCAAACAATCTCAAGTCTTTCAACTCGGTGATTAGGTCAAGAGTCAGCAAACAGGTCAGTGATTTGATTCCCAATCAGTGTTCTGATTGTAAATAGCCAACAAACTTCTTCGCGATCTGACTTTTATTCGGCAAACTGATTTCTGTCCAGTGATCTAATTTCGGTCCAGCAAACTGATTTTTACCATTGAACGATATACCAACAGCATTCGGAGTCTATCCGAATCTTCATGCAGAAAAAAAAAGATATCACGATATGAGGCAGTGGATTAAACATTTGCAAGAAGAAGAGGAGCTTGAAGCTGCTAAAGCAACAGCTGAAGTTCATTCTTCACCATTGCAGCCTCCAAGAAATTTACGTACGGATATGAATGATCAGTTACATCACCATGAAGAACCCTTCAAGATGACTGAACCGTAAGCACTGCAAATAGAACTGCTCATGAATATTTTGTCTAGTAAGATCAATATTTCATTGGGAGAGTTCCTGAAGTGGATCTTTTTTTCAATTTTGTTAGTTGAAAGCATCGATTTGTCTAGTTTCCATCCTTTTGATGTACTGATCAGTCTTATATACCTTATGGCATGGAAAAGCCATTAATGAAGCTTCATCTTCTTCTTCTTCTTCTCTCTCTCTTCTTAATATGCCATGCCTCCTCGCCGTCGCAGCCCTAATAGGCAAGGCACCACCTCACCAACCACGTCATCATCGATGCCGGACCCCCCTGCCATGTCGTTGCAGTCCAAAGTTGCCTCATTGGAGCAAGTGATCGGCACTAGACAAGTTGCAGCCTCGGAATCGACTACCACCATGATACGCGAAATAGAACACAAGATTGAACAGCATAAAAAAGGAGCCCTTTCTTGGGCAGCACTATTGAAGAAAGGCACCAAGCCTAGCGCTCCTATTTCCTCAGTCATCTCAGCCACCATGTCGGAAGTATGATCAAGGGAACAACATCAAGGTCCGTGGGATACCAAACACACAGGATGCCATTGCGGAAGCTAAGAAGTTTCTCGAGACTACAGTAGGACTTGTAACAGAGGGGCTAGACACAGCTTGGAGGACTACCAGAGATGCAGCTACATTGATCATTTGCTTCACATTCTTAACCAGTCGTAGACAATGTTTCATGGGCGCGTTTTGTACGTCGTTTCATACGCAAACGCGTATGAAACATCTGGTTCAGGTTTGAAACGGGAGATTTTGTTTGTTTTTTTTTTAAAATGTGTTTTTGAGGGTTTTTGGGGTTTACAGATGTCATAGAAAGTCTAGTAACAAGTAGATACATCCAATTTCATGAGAATGCTCTAGAGAATGCAATTTCAAGAGGAGAAGCTGTGTATGGTGACTATGGTCACTTTCCTCAATCAATTATTATACTGTCATGGATAGGTTATTAGGTTGCGAGAATGTGTTCATGCCCATTGCCAGCACATACCACAAAGCTTATGGCACGGTTTTTGGGGTTTACAGATGTCATAGACAGTCTAGTAACAAGTAGATACATCCAATTTCATGAGAATGCTCTAGAGAAATTAGAATGCAATTTCAAGAAGAGAAGCTGTGTATGGTGATTATGGTCACTTTCCTCGGTCAATTATTGAGAGTATTGATACTGTCATGGATAGGTTATTAGGTTGCGAGAATCTGTTCATGCCCATTGCCAGTACATACTACAAAGCTTATGGCGCGGTTTCAGAAAAAAAAAAATTGGTTTTTTTTTTCGGTCGTTTCGTACATCCCGTTTCGAACGCGTTTCAGGATTTGAAACGCGTTTCAAGGAAACACTGGTCGTAGAAAGGCTTTACGATGTACGCGGCACTACCATATATATGGATGATGATCTCACTTACAAGTTACATTCAGGTTGAGGAGAGGTGTAAAACCTTCCAGGAGGCCCGAGAGACTGGTAGATGTGTCATTTATCGTGATGATCATGTACGATTTGTTGCTGGCACCCCTAGAAGCTCCCAAAACTAGGGAATTGGGGCCCCCGGGTTTGGAAGCATCCCGGGGCCCCATCCATATCGTCTTTAGATTGGGGTATGGAACTGTGATGGCATCCATTCATCCTCTATAGCAGGATCTGATTGACTTTATTACTGGACGAGACCTATTGTTTTTCATGGACACTCATGAGAGTCGGGAACGCGGATTACCCACCTTCCCAGGATACAGATGGGATTCAATATGTGGTTTTGGAGGGGTGGCTTGTCTCTACAAAGAGTCCCTTCATCAGGTTTTATCAGACACGATGAGCATGCACAATATATCTGGATTCATATTACACGACGGAATATTGGTTTGGACAGGGACATTTTCATTGATGCCTACTATTTTCCTCCGGAGTCCTCTTCTTTTGTCGAGGGTGTCGGATCACCTTACCTGGACCTCTCACTGGACATCATCAGATTTGCAGAGCGGGGACATACCAGCTCCGAGTTCACACCCTTGACAGTGATAGTATGAGGAAAACCAAGATTTCTGAGGACAGACCAGGACCTACTACAACATATGGTGAGTATCTGTTATAGTTTGGTGAGGCACATGAGTTAGCCATTTATAATGGCCTACCTCACTAGCCTAACTCTGGCAACTATACTTGTCACCCTCTCAGTGGCGGGCATAGTGTTGTTGATTACCTCATGGGGTCACCATCCTCCATTCCCCTCATTCCCAGTTTCCATATCTCTCCCACCACTCTCCCTGATCACTCGTTCCTTTCCTTTGCTAATGGCCACTTTCCACCACCGCAATCTCCATCACAATCCACACTACCCCATGCACCCAAATACTTTCCATCCCTTCTACATACCACTATACCAAGAATCCCTTGCTTCCTTACTTTACTCTTTCCCACACAACAAAACACTGGAATCTCAAGCCGCCTTCCTCACCACTTCTCTCCATATGGCTGCATCTCTAGCCTTTCCATCTAAACCTCACAACAGCGAACCATCTCATTCGCTCACCTCGACCTTTCCATCCAGTATGGTATGACGCGGAATGTTGCTCCCTTCATCACATTGTCACGCATACTCGTTTCCATGCCTCCCATCTCCTTCATTCTTCACGACAATCTTATAACCCCACGCAAAAAACGTGCCTACGATAACTCCGAAGGAAAACGCCTTGTGAACCTCCTTTTCAGCTCTTCTTCTGGTGCCTTTTGGCGTGAGTTTATCCCACGTGCCCCACCCCCTCTCCTGGACAAACTTCGTATCTGGACCGATTATGCTACTCAGGTATACACTACTCAGGTAGCCACCATCTCGGAAGAGAAATCACGAGACCAAAAGGCACCAGAAACGTGTTTTGTGCAGTGTTTCCTCGAAACGCGTTTTGAATGCTGAAACGCGTTCGAAACAGGACGTACGAAACGACCCCGTTTCGAAACGCCGTTTCAGTGTTCGAAACGACCGAAAAAAAAAAAACCAATTTTTTTTTTCCTAAAACCGCGCCATAAGCTTTGTAGTATGTACTGGCAATGGGCATGAACAGATTCTCGCAACCTAATAACCTATCCATGACAGTATCAATACTCTCAATAATTGACCGAGGAAAGTGACCATAATCACCATACACAGCTTCTCCTCTTGAAATTGCATTCTAATTTCTCTAGAGCATTCTCATGAAATTGGATGTATCTACTTGTTACTAGACTGTCTATGACATCTGTAAACCCCAAAAACCGTGCCATAAGTTTTGTATTATGTGCTAGCAATGGGCATGAACAGATTCTCGCAACCTAATAACCTATCCATGACAGTATAATAATTGATTGAGGAAAGTGACCATAGTCACCATACACAGCTTCTCCTCTTGAAATTGCATTCTCTAGAGCATTCTCATGAAATTGGATGTATCTACTTGTTACTAGACTTTCAGTTCTTCTTCGGCACTTTTTGGCATGAATTCAGTACTCGCTCCCCACCACCCCTCCTAGAGGACCTCCGCATCTGGACTAATTATGCTACTAGCTTGTATACCGTCCTTACCGACTCACCCATCTCCATATCTCCACGACCATCTAAGTTCTCCTTCTTCACATCTGACATGGTACTTGCAGGTACTAAGAAGGTGAAGTCCAACAAGGCCAGAGATATTGAAGACCTTGAATCTGAACTCCTTTCCCATGCCTCGGACTTACTCGCTCCCACTATAGCCACCCTTCTCAATTCCGCAGTTGTTTCCGGTTTCCCTTCATCCCGATGCATCATCCACCCCATCCATAGGAATGGTGACCCCATGATTCCGAGTAACTACCGCACCATCATGATCAGGCATGTCCTAGCGAAGTTATATGGTACTATTCTTCAGTCGTTGTGAGCTTAGAGGCGGAGACTAGGAGACTACATGCTATGGGTCAGACAGGTTTTCGAGCCCATTACTCTACCACAAATCACATCTTCACATTGCGGCCTTAATTGAGGAAGCTAAGCACAGGAGAGAGAGGGTGTACTGTTGTTTTGTGGACTTCAAGAAAGCCTTTGATTCGGTTCCTCGCTCACTGCTCATCCAGAGACTTCGCGACCTCGGCTTCTCCACTAACATCGTTCTTGCTGTGATGGCACTTTATGAGCGTGTCCTGGGATGTTTCCGACATAGCAATGGCATATCCGATCACATTTGGAGCACTATTGGGTGAAGCAGGGCTGCTCCCTCTCACCAGTCCTCTTTGACTTGTATATTGATGAGTATTATACCAGAGACAGATAGACGATACATACAGATCGCACTATCCTCCTCACAGCGTCTTCATGGTCAAGGCCTCAGTTGCAGCGGATCGCGATCCACTAAAAAAACATTTCAGATCTCACGATCCGGAACGTCAGCGATCCGTGACCTGGATGTCAATTTTTTTTCTTTTTTTCTTTTTTTGCGGAAAATGGAGTAATGGCCAATTTTTTTTATTTTGAGTTTAATACTAACTAATGTAGTTGAATGGTGGACATGCTTTTCCAATAGATATTAGAAATCAATTTTGATATGGTGTTTTGATGCCAATGGTTTGTAAATCTACTGATTCCGTAATCTGTTAGAAAACGATAGAAAGATTTAGAAGGAGCCTTCCTTAGATTGGCGGGAATTTTATACTTCTTGTGGAATAGCTAAAACCATCTGAAACCATCTACTAATGTCCAAATTTTTGAAACCATACGAAAATGCAGCCAGTTTTCTTAAACCATCTACTGATCCAGATTGTTGATGAATGTAGCCTACAGCCATCTAAAACCAAGCAACAGATCTGCATAACAATTGCTTTTTTTATATCCTTTCACATTATACCCATATTGGCAACTATCCAAAAAAAAAAATTGCGTTCCAGGAACCCTAATGGGAATCCCAAGACGCGTTCCGGAGGTCAGGGGTACAGATTATCATGGTTCTCTCAGGCATCCCACCTTGAGTCATTTGGTATCTCCATCACAGAGCTTCCCTCAGGCACCCATCAGTATATCAAACGATTCCTCTATCGCGCATATCTAGAGCGGACTTGGCGTAACCAGCTAGGGGTTAAGCCAGCTTTCTACTGGACACACTTCTTGGAGCTGGATGCATCTGGGACACCGGTCATGCCACGCTACTTGGAGTCGAGACTATCACATTGCCTCAGATTCACACTGGGACAGCTCGGGGTGTCTTCTCATCAGCTAGCTATTGAGACGGGGAGATTCCATGGTATTCCCAGAGAGGAGCGGATTTGCCAGTTATACTCTCTAGGTGAGATGGAATCTGAGGAGCACTTTATCTTCAGATGCCTAGTATACTATGAGATCAGAGGGCAATGTCATTGCCTATTTCGAAACATGCCTACCACTCTACGCTCCCTCATAGCCTATGAGGACCCATGATGTGTCACCCTGTTGGTACACGAGATGTTCATATTACGGAGAGACTTATACGGGTCACCCCAGCATTCTACCTCACAGTCACAGCCACTGATTACTTCATTCTTCACTAGGCGGAGATTGCGTGATTTAGTGCCCGAGGATGATGATTTTGACGACGACGAGGATGATAGCAGCTCACATGCTCATAGAGATCAGAGACAATGTACCCCCCACCATCATGCTACTACCAGGATCACAAGACATCCTACGCAGAGATGCACTATTACAAATGCTCATGCTCACAGATGACGTCGGTAGGCTCCAATGCTCTCTCATGCTGCGGCTCGCATTACATCTTTTTACAGCAGCAGCATAAGCATCATCATAGTAGCATAGCCTTGACATCACATACAGATGATTATTATGCACACACACTCTCGCATACGTGTCTATTTTGGTTTTAGTTTGTACTAGATGTTTTCTTTATTATAGTTTTGGAGGCGTTTTATACCCTCCCATGGTTACCACATACTTGACATGTACTTCATTAGTCTTATATGCCTTTTGGCATGGAATAGACATTCATAAAGCTTTCTTCTTTCTTTCTCTCCACACACACACACACACACACACATATATATATCTCTACGAAATTGCAATATGAAAAGAAGATAGAAAAGAAAAACATACGAAAAGGAAAGAAACTTGATCAAAGGCTCAAAAGAACTTTACCACCATGACATCGAGTAAGATACATTAGTTTTAATTAGTAGACAACTTAAATTATCTCATTGAATACTTTCAGTAGTGACTTTATATTGATCATCATCAAATTTACATCATAGTTGTTTATACTAGATCGTTAGCAGCTAAAATATCCCAAAAATAGCCCCCACAATGGATAAACATTTAATGACAAATAGAACATGACTATGATTCTTATTGCATTATCAAAACAAGTGGAAATCTATTTGTATGTTGTTTTTTCATCCCTCAATAGAGAAATTTTGAACAATATCAATTTCTCATCGATTCCTATTTGTATTTGGTAGTTAACTAAGAATCTTAGGGTTTATCTAAGGTCTCTCCACCCTATATTTGTGATTCTAGTAGCTATGTCTTCACGAATAGCTAGAATTTGACCACTTGAAAGAAAGCAAATTATAATCTGGGATACCCTTCCTTAAGATCATTGCTCCAACAAGTAAAAGTCCTAATCGATCTTTCCCCCAATTTAAACAGTGACATTTGACTAAAGTTATGACTTTAATAAGCTTGGCAAGATCTTTTCCAAATGCTCACATCTAATAAGGTCAACAAATTCCACAAGGCCGTAAGCATATTCCAATCATCAAGATCAAGCTGATTCATAGAAAACTCCTAACGTGATTTTGAATGCAAGATGATCTTGAAAAAGGGCTATATTTCCAGATGATGTGATATTTTTATAATTCAGAATGCATAACTTTAAAGCATTTGATAGAACAAATCTGACAGAACTGGATGTGACATGATTAAATTCAAAGCTAAGCCACCATTTATAAACACAAAGCAGTGCATAGATCCACAAACCACATACCTCTTTCTGGAATAAATCCAGCTCAAAGGGAAAGCTCATAGCAAGATCTGGAATAAGTTCAAAAAATTGTTCTGCGACCCTCTCACCTCCTCCCTTCACTGCCCAAGCCTACTTATAGCACAACATCATGCAGGAGATGATTATGAGCTTATCCACAACCAAGAAATTCAAAGACAACAAAATGAGTACATGTCCACGATCATTTTGAACCAAAAAAGGAAAAAAGATGCTGCTGCAAAAGATTTAAACAACCTGAAATGAGATTGATAACTTAAACATGAAGAAAAAGCTTCTTCTTTTTTGTCTCTCGTAAAGAAAAACCTCGCTGGTGATGATATGTCGGGGATTCTATAAGTGAGATGGGACCACCATTCAAGGGGCAACAATAGGTTCTACTTAGCCTATTAATGATCAACATTAAACAACAAGAAATTGTCAATAAATGATGATATTTATCCAATGTCACATAAAAAAACAATAGGTTGTCATGCAAGCCCTCATACAAGCGAAGTCGGCCAAACTAAGTTTTATCTAGAAGCTCACAAACACTGATGAAATAAGCTATCAAATCACTATAAGAGGCAAAATGCTCTATTTTGGAAGTTTCTAGGCCTCTCCTTCAAGATGAGTGTGGTGAATGCAGCACACAAGAATCGGTACAGTTAAAAATGGTTTAGAAATGAAGAAAGTTTGTATTGTTGCCATAGAATGTGCGACTCTCTCTATGCCCAAGGTATGTCCAAGAGAAGAATTCCAACGCTTTGTTTGGATGGAAAAGGGAAGGCACTAGGCAGGCAAGATGCGACACTCTTAATCTACTCCCAAACTAGCCATTTTGTTCTCATGATTCTTGGGCTTTGGCCTCTTTCCACTCTTCTTCTTGTCTTCTTTTTAAGATTTTGACCCACTTTCTCTTTTTGGCCCTTGGTTTCGCTATTTGGCCTACTTGCAATTACAGGGAAAGCTACCTACATGAGCCTAGGGCTCCTCCCAAAAGATATCCAACACCATCGTTTGCAAGGAGTAAAGAGCAAGAGGAGAAGAGATGCAAAGGACTTAAGAGGATGGAAACTTCAGGCTCCACTTCATTTCCTTGACCTTCCTATCCACAAATTGTACTTGAATAGTAGAGATAGAGGGCTGCATCTTTACAAGTGCACAAACAAAGTATAGATTCACAAACATGAAAGCACAAGATCAAGCCATCAAAAGATAAAAGACAGCTCATGATAAGAACGTGGCATCAATGACTGTGTTAAAAGTCAACTTAAAGAACAAATAAGCAAGGAACATTTCTTCATCAAAAATTCCAAGGAAAGTCAATAGCACAATCAACACAAGGACGAATAGATCCATGTAATAGATTGACATGAAATATATTACATGCAAGAAAATTTGCAAATGACATCAACCACCAAATAGCGTAGTAAAATGGTTCCAATTTTCTGCTTGATCTTGAAGTTTCTTCATCATTCTTCCTAAAAATATAGAATTTCTATCTTTATAGTTAATTTTTACGAATGATCATGAAATCTAAGAACTAAGCTCCTTCCTTTGAGGAAGAAAGTATCCCACAATTGTTGGCTGCATCATCATGTGACATGTAGCAACGGCAGACAAGGCAAAGAAGGAGAATAAACCTTAGACTAATGAAATGAAGACAAACTAGTACTAGAGTTCATAGAACTGTACAATTATATGTAGCCAAACAAAATTTGTTCCCAAAAAATTTCAGTTCTTCAAAGCCTTCAATAGGGGGAAATAAAAATCCTCAAAATCTTTTAAAATATGGTTGAAAATCATCAGATGTTCCCATCAAAAGCATAAATTCAAGGATACACATGAAACTGTTTAGAAATCACCTATGATCACAACACTTTTCCGTTAAGTTCAAAATCATAACGAGGTCATGACTACTTAATATCAAAGATATGCAATTGTACCTAGAAATCATATGTAAGCTTAGCATATATGACTATCAAATGGAGTGTAACAAACCATGGAGGTGAAAGATAATAGACAATTAGAGGGTGCACTAAACTACCACAATGGTGGTGCTTACAAATTGTAATGCCAGGAAATGACGACATGTAGACAATAATACAATGGATAGACAAGTATCATGTCCAAGTTGGGTCTCGGGTGATCTCATAATATGACATTAATGAAAATATCAGTATATTACATATGAGGTATTGTCGGTGAGGTACAAGTCCTTGAATTACTCATTTTTTGGCATACATAAGTAATAAGGTCATTTGAACACATAGTTTGGTTCAAGCTTCGTACATAACATGTCATCTCATGTTGGCAAAATATCTCTAGAAACCAAAGGTACCAGCAACTCAAGAATAATGAACATCAAATAACGACTAGAGTAGAAGAGAAAAGGGTGCTAGAAAAAAGAAAGCACCATTATTAGAAATACGACCATTGATAAGTGAACAAATTGGGTTCTGAACAAATAAATATGGCTAAACTTTGGAGTTTAACTACGTAAGAACATAACAAAAAATCCATCCAAGCATACTTGAACACAATTCTAGGAAATATGTGATGGAGCATTCTAGCAATATTACTCTTATTATGCTTATAAAAATCAAAGTTTGAACAAACTAGTTATGATCATTGATTGTTGATAAGTACAAAGATCGAAACGGACATGAAACAAACAATGATGCCACTTCTTAAGAGAAAATATCATAACCAAGAATTTGTTTTTCATGAATACATGGCATAAAATCAAAGCCCACACAACTCGTACGCAAACACCACAATCCTACCAAATAAACGCACTCCCAACGGCATCAGCCTTGGCAACTCTTTTATGTATGGAAAGTTTCACAAGCACAAAGAGTCGTAGTACAAGTACCATAATCAATCAAGCTCCAAATTCATGAATCGAGCAATTATCAGTGTTGTGATGAGATTGACATAGCTCTTAGTCTTGAAAACAGGACAAAACTGTAAGATGAAACCACAAGTGCTCCAAGAATTCATCGATACATTACATAGCACAAGAGATTTTCTACACAGCCTTTTTTCTAACAGGTTGACATACTACATGAATTCTACATGTTTGTGCTCCCAAAACATCAATTAAGCAAAATTACAACTCAAGACAAAGGCAAAAGGAATCATGAAGCACTAGATTACCTTCACATTTGCTTGATCTTCTTCCTTAGCTTGATGTACTTGGGATGCCATTATTTCTACTGTTGTTTTTGAAAGAATCTCCTCAAGCATTGTTGCCTCCTCATTAGCTTGGGACTCCTCAATAACTCCAATCTCATCACGTATTTCTCCTAGACCTTTCGATAAGTCATCTGCACCAAAAAAATTTGTCAAGCTTATGATTCAATTCAAAACCTATGTACCACACGTTATTTGGTTTGCTAACAGCAACAAGCCCAAGAAGAATTGAATTGTCAAGTACTTTGGAGCATGCTTCATCTAACTTCCCAGCCCCTCTACAAACTTTTAAGAGCATTAAACTTAAACTTTTACCCTATCTTTAGTTTTAGTCTCTAGACAACTGAATAGCAATGTTTTCTTGGTTCCAAGATTCTCTTCACTTACTACACATTAATTAAGAATGCACATCACATACCCATAGTCACATCAAACCCAGTTCCATGTTGGAAGGTAACATTGATTGAGTTCCATGTTGTAATGTCTGAGGCAATTTTTAAGCTTGAGACCTTTTTTCACCTGATTAGTAGATATTCAATTTTTGCACATCCTCCAAAATTAACGTATCGTCTACACATTTATCTTTTTCAACTCATCATCTTACTCACTAAATGAAAAAGGCTGTAATGGTCACCCTTGTTCATGCTAAATTACTTCTTCTCTTTTGTCCTCAAGTAATGTTATGCAATATCTGTTTTTGCAAATACCCCCAACATCTTTTTGTCCTCATGGAGCATTTCCACTCTAGATATATTAACACTTCCACTTCCACCACATGCTACCTAAAATACCTCTTTCTATGGTATTCCCTCAAAAATCTTATATGTTATCCCACAACTTCCTACCACATAAGACCTTAGCATTCCACCTGTTTGCTCCACTAAATTTCAATATGTACTTCAGACTGTAGTCATGTAAGACCTACATAATCTTTCCAAAGATAATCGGAATCTCTCAAGATATGAGGCATAGATCTCTCCACCCAATCTTCCTTTGAACCCCAAGCGTACGAAACTACATTAGCATCGTCAATCTAGCACTAGATAATAGCCATAGCATCCCATAGAACTGAGGCTAAAACCCCCACAATGGACACAGCTCAACTAGCCCAAAAGCTAATTGAGAGCTCTCACCAATTCAAGCCACAACAAGTTTGAATCAGGAAATTGATGCCCATGTTCTCCTTATATAATTGATGTGTAATGCCACATGTCCCGAGTACCTGTTGTGCAACTCCTCCACATGTCCAAATTAGGAATCTGCTAACTACCCCTGAGTAACCACTCAGTCGTGACCTCAATATAAAAAATCAAGAGAGTAAACCCCAATTAAAGCCGACATCCCTAGGCTTCAAGTTCTAACATGACTAACGTGAGACATTTCTTCGCAAGAATGAAATCAAGGAAAGTCCTTTCCAAGGTTTCACCACTCTCTCAAGAAACATCAAACTTGCAATAGTCATAGAATACATCACCAATTTCAAGACAACACTAGAAAATTATTGTTGTATAAATCTCTTGAGGAATAGGAGCCTGATGCACAAAGCAATTGTAAGCATAGTTGCATAGAGAAGATCAGATCAAAAAGGCGAGAGAACATGATCAAGCATTTGGAAATAAGAAAATTTGTAAACTGCCTTTCCCTCCAATCTAGTATCTCCTAAACCTCCAATGGAATACTAGATGAGATGAAATGACTACAATGTAGCCCAATTCCATGCACTTTGAATCGTAAGCCACTACATCAACTCAATTCATTTCTATAATCCGAAGTACCAAGCAAATAACTTGTAATGCCTACCACTCCTTGTTACACATGAGTCTTTAGGGATTTGAAGATACAACCGATTGCCTTGCCAAAATACCTAAGTTCCCTTTCAATTTTTTGTAAAGATACTTGTACAGAGCTTTTGGTAAATTGGGGTTTCTATTTACACACAACCAATATCTCCTTATGGACATACAAGCATCACAAATAGAAAGAGCGTACATGAAAACCTACAATAGAAACCATTGAATGAGAAAACTAAATTTTTAAGTGAGAGAGAGAAAGTCAAAAAACAAAATACTTACTCGTGTGGGTGGGGGGAAGACTCCACTTTCAACTACATCAATCATGGATTGTGCCACTAATTTGTATAGATGATTCATGGCCACTACAGTTGCTTTGGGACCCTATATCCATTATCAAAATACACCTGAAAACTTTATGTGCAAGCCTCCATGCTAATCTGTATCCCATCTTCATCCACAGGTTACGACTAGTGCTTGTAAAAAAATTAGGACTCATGCACCATGTGTACATCTACCTATTGACATATGTCACTACACGTCCCTCATGCATTAATTACGAACTAGAGTTTGGTACCCATCAAGAACCTCAAGGTACCCTCTAATGCATTAGATTGACTCGGGCCCTTTACATAACATTAATAATTATTGGCCTAGGCCCTCACATACATTTTCTCGCACAAGCCATGTCTCTTAGGTATCTTGCAAAATATGAGCCCACTTTCTCAACCTTGACCCCTCGTTCTAACAATAGGTAGTCTTGCTTGTAAACTTGTACATAAACATAACAAGGTTGTACATACTGGTAGAATAATTATGAATATTGTAAGCGAATAACCAAAGGAGGGTGCCTTTAACACCTAGTTGCCAATGTAAAACACAAGCCCTGAGGATATCCTCCCTTTTTTATTGGTGCTCTCTATTTGATCCTCAAATTTTGGACAGGCTGCCAACTCAATTAAAAATCCAATCCCAATATCCTTTTACTAGTTATCTTAAAATCTCGTTGTTGTAAGATAATTAGTGATTTACTCTATCATAAACTTAGGGTAAATCATAGTTGCAATGCGTTTCTAGAAACGCTTTTTGTGGGCAATATGGGTATCAAATTAAAGGATTTATTATGGGCAGTTCATTTATGTAGGTTGCCGAATGTTTCAGGCGCAATGTGGTCTAGTTTGGGGGCAACAATGCACGTTAAATTCTATCAAGGTTAAAAGTTTTCTATGGAAATGTGTTCCATTTCCTGTCAAATCACTGCATCGATAATGAGCACCAAGGAGTTGGTATGCTAAGCTTAATTTTTTACTCTCTCAAGGCTTTGTTATGAGTGAGTATGATGCCAAGGTAGTTCCTGCATATATCAAATCTTAGTTTTCCCAAAACTTTTTGATAGACCCAAAGGACTTAACATAACAAATACTTGGAACTTGAATTGCAGAGTCTTTTGTACACAAACCATCCGCATAGTACCTATTCTACTTTTCTGAATATGAAATAGGAGATTCGAATCTTTGATGCTAAAGAATTGTTAAACTTCAAAGAACATTCATGTTGACATGTATCAGGCAGCCATTGAAGAAGCAAAAAGATTTTTATGTACTACCCTAGGACACAATGCAGATGGTTTGGATACAGCATGGCGTACTAAAAAAGACACCACTACTTTTGATCCTCCACTTTATGTCACATACGTATCGTAAAGAAACCTTGCGAAAAAGAGCCAAATTGAAAGACACCGAAATCTTCATGGATGATGACCTCACCTGTATCCAAGTTGAAGAGAGACATCAAGCATTCCAAACCGCCAAAGGAACCGGAAGACGGGTGATCTATTAAGATGGAGTTGTTCGGTACCTCGATGGTACTGCATCCGGAAACAGCCTATAGGAAATTAGGGTACCCGGGCATGGGCGCCAAGGTTGCATCGAACCGCGGTTCGAACCACCGAATCGAACAAGACAATATCTATGATATAGCTGTTGTCTGATATATGCATGAGTCCCTTGTGGGAGATCCAAATGAATGGAAGAAAGTAACCACATCACCATACCATGAGGATCGAGCCTGCTGTCCAACTATATCCCAAGATTATGTAAGCGCAGCCATCAAGTATCTGTGAGTATCCAAGGTCTCAAACCGGTGAAGAGAGGTAACAATCTGAAACAAAGCCTCTACTACGCTTTGAAGATATGCTCTGTACAGGTGTCCTCGAATATACTGATGCGTACCCGCTGGTAGATCCGTAATGTGAATACTCCATGTGGAGAGGAGACGATAGGCCTGGGAATACCACGAAAAGGAGTGTCCCACAGAATGTAGGTGCTGGGATGATGCCAAAGTTGTTGCAGCATAGTGTGTGTCTCTACCCTGAAGATCCTTCAGGCGCTGTATGAATGTGACAATATGGCTAGTTGAATAGGGGGGACGGCAAACTTTGCCAATATAATATAATGTGGTGTAGAGGACTTAGCCCGTATCATCTGAGATAGCATATGAATCTGAAGTCGTGAAATGCGTGCCCACTCGGTAGCCGTCAGGCCAATACTCCATGTCTCTGATGCGTATAGAGCTGAGGGAACTACCATAGTGTCAAAGAGTCGGCACTTACTAGTCGCATCTCTAATGTGTGAGCTGAAACATAGTCTCTCCAAATCTACCAATGATGCATAGCCCTTCCGTAACCGGGAAAATGTCACCTGTCGCGCATGCTGAAAGTGGGACCAGAGAATACCACGCCCAGGTATGTGTAAGAGTCAACTACCTCAAGTGGATGTTCCTCCCATAGAAGCTCCTGTCGCATCATGAAGGATCTGGAGGTGTTAAACACCATAACTTTGGTTTTGGCCACATTCACTGACAATCCCCACTGAATACAAAAGGAGTGAAGCGCATCCAGATGCCGTTGCAAGCCTCCCTTCGTCCTCGAAAGCAAAACCACATCATCAGCATATAATAGGATAGCGATAATGAGGTCACCCAATGTGCAACCCTCACCTCCCTCTGCCCGTATAACCTGCTCAAGCTCATCTATATATAAACCTAAGAGTGTAGGTGAGAGAGGACATCCCTGCTTAACCCCAATGGTGCTCTCTATCTTTGGTGATACAACTCCTGATACTCGAATCCGGCCAATAACTCGTCTGTACAATGCCACAATTGCCTGTATGATATCCTCCTGGAAGCCACAATCCCAAAGCCTCTGTACCAAAAAATGTCTAGGCACCGAGTCAAAGGCTTTGCGAAAATCCACAAAGCAGCAGTGAACACGCTCTCTCCTGGCCTTAGCCTCCTCAATGATGGATCTCAGGGTGAAAATCTGATTGGATGTAGTATATCCTGGTCTGAAACCAGCTTGGCCAATGGCATGCAGTGCTCTAGTATCCATCTTTGTACTGTTCTCTGACTTAAGAATAGAACCATCAACCTTGGCAAAGAGGTGGCTGATCATGATGGTACGATAGTTGTCGGCTTTCATGGGATCACTGCCTTTATGGATAGGATAAATAAGGTTTGTGGACCAAGGGGAGGGGAAACAGGAAAGAGAGAAAGGGTGAGAGGATGTCAGCGGCCTGCTTCAAAAGGTCAACCTCTAGCTCATCAATGTCTTTGGCCTTATGTAGGTTTAACCGATCGATGGCCTCTTCTACTATGTCCGGGGAGAATATATTAGAAGTACATGTGTATGGGTGTGTGGGAAGTGGAGGAGTATCAAGTACAGTGTGTACAACGATGTGGCATAGGTCACCCATGTGATAAGATTTGTGATCCGGGGTGGAGGTGCTCGTGAAAGGAATTTTTGCCAAAAAGAGCGCAACAAGGAGCTAAAGAGAAGGTCTATCATCTTCTTCCCCTGGCAAATTTTGTATGCAATTTTCTTTCTGCGGGTGGTTCTACGATATACACGAGATAAGTCCTTTGCAAGATGAGGGAGGTGGCAGCGTGCATAAATCAAGTTCAGATGAAGTTGGTTACATTCGTGGTCATACCAGGGGTTATGCGGTCTACTATGTCGCAAGTGCTTGGGTCGTGGGGATGGAAAAGCAAGCTGCATAGGGAAAATGAGTCAGGAGATCAAATAAGGTTTCCCTATACATAGGGGTTTCTTGAGGGTTATAGCGGTAAATGGTCTTTTCACTAGGGGTGAATATACTAGCACATGGTGTGTGAAGAAGGCCAAGAGAGAGAGAGAGGTATGAGTGGTCAGACAAGGTGGTACGGTGAACCAAGAAAGATGAAATGTAGGGGAGGAGAGACGGCAATCCCATGAAATAGTCAACAACACTACTCCCTCCGTTGTGTGGAAAACAGATATAGTCACCTGAATCAGGCCACTGCAGTAAGCCATTATAAATGGCCAATCTGTGAGCCTCGCCCAACTGAAGCATCAGCTCTCCATATGCGGTAATTGGACCCTCTACATTTGCTGATCATCGCCGAAGGCCAAGATCATCCCAGTCTAAAGCATGTATCCGTTGTGGATCATCCTCTGCTCTATGAAACTCTGTCTGCCTGGATCCAATCCTGGCATTAAAGTCGCCAGCTAGGAGAATATAACCCCGCTTCGTATCTAATAATGTCTGAAGGGATATCCAAGTAAGGTGACTCCTCATCTTATGTGAAAACTGATGTGTCTAGTGGAAAATAGCAAATGGCCAAAAAAAGGTCTCGGTTCAGTCCCATCAGAGTCCGGCCCACCCAAATCCAAATATAGCGAGCTCGCTCATCAGTATGCACCAACTCGACCCAAGGCCGAATGAAGTCACGGACTAAGCAGGCCACCCCACCAGAACCCCAATCTATCAATGCTCTCGTCGCCCTCCGATGTACAGAGAACCAATAGAAAGACGCTGGTTGCTTCAGTCTTTGGATCATTGGTGTCTTCAACTCCGCGGCCCCTTATATTCAGGGTTTTGTACTCGCGCATTCGCTTTTCGGATATGGTGGCTGAAATGACTCGGTTGAAGGAGGGTGTACCTTCCTTAACATCTTCCTTGAAAAGAGAGGCCCACGTTTTCGTCTCAGCCTTATGTTGCTCTATCTTCTCTTCCAATTCTTTAATCTTTGTAGGTTCTTACTTATTGCTACCTCCAAAGAAGTAATCTGGGTTAACATGACTTCCCGCTCAGCGGACATAGATTGAATGATCACTTGAAGCTGTCCCATTTCCTTTCGTAGAGAGGTGGATTCATGTTTGATCTGCTCGATGTAAGAGAATGTACTGTTCAAATGACTTGGCAGGTGTATAGATCTCGGGTATCACGAAAGATGAGTGAGCAGGTGGAGGGCAGGGAGTGTGGACTAGATTGGTAGGCAACGCTGACTCAATCTTCACCTTACTTAAGACTCCATCTGTATCAGCAGTACCATCATTATGGCTCGGAGCAACATCGGGAACCGTTGTGAAGGAAGTGGAAACAGCGGTGATGTGTTCTGGAGTGCTGGTGGATAGCAAGAAAGGATTTTTTTCAATGAGGGAATTTGTAGCGCTGGTGGACAGAGGGGAGGCTACAGATGCATTGTTGGTGGATAGCGGGTCTGCATTCAGCGATGTGGAGGGAGGGACCAGCGGTGATGGTGAACTCTGGACCAGCGATGGGGAGTCATGGGAATCCATAACATTGGTGGAAGAGATGGTCAGCGATGTGGAGGGAGGGACTAGCGGTGATGGTGAGGGAGGGACCAGCGGTGGAGAAGGTTGGGCCAACGATGAGGGGACGTGGACACGGGCAGAAGTGCGTGGGAGGGGGGGGAGCGTGGGCTCCCCTTCCCTTTTTTGGCCATAGACAGCGGTAGAGGGAGGAACGCCCTTCTACAGATCTGGCTCCATCTCCATTGCGAGAGAGAGAGAGAGAGAGAGAGAGAGAAAGAGAGAGAGAGAGAGAGAGAGAGAGAGAGAGAGAGAGAGAAGAAAGAGTTTATTAATGTCTATGAAGTGCCCGTGGGCACAAAAGACAAACACGGTACATGCATAGTAGGAGCAATGTCCATATGAGAACTTATTTCTAGAAACTATCTCTCTACCAAAAGTCAACTAAGTATGAATAAAACAACAATCTCTCATCATGCAAGAAGGAGATGCAAGAGCTTAACCAACTGCTCTGCTGAGGTACAAAGGCAAGAGCTTAACCACCCGCTCTGCTGAGGCAAACATCTAAAGATCTCATCTAAAGAGACACCAGAAAGAATTGAGTCACTGAGTGGCTAATCTGAAGAAGCGAGTGATAGGCTGTGAAGTGCGTGCTGGAGGCTGACAAACAACTCGGTAAGGCCGCCGTGGGGCTCTGGCTGATTGTGGTGAACGGACTGCACGTCTCAGTCTGGAAGGTGGTCACTGAGTCTGCACAGCCTTTTGTCGTGCCGGGATATCAAGCTCATCCTCTGAAACCTCCTCTCTATCCCTCTTCTGTAAGAAATGAGAGTCTGACTGTAAACATCATATGCCTCCGAACGTAGAAGAGATGCTCGCAACGTAAACATCTCTCTCAATAGGAGTCCGACACATCTAGAGTTTGCATATGCCAATAAAGAGCCAAGGGAGAGAGGAGTGTCTCTGTAAAGACAATAATAACGGCCTCGGATCTCATAATAGATAGGGCATCTGAAAATGAAATGTGACTCATCCTCTACCTCCTGCATCGAGCATAACTGGCAAATCCATTGTGGTCTGGGTGTATCAGTATAACGACTAGTCTCAATAGCGAGCTGATGTGAGGAGACACGGCTATGTTCCGGATTGTCAGTTGTTACATAGGCTAGTCGATATGGATACTTCCAGATATCTGGTTGCTGCTTATACTTCATCTCGGTCTATTGCTAGTCAGCAGGCTAAGTCGTCATGGTTTGGGGATGGCTCTGAGTTTCTTGGCAGATGGGGGATATCTCTATCAGCTCTCCCTAATGGGACTCGTTCTTATAATCGGCGTCAACTTTATCGCAATTATATCCAGACAGTATGGTCGTAGTTGGATCCAGAGAGAGCCAAGATGCATTTTTACGGCACTCACCTCCTACAGTTAGATGATATGGGGCAACCTATCCTACGGTTGTATCTCTCACAGCCATTATCATATGGAATTGGGCAGCTACCATAGGTGAAGATGCAAACTCTGCTAGTATAATGTCATGAGGAACCGAGGCCTTCACACGGATCATCCGTCCAAGCATGAGAATCTGTAACCGAGTGATGTCTCTCCATGTACTCGTAGAAAGCCCAGGACACCAAGCCTCTGCTGAATACATAGCCACCGGGGAGACAATAATAGAAAAGAGCAAACAACGTGTAGCGGGGTCATGAACATGAAAGGTAGTACAAAGTCTCTCCATCTGCACAAGGGCAGTGTGTCCCTTACGCAGGCGAGCTGTGGATGCTGGTCGAAAACTAAGCAGAGGACCAGAAAAGAGAACTCCGAGGTAAGTGTAAGAGGCAACTATCTCCAACTGTTGTCCATCATAATAAAAAGTATCGTCCCGCATATGCTGCCTATTGGTGTTGAACACCATGATCTTAGTCTTAGAGATATTTACAGTCAAACCCCATTTCTGACAGAAACCATATAAGACGTCAAGGTGTCTCTGAAGCCCACTAGTTGAGATAGATAACAAGACAATATCATCAGCATATAGGAGAATAGGTATGACAATATCTGCAAGAGGACAGCCATCACCACCCACCTCTTTGATAATCCGCTCGAGATCATCAATGTAGAGCGCAAAAAGAGTAGGAGAAAGGGGGCAACCCTGCTTCACACCAACTGTACTGTGAATCTGAGGTGACCATCCTGTACCGTCTCTGAGTCTAGCAAGAACCCTCTCATATAAGGTGGTAATAGAAGCAATAACCTCCTGTGAAAAGCCAAGTGAGACCAGGCGCTGTCAAAAACTTAATGCAGGGACGAGTGGTACGTGGTCTCGGTATATTGGGGTTAGGGGTGACATGACCAATGGAAAGGGACAGCATGGAATGGTCTGATAAAGTAGGTGGTAGGATACTAAAGTCAGATATGTGTGGGATCAAAGTTGGTGATCCAATAGGGTAGTCAACCACACTGTGTCCACCTCCATGTGGGTGACATGTAAATAAAGAGGAGGATGGCCACTGCGAAAGACCATTCAAGATGGATAAAAGAATGTCACATCGACCAAGAAAATCATGTAGATCACCTGTTGATGATGATGAATGCAAACCACTACAGTTCCAGAAACCTATTCTAAGCTTATTAGGGGATCTCAGGCTGCTCCCATGCCCGGGGGCCCCGAGTCCCCTAGTAAGCAGGTATGTCATAAATTCTTGGTTTTCCGTCAATGAAAACAACTTTTTGACCTTTTTCTTTTGCTTCTTCAAAAATTTTCTTCCTTGCTATCCACTGAGAGTGTGTAAGATCATCATCCATGAAAATAAAAGTACCTTTGAGCTTGCCGCGAAGCCTCAAGGCCGCATTACGTTGTTCGATCGAAAGGAATTTGACAAATAGTACACTATCATCAAATTTGCCTCGCCATGCAGAATCAAAACCAGCTATTGTATGAGAAAGCTTATTAATGAGCAAATCTTTAGCTTCCTCAATGGGTTTACCTTCATTCGGGATTCCTCTTACTCGAATGTTGAAAACTTTTTTTGCCCTTCTCTCTTGTTCCGAGAAGACAGATTCTATGGTGGATTCAACAAGAACATTCTTGACGTTCGATTCAGATTTACCTTCTTCAAACTGGGAGGCCCATGTTCTTGTACCCTTTTCCATCGAAGAAATTTTTTCCGCTGTTTCTTGAAGCAGGTCCTGTCTTCCTTTGTCATCCTCCCGCTGCCTTTTGAGTTGCAAGTTTTCATCCTCTATTGATATTATCTTCCTTTTGATCTTGCTATTTTCCTCTTCTAGATAGCTGACCCATTGCTTCAGCTCGCGTAACTCTTATTTGAGCCAACTTAGTTCAGAGACAAGAAGACCCTCCATAGCTTTGGAAGGAGTGTGATCATGGGACATACGAGCTGAGACAGCTGCAGAGAAAGGGGTGGGAATTTCAGCTCCCTGTCCAATGTCGAAGGGCTCCTGTCCAACGGCGTCCACAGCTTGTCCACCAGATCCAGCGGATGGACCAGCAGGGCCAAAGGCATCAGTAGGGCTTCCGATGGAGACAGCAACAGGGCTGAAGATAGCAGGAGCAGGGCAGGCATCAACGATAGAGCCAGCAATGGAGAAAGCATGTGTAGGGTCAGCGATGGAGGCTGCGATGGAGGCACTTCCCACGATAGAAGCAGCATGGCGGGAAGGAGAGAATTAGAATTAGAATTATATATATTAATGTTTGTCAAGTACCCGAGGGCACATAAGACAAGTAGAAAGTACATCAAAAAAGAAGGAGCATTGTCCATGTAGGACTTATTCCTAACAGCTAAACCAGCACTAGAAAACAGAAAGAAAAACAAAGCTTAACCTCCAGCTCTGTTGAGGGTAATATCAGTAGCTTAACCACCAGCTACACAGAGGGAAAGAGAAAACTGAAATAAGTTAGCTAACTGGCTAAGTGGATATAAAAGACTGCGTGATATGGTGAGAAGCATGTGTTGGCCTCCGGTGAGGAGCCCTGGGCCTGGAGGAGCGAAGAGGATGCTGGAGCTTCGGTCGTCGTACTGGAATGTCTATCTCACTGTCAGAAGTCTCATCTCTATCCCTCTTCTAGAAAAAGTGCGTAATGTGGGACTGGCTATGATCCACATCAGAAACATCCAATAAAAAGGAAGATCTCAAAGTAAACATCTCTTGCAATAATAAACCAACACATCTCGCATCTGAGAAGGCAAGGAAAGAAGCAAGTGTAAGTGGAGTATCTCTGTATAAGCAATGGTATCTGCCTCTGATCTCATAGTAGGCTGGACATCGGAAAATAAAATGGAACTCATCCTCAATCTCCTGTAAAGAGCAGCACTGACAAATCCGTAGCGGTCAAGGTGTGTCTGTGTATCTACCTATCTCAATAGCAAGCTAGTGAGAAGAGACTTTAAACTGACCAAGACGGTAACGCAGGCCGAAAGATAACGTTTGAGACAAATAACCCGGCCGAATGGGAAGCCCGGAAACATCAAGCTGAAGAAGATGAGTGTGATAAAAATGAAGCTTGACCCGTGCTGGATTTGGGTGAGACCACACTGTGCTGATGTAAGCTCTGTAAATCTGCTGGCGGATATATGTGTGTGTCCCATTCGGGAGATCAGATATAGATAAACCCCACCTACTCAAAAGGTCAGAAACACACTGAAACCATGAGGACTTAGCCTGCTGACTAGCTAGAGTGTGAGGATGTGAAAGCTGTAGCAACATATCTGGATGAATCAAGCTCCGAGACTCTATGAATGAATGTGATAATCCAAAATATAGCCTCGACAATCAGTGGTGGTTAGGCAAACTCTGCTAGTATGATATCATGGGGAACTGACTGCCTCGCACAGATCATCCGGCTAAGCATAAGGATCTGCAAACGTGAAATATCACTCCAAGTATCTCTGGACAAGCCGGGACACCACGTCTCTGTTGAATATAGAGCCACCGGAGAGACAGTGGCAGAAAAAAGGCGACGGCACGTATCAGGATCATGTACATAGTAAATAATGGACTAGTAAAAAGGACACCTAAGTAAGTATAAGAGGCTACCATCTCCAGTGGAAGCCCATCATAGTAGAACACTGTGTCTCTCATATGTTGTTGATTGGTGTTGAACACCATGACCTTAGTCTTACCAATGTTCACCATCAAACCCCATGTCTGGTAGAAAGTATATAAAGCATCAAGGTGCTGGTGAAGCCCAGATGCGGATCTCGATAGAAGTATCACGTCATCCGCATACAATAGAATAGGGATAATCATATCTGCTAACGGACAGCCATCTCCACCCTCCTCTCTAATAATCCGCTCAAGATCATCAATATATAGAGCAAAGAGAGTAGGGGACAAAGGACATCCCTGCTTAACTCCCACTGTACTATGAATGTAAGAGGACCATCCATCACCATCTCAAAAACGGGCCAGCACTCTCTCATACCATGTGACGATAGCAGCAATGATCTCCTGAGAAAAGCCAAGCGATGCTAAGCGCTGGAGTAAAAGGTGTCTCAGAACATAATCAAAGGCTTTGCGGAAATCCACAAAGCAACAATAAACCCTCTGCTTCCTGAACTTAGCCTCCTCAATAATGCATCTCAAGATGAATATGTGGTCAGCCGTGGAATAGCCAGCGAGAAAACCTGCCTGTCCCATAGCATGTAACCCCTCTGTCTCTGCCCGTGAGCTGACAATAGACTGTAAAACAGATCCATATAGCTTGGCCATAGTATGACTGATCATAGTAGTGCGGTAGTTGTCGACAATCAAAGGATCCCCGGCTTTGAGGATAGGGTGTAAAAGGTTGGTGTACCACGATGTGGGGAGACCGAAGATGACAGATTGGTTAAAGATATGGGAAATGTATGGGACAATAATGTGAGCAACTGGTTTTAGGAAGTCCATACTTAGGAGGTCAACATCAGTGGCTTTTTGGGTTTGACCATTTTGGATGGCGTTTTCAACCATGGACGGGGTAAAGAGGGTGAATTCTGAAGGGCGTGGGGAAAGAGAAATGGAAAGAGAGTCAACTGTATAAAGCTTAGTAGCATAATTTATCCATGATTCAATAGCAATAAGGGTTTTTAGAGAACATCCGCCAAAAGAAATGGGAGGATGGGGAGGCAATAGCATCAACAAGTTTTTGTCCCAAGGATTGGAGATAAGCTGTCCTTTTTTTCAGAGTCACTTTGTGATATTCTTTTTGTTTCAAGGCTAGGGTGTGAGGAGAGTGGTATCTAGCGTATAGAACTTGCTTATGCAATGAGAAGCACTCTGTATCATACCATTTGTTGTGAGTGCGTTTATGCGAAGGGAAGGTTTTCGAAGGATAGGCAGTATTGGCAGATTGCAAAAGAGACTGAGATAAAAAGATAGCTTGTTGGTCAACTGAGGAGGTGAAGGGGAAGTCTTGGAGAAAAGTAACTAGGGACTCGGTGTAAAGGGGAAAACCAGATGGAGAGAAAACCGGGTGATGCCGATGAGTGGGACGGTGTGTTGTGACTGTGGTACTATGATGACCAAGGGATAGAAGTAGGAGGGAGTGATCAGAAATGGTAGGAGGTATATTGCGGAAGGTATGAAGAAATGGGATCAAAGCCGGTGAACCAATGAAGTAGTCAACAACACTATGTCCTCCTCCATGTGGGTGACAAGTAAAATGATATGACGAAGGCCAGTAAGGAAGGCCATTCAAAATGGTTAAGGAATGGGCCTCTGCTAAAGCAATCAGCCGCTCTCCAAAGTGGGTAGCTGGAGTATCTGCATCCTGTGAGGTCCTGTCAAAGCCCATATCTAATGTGTGAACCTGTAGAAAATCACTCTCTGAATAAAACTCAGCTTGCCTGATGCTCATACGAGCATTAAAATCCCCTGCTAAAAGAATAAGGCTTCGCTGTGCAAAGCTGAATATATCATCTGAGAGAGCCTGGAAAGGGTCACCACCAAAATCTGCAAAAGATGATGTTTGTGGTGCAAAGTAACAAACTGCAAGAAAGAGGTCCTGAGAAAGCCCCAAACAGTGACTAGAGAACTGAAACCAAATAAAGCGTGCAAATGGATCACTTTTGACCAGTTTAAAATGAGAACTGAAAACATCCTTGGTGAGACATGCAACACCACCAGAACCACGGAAGGTCTTCCCTCTCACAAAGGCTGAGTGCCAGGTGCAATCCTGTATGGATGGGAGCGGTCTATATAAGGATTCATGAGTCTCTGCTAACAAAAGGATATCCAATTTCAGCATGAAAGAATGGAAGTCACCTGCTGAAGAAGATGATAGTATGCCATTACAATTCCAAAAACCAATATGTAAAGGCTGAGGGGATCTCGGGCTGCTCCTTTGCCCGAGAGCCCCAAAAATGAGCCTCAGATCTCGCTCCAGGTCCATTCAGAACCACATGTTCAGATCCGCGCTCAGGCTCAGATTCTTAGATCCTTTCTCAGATCCGCCCAAGTCTGTCGCGGAATGCTTGAGGTCAAGCAAGCCAGGGCAGGGTGGACCAGTGCAGGACGAACCAGGTCAGGGCACCACAGGCAGCATCGTGCTCAGGCAGGCAGGATGTCAGCGGATATCAGGTTCGGGCTAGGCTAGAGGCAGCGCTGGTCAAATGTCCGCTAGGCAGGTAGTTAGCGTTGACAGACCCGCTCAGGCTTGGACAGATCCGCGAGAGGGATCCACGAAGATAGATCCGCGAGTACTGATCCGCGAGAGAGGGACAGATCCGCCAGAGAGTCCGCCAGAGATCCGCGAGAGGCTAGGACAGATCCACGAGAGATTGTGTGTTAGTGTGGGTGTGAGAGTGTGTGTGTGTGTGTGTGTGTGTGTGTGTGTGTTTGTGTGTGTGTGTGTGATTGTGTCATGTGTGTGTGTGTGTGTGATTGTGTGTGTGCATGATATTTTGTGTGTGTGTGTGACGTGTGTTGAAACTAGAATCTTGATGGGGTTCAGTGTGGGGCCTGGGCATTGTGAGAGGGGTGTGGGACCTGGGTAGTTAGCGGTTAGGGTTACAACTTAGAAACTAAAATAGTATTTAAAATTTAGGGTACACTACATCGATATTAGAGACTCGTCCCTAGAGATAGAAAGCTTTATTAATGTCTTTTCCATGCCAAAAGGCATATAAGACCAATAAGAGTACACGTCAAGTATGTGGTAACCCTAGGAGTGTATATAAACGTCTCATATAAACGTCTCCAAGAAAGAAAACTATGCATAAAAGATGAACAATATAACGGTAAACTATAAACTGTCCATAAGTGGGAGCAAAAATAGCTAATCAGAGTAGAAACATATCATCTAGTACTACTACTGAAGAAGGATGTGATAAGAGCTGTAGCAGGAGGTAGTATGGATCGCCGTCGTCGCCGTCTAGTAGGATGAGAACGGTGTGAACTCATAGCAGAGCCGGTAGTCCGGGATGCCACATGACCGTGAGTAACACACTGTCTCTGATATCTGTGAGGTGGTGTATCATCGTCGTCATCATCTAACTCGAGGTCTCGGCGTGGTCGTCCCCTGGAGAAGAACGATGTAATTTGAGCCTGAGAGCTAGAACGTGGCTGGTGAACTGACTGGTACATATCATGTCGCAGCAAGACCATCTCACATATCATGAGCGCAACACAGCGACGATCCTCATATGCAATAAGTGATTTGAGTGTGGTAGGCATGTCCCGGAATAGGCAGTGGTATCTCCCTCTCATCGCATAGTATATGGGGCATCTGAAGATGAAGTGCTCCTCGGACTCTACCTCTTGTAAAGAACATAGCTGGCACAATCTCTCCTCTCGTGGTGTACCCTGGAATCTGCCAGTCTCGATAGCCAACTGGTGTGAGGAGACTCTAAACTGTCCAAAGGTGAAGTGGAGCCTGTGTGATAGTCCTGAAGACAAATATCGAGGTAAGACTGGGAGTCCAGCGACATCCTGCTCCAGAAAGTGTATCCGGTAGTGATCAGGTCTAACCCCTAATTGGCGTCTCCAAGTACGGTCAAGATATGCTCTGTATAAAAACCGTCTAATGTACTGGTGTGTACCCAATGGGAGATCCATGATATCGATACCGAATGTCTCCATGAGGAAGTGTGATGCCTGGGAGAACCATGACAACCGGTACCCCTGAGTCTGAAGATGGTGTAAGGAGATGAGTGCAAGCCGTGTGTATCTCTGCTCTGTATCAAGAAGTGCCCGAGCCCTCTGGACGTACGTGATAAGCTGGAAGGCTGCCTCTATCTGGATAGGGGGGGTGGCAAACTCTGCAAGAATGATCTCATGTGGGACAAAGGGTTTCGCCCAAATCATGCGAGCTAGCATGGTGGTCTGTAAACGTGAAATGCTGGCCCAATGTGAGGAGGAGAGGCCTGTACACCATATCTCTACTGCATACATGGCTGAAGGGGTGACGATGATGTCAAAAAGTCTGCACTTACTCGGGGCATCCCGAATAGACTTACGGAAGCAGAATCTCTCCAACTGGACCAGGGAAGAATGACCCTTCCCGAGTCTAGAAGTAGCTGCCTGTCTCATACTGAAAGTAGGACCAGTGAAGAGCACACCAAGGTAAGTATAGGAAGAAACCACCTCTAGAGGCCGTCCACCAAAGGTAAGCTCCTGACGAGCATGAAAGCCCGAGAGGTATTGAAGGCCATGATTTTGGTCTTTGACCACTAAGTACAAAAGGTGTGTAAGCAATCCAGCTGTCTCTGTAAGCCCTCTCTGGTATGAGAGGCAAGCACCACATCATCTGCATATAGAAGGATAGCGATAAGGATGTCACCAAGCCTGCAACCGTCCCCGCCGCACTGAGAAATGACCCGCTCCAACTCATCGATGTATAGTCCAAAAAGAACTGGTGAAAGAGAGCATCCCTGTTTAACCCCAATAGTACTCCGGATCTGCTCAGAAATGCCACTGCTATGACGAAAGCACCCAAAAACCCTCTCGTAGAGAGCCATGACAGCTAGAATAATATTTGTCGAGAACCAGGTCGCGAAGTCGCTGGATAAGTAGAGAGTGTGGGACAGAGTCAAAGGCTTTCCTGAAGTCCACAAAACAACAGTAAACCTTTTCCTTCCTGTGCCTAGCTTCCTCAATGAGAGCTCGAAGTGTGAAGATATGATCAGTAGTGGAGTAATGAGCGCGGAACCGTGCCTGACCCAATGCATGCAATCTCTTGGACTCCGCCTCTGAGCTAACTATATACTGAAGGATGGTGCCATATAACTTCGCGAGAACATGCCCGATCATGATAGTGCGATAATTACCAGGTAACATGGGGTCACCATTTTTATGGATGGGATGTATGATGTTGGTGCACCAGGAAGATGGGAAGCCTTCAACAACAGCATGGTTGAGGAGAGTGGATAATGTGGGGCCAAGAGCGTCTGAGGCGTGAATCAGTAGTTCGGATTCCAGATCTTCAATGTCTCTAGTTCGATGGGTTTTCAATTTCTTGACTGCTGCCTGGACCAAATCAGGGGTGAAGAGGGTGAAATCTGAAGGTCAAGGGGAGATGGAAATGGGCATATCAGTGGGTATAGTGTAGAGCTGGGTAGCATAGTCAGTCCAGGTATGTAGGTCGTCTAGAAGAGGGGGCGGAGAATGAGGGATAAATTCACTCCAAAAGGCTCCAGAAGAGGAGCTGTAAAGGAGGTTCACAAGGCAGCTTCCTTCGGAATCATCATAGGCACGTTTTTTACGGCGCAGTGTGCGGTTGTACACTTGCCGTGAGGAGCGAAGGAGATGGGGGGGCATGTACACGAGCCTATATGACAGTGTGGTGGAGGGAGCGACATTCCACATCGTACCATGGTGGATGGAGAGGTGATCGCGGATGCGTAGGTCTGTTTTTGTGGGGTTTAGATGAAAAGACTAAAGTTGCAGCGGTATGAAGAGAAGTGGTGAGGAAGGCAGCCTGGGATTCCAATGGTTTGTTGTGCGGGAAAGAGTTGACCGCCACTATGAGGATGACAAGTATAGCTGCCATAATTAGGCCAGTTAGATAGGCCATAAAAAATGGCTAACTCATGTGCCTCACCAAACTGTAATAGATACTCACCATATGCTGTAATAGGTCCCGGTCCATCCTCAGAATCCTAGTGATCCCCAAGCTGTCACTGTCAAGGGCGTGAACTCGGAGTCGGTCTGTAGAATCATGGAACTCTGTGACAAATTCCAAGGCCTAGCTATGGAGTATCATAACAACATAGTAAGCACACTATGAAAGATTCAGAAAACCAGCTATGGAGTAGAACACAAAAGCAAGAGAGAGAGGACTTCAAAGTTCACACAACATGAATGAATATTCAAAGTGTAGGGCGTGGAAACCCCTCCAAAGTTTGGGCTACATATAGCATGTTATGTATAGAGATGGTGTCTTGCTAATTCTAGCTCTAGAACCCACATGGGTCCTTAACCTACTTGATTTACTTGCCTAATTAGCACAAGTGGGGTGTACTATGTACATAAATGTTTTACCCCCATGTCTTATGCACTACTTACAAGTTACAAGTATACAAGCCTTAAGGGGCAAAATAGGCATCTATTTCAATACCCCCCCTCAATGGCTATTTTGTTCATACCAACACCTAGCATGCTACGAAACTTTTCAAATTTTTCTCTACTAAGTGCCTAAGTTAAGATATCTGCTGCTTGTTCGTTGGTATCACAGTACTCGAGCTGAATTTCTCCGCTTTGTATCTTCTCTCGTAAGAAGTGTTGATCCACCTCAATATGCTTCGTACGAGCATGGTACACAGGATTTTTGGCAAGCTGGATGCAACTCTGGCTGTCACACTGAAGAATAGTAGGACCATCCTATGGAATCTGCACCTCCCCAAGAAGTCTCCTGAGCCATATTGCCTTGCAGGTAGCTTTTGCCGCTGCCCTGTACTCAGCCTCTGTCATATAAGGTAACTGTGGGTTGTTTCTTGCTACACCAAGAAATGGCCCCTGAACCAAGGTTGAAAGTGTAACCCGTGGTCGACTTTCGATCATCCCTATCACCTGCCCAATCTGAATCGGTAAAGCCTCCAAGCTGAAGCTTTCCGTCATCTGTGTACTCAATCCCATAGCAGGTTGTCCCTTTGACATACCTCAAAACCCTCTTGGTTGCTTTCCAATGTGCTTCAGTTGGAGAACTCATGAACTGGCTTGCTACACCAACCGCATAGGAAATGTCTGGTCTCGTAGTGGTGAGATAAATCAGGCTACCCACAAGCTGCCTATAAAGAGTCTCATCCACAAAAGGAGTGCCATCATCTCTGGATGGCTTACTGCTGGTATCCACGGCCGTGGAAACGGGTTTGCAATCCTGCATGTTGAACTTGTTCAAGACTTCACATGCATAGTTAGCTTGGGAAATAAACACACAAATTTCCTTTTTCCAAACCTCCAAGCCAAGACAATAGTGGATTAAGCCCAAATCCTTCATCTCGAACTCATTTGATAAATGAGCCTTCACCTTTTCAATAAGCTGCCCATTTTTACCCGTGATGACCAAGTCAATCCACATAGAGAACTATCAAAACAATGTTCCCATCTTCCTCCTTCACGAACAGGTTGCAATCCGATTGACTCTTTATGAATTGCTCCTTGGTAAAATAGTTGTCGATACGACTATACCAGGCCCTGGGTGCCTGCTTCGAACCATATAAGGCCTTAAGCCTGCATACCATACTTTCCTTGCCCTTAGTCTCAAAATCTTGTGGCTGTTCCATGTACACTTCTTCAGCCAACTGTCCATTAAGAAAAGCACTCTTCACGTCCATTTGATGGACCTCCCAACCAAAAAATGCAGCCAATGCTAAAACCAATCTGATAGACGTCATCTTAGCTACTGGTGCAAACGTCTCATCATAGTCCAAGCCCTCCTTTTGTGCATAGCCTTTAGCAACCAGCCTTGCCTTATGCTTTTCGACACTCCCATTCGATTTGTATTTGGTCCTGTAGACCCACTTACAGCCAATAGGACGCTTCCCTTTTGGTAACTTCACCAAATCCCATGTATCATTCTTGAGAATGGAGTCGTACTCCTCTTGCATAGCATGTTGGGAATGTATGCGGATCTTGTGAATCCAAAATAGTAGTCATAAGTGCATAGTTTGTCTCCTGGTGTTCATGCTGCTGGGTTTGCCTTTGAGATCTCCTAGCCCCTGGATTGCTGCTTTCTCCCTCATCCAATATCAAACCATCCTGCACAGTTTGCCAGTACCACTTGGGAAACTTCTTCCTTGCAGATGGTGATGAAGACGGTGAATAGGACTCAACAGATTTGCCCCTTTCCTTCCGCTTCCTAGCCTCCTCGGATTCTTCCTCTTGATCACTCATATGATCATCCTGAGACTCCCCAATACATGGATGTGGGTCATCAAGTATTGGCACAAATTCACTTGTACCATCCTCCATCTCAAGTTCCTCTATAGGAGGCGTTTGATCTTCTTCAAAGATCACATCTCGACTTATGATCCTCTTCTTGCTAGTAAGATTGTAAAGTCTATAAGCTTTGCTTTCTTCACTGTATCCCAAGAAAATACACTTTGCTGATTTTGCATCCAGCTTCTTCCTGTTATCCTTGGGAATATGGGCATAGGCCGTACAACCAAACACTCGCAAAGCGCCCACCTTGGGCTTAATGCCGCTAAATGCCTCTTCTGGAGTCTTGCCTTCCACAGCTTTTGTTGGACTTCTATTCAACAGGAATACTGTTGTGTGCACTGCCTCGCCCCAAAAAGAGTTGGGCAACCCCTTTGCCTTGAGCATGCACCTTGCACATCCACAATAGTTCGGTTCTTTCTCTCTGCTACGCCGTTTTGTTGAGGGGTATGAGGAGCTGTAAGCTGCCTTTTGATCCCATTGGCCTTGCAGAATTCCACAAATTCTGTCTTAATGAACTCTCCACCACCGTCTGACCTGAGCATCTTTATCTTCTTTCCTGAATGTTCTTCTACCAAAGCTTTGAAATGCAGGAAGTACTTGAATGCTTTAGATTTTAACTTCAAGAAATAAATCCAAATCTTGCGTGAGAAGTCATCAATAAAGGTCATAAAGTAATATGCCCCCCCTGCAGATTTTGTTTGGGTTGGCCCCACAAATCTGAATGTATCAAGTCAAGTATGCCTGCTGCCCTGGTGGTGCTTTCCTTGGGAAACTTATGTCTTTGCTGTTTTCCCATAGCGCAAGCCTCGCAAACTGAAGAGCTTGGCTCAACAACTGGAAGCCCCTCCACCATATGATGCTAGTTCAACACCTGCATGCTTTGGTAGCCAAGATGTCCATACCTCTCATGCCACAACCTATCCACATCACTTCCTTTTGCTATATAAGCATGCTGACTAGGGATAGAAGTGTATAACCTGTATAGATTATCTTCCTGCAATCCTTTGGCCACAACCTTCATATTATCACTCAAGTCCAACACAAGACAAGAAGTAGCATCAAATTCTACTTTCATATTTTGTTGAGTGATAGCTCCTACTGAAAGAAGATTTTTAGCAAGTCCTAGTACATATAAGACATTCTTAATGACTTTGACTTCTCCTGATAGAAGCTTTACAGGTACTGTGCCCTTTCCCTTGACCTTGTGTGTTGAGTTGTCACCTAGGCACACCTCTTGTCCATCACTAATCCCCACAAAGGTATCAAACCAATCCCTATGAGGGGTCATGTGCTTTGAAGCACCTGAGTCAATGTACCAACCACCTGTTGTAGCTTGTGAAGCCAATGCAACAGAGAAGAACTCAGCTTGCCTTATGTCACTCTGCTCCTCTCTTGCAACACTCTCAACAACATTTCCTCCTTGCTTCTTTGTGCCCTTCTTTTGGTCTGCAAGCTTCTTCCTGCACTCAAAGGCAAAGTGTCCATATTTACCACAGTAATTGCAATTCCCCTTCCTTCAAGGTGTGGAAGAAGTATTCGAGGAGGATTGTGCTTCTGACATCTGCAAGTTCACCATTCCTTGCTCAAGTGGTTGTGGTGCTCCTTTGTTCTTGCCTTTACCTTTCTTCTTATCCTTAGCTGGATTTTGCTTCTTCTTAGAAGCAAAGGCATGCTCCTGGAAATCTTCCCTCTTGGAGAGATTAACTCTCCTCATCTCCTCCTGTAACAAGAGACCATAGACTTCTTCATAGGTAGGGATCTTCTCTCTCACTGATATCATCATCACAAAGTTCGGATAAGCATATGACAAGCTATTCAGAACTATTGGCACCAAGTCTTTGTCAGCAATAGACTCTCCAAGTACAGAAAGCTAATATCTAATATCCTGAATCTTAGTAAGATGATCAGTAACTGTCTCCCCTGTCTCCATTCTAAGAGTATACAACTTGTTCTTCAAGTAGAGAAACCTGGTTGTACTTGTTGTCTCATACAATGCACAAAGAATGTGCCATGCATCCACAGGCCCTTTGGCTGACCTAATTAGAGGAATCACATTATCCCTCACTGACATGTTGATGATTCTGTGTGCCTTTTCCCCTCTCTTGATATAGTCCTTAAGTTCAAGTTCAGATGTTGGAACAGGCTCCTCACAAGCTTCCAACATTCTTTGTCTTCAAGGATGTTCTTGATCTTGAATTTCCATATGCTAAAGTTAGTGCCATCAAGCCGGCAGGCTTCACTCAACATGCTCTCTGCAAGACTAGACATAGCTGGATAGAAATAAAACACAAAAGACAAACTGGGGTTTTCACCCAACTAGGGTATGCAGCCACTTGCTCAATAACCCTCAACTTCTGAATTTGAAACTATCCCCCTGTATGGCTGTCCTAGCCCTTGTCCAAGATCCACTCATAACTTTCACTGAAGTCCCCACTGTAGAAAGCGCCCTCCTACAGTCCTGGCTGTCCAAAAAGACTCAAAATTTTGTCCCAAATTAGAAACTTTTTGGCTCCCTGTACTCCCCTTGCCAACAGTACTCCAACCATGCAGATAGCACAGAGATCAGATGCCCCTACAAAAAGTGCTCCCTCCTCAAAGGTAAGCTGCTCTCCAGGAATGGCAGGAATCTGATCAAAAACAGGTCCAAGCTTTCACCACACCACAGGCAACATAACCTGCCCTCAACACCACCTCCAGCCGTGACCATATCGGCACCACATCATCCACCTGAGAGAGGGAGAGGTAGATGGGGCCGCACTACACAGCTGAGGGGTAGGGAGTACTATGTGTCCACCTTCGCTCCCAGAGCCATTGCAGAGGCAGAGGTTGCAGTTCGACAGTTGTTCTACACCTGCGATCTACCATGTCATCTGGCTAGGATCTCGGCATGGAGGAGGGCGATGAGTGCAGTGAGTGCGATTGGGCAGGTGTGGCCGGGGCCATCTTGTGAGCACCTGAGGACGAAGGGACTTCTTGATGAGCGGGCTTCTGTTGACCAAAAGCTAGAGCCTCTCAGGAAGGCATGGGCCCAATACGTACTACTATCCTTTTAAATTTATGCACTGTAAACTTTAAAGACTCTATGATGATTGATCATTGATATGTAGTATGTACATTGTAATTTGCACATTAAGTTTTCATACATTGTGGTGGCATCATACTTATTACTTGTTAATAGCTATTTATGTTTAATCATGAATCATGATTGTCAATTTTCAAATGATCATTCATCATTGAAATTTGCCATGAAATTTGAATTACGATCTCGGATCTTGTCTTGTGCAACACTGCAATGTGAGTTGCGACTTGTCACCTGTGAACTAGGTAAGGTTGCACCATCATATCTGATGGTTGGAGCGATACGAGGAGGCGCCACATATTGAATATTCTAGTGTCTTCGTCCATGGGGACGATGTTTCTCAGATCCATCGACACCTCTGGGGAGGCAGTCACGGGCGACTACATGTTCTCACACATTCGAGTTGCCATTGAGGTGGGACAACAGCACGTTGTACAGGTATATACATTATACTTATTACTATAATGTTAAATGGTAATTTGTAAATGTTAATGTTGAATGTTCATTGTTCAATGGCGATTGATTAACAATGGATTATGGTTCACTTGAATTCGGAATTCCGAAGTCATGCACATTGCATTGTAACTTGTATGGTTGTGCAGGTGGTCACAGACAATGCGTCAAACTTCGTCTCCATGGGTAGGCTCGTTAATGAGACCTACCCCAACATCCTTTGGACACCTTGTACTACACACTGCCTGGACGTCGAGGATGTGGCCAAGATTCCATGGATTGCGGAGGTGATACGTACCGCACGGTTCTTGGTGAAATTCGCCACCAAGAAGCCTAGGGTCCTGGCCATGTTCAGGAGACAGTCCACCTTGGATGTCTTGAGACCTGCCCCCACCAGGTATGCAAGTTGCAACTCAAGTTTGAGTGCGCTTCTATTGGTAAGTATTTACTGTTTAGTTACTAGTAACTAAGTAATGGCTATTGTAGTTTGTAATTTTGCAAGCACTGAATGTTCATTGTAGTATGTAGTATCTACCTACTACCTAGGCCCTCCTCTTGAATGTTCAATGCAATGCATCATATTTCATGCATTTATTGTGTTGCAATAAGTTAGAACTTGTCACTTGTGCCCAGTGCAGGTTTGCATTTATGTTCCTGGTCCTGGAACGACTACTGAAAGTTCATCAGGGCTTGAGGCAAATGGTTGTTGTCGTTGAGTGGACGCAGTGGGGGCCATCACAGGAGCCCAAGAGTAAGAGATTTGAGCGGACCATTATGTTTTCATCATTTTGGGATGAGGCTCGCTATGCTATTGTGCAATGTGAGATCTTCAAAACAACAAAGAAACCACCAATTGAATCTCTATATTCTTTCCAACTGCCGATTCATAGTGCAATCATATAAATTAAGTACTGTATCTTGATCAATAATCATTGGGCTACGAAGCTTATAGTTGTGGCATTGTTTGACCATCAGGCTTCAGATGATGCTAAAGTTCAGTTTGGTCTCCACTTTCTTTAGACAATACTCTAGAAGTGTCCAGACTCCAGTAAATTGACCATCACAATAAAACCACATCACAGACATTCATTCGATAGCTTTTGCTTATGATTACCCTTGAGTTCTTTGTAGGATACTCATTGATCTTCCTTGTACGGGATCAACTATTGACTATACTTTATGTTCTTCCAATATTCTTAGTTAGAGGATGCTATTTGCATTCTCTTTTATGTTCTATTCTTCTAAATTTGTGATAAGAGTATCTTACATACGAAACTCTTTCATGTATGAGACAGTCGTATATTCCCTTGTGAATATCAAAAATTGCTCTCCATTGGAGAGTCCCCATTCTAACTCCTCTATCATTGTTCATCTATGTGACGCTTTATCTAATTGTATCTTTGCATGTTTTGTTAGTATATGCTCTCTGATCACTTGAAGCTTTTCTTTTCCAATAATTGTACTAGAGTTGATTCTAGGTTTCAATTTTACCTAAACTAGATGTCACCTTGATTCATATCCACTTCAAAAGGACAAAACCTATTATTAGCTTTCAATCCATGAATTAAATGCATCTTGTCAAGGAACTATACAGATTCAATGACAAATATTAGACTTGATCATTATTGAATTTTCAGCCTTCATGTCTTTGAGAATACTAGAGTTGAGTATTTGTGCTAATCTTATGACCCTCTTGCAAAAAAGGAACATCCTCAGTCTCTCAAAAACAATCTTTTTATGCGGATCCACATCATCTCAAACAACGACATGTTACATTACATAACAAGGGTGAAAAAGCACAAAGATTAGGCTAAGGAGAAACAAAAGCATTTGATGAGGAGGTAAGAATGTGGGATGATCAACAAAAGTTTTCAAAAACATCTAATGCAAGCCTTTAATATATTTCAATGAGTACGCTTACATTATCATGATTTACTAGGGAAAATTTAGTAGATTAATTAACCTGCTTCGGTACTTTCTTCCTCTGAAAGGCTTTGTAGCCACGCTTTATGGAACAGATCGTCAAATGAGAGTGAACCTAGATCATCCTGTAAAAGAAATTAGAAAGCATTAGTACCTACAACCAAGTTAGAGATATTGACAAACATTACACATTCAACTAAATTGAAAGGCAAGGCATGAGTGCCCACAAATTTGTATTTCTGAACCAATCTACATTCACAATCATCCTTATCAATTGCTACAACATAGAAAACAACTAAGAGCCAGTACAAGCATATGAATAAGACTGCAAAGGTTTTTTTTACCAAACATTTCTTTGAATGCTCTCCAAGCATATGTAAATAATACAAGACAGATGCAATTCAACACCTAAACAACCACTTACATTTGAAACGAGCTTTATGCACAAAATGTTTCTATCACTTCACTAAATCCTTACTTTGCATGTATTAGTCAGAAATATAGACGATAATTGCAAGAATAATAAATTTCAACTATTAATCCTCTCTTTTGGAAAAAAGCCTGGAATTTATAACGTCATAAATTTAATCTCTCTATATTAATTCTAGATGATTATGATTTCATGAATTGTCATGATGCCAACTATATAATGAAAGAATTTGGAAAATGACTCTCTTTCTAGGCACTCCATGTGTTTTCATGATCCACTTTGGTGGAAGAATGTATCTATCCCAGTAAAGATCTTGTTGAGGCTACATTTGGTATCACTAGATTATTGTCACCAGATGGCACAGATTATGAATCCACTACCACTAATTTTTCTTGAGCTCATAGCACAACGGACTACTCATCCTTCAACTAGTCACCTTGCAAAAATTTGATTAGGATCCAATTGTACATAGAAAATTTCTAGGTTTTTCCAAAGCACTATTTATGAATGCCTTTTTTTCCTTCAATTATTTTTTTAAGGGATTAATAGGTCAGTTTTGTAAACATAGTTTAGATCAAATTAAACTTATATAGTGGCTAAGAATAACTCCAAACTGCAATCAATCAATCAATACACACAATGTTATATAATCACTAATATCCCCCATATATATCTCCAATGCCAAAACTTCGTGATTTTAGG
Organism: Diphasiastrum complanatum; assembly: GCA_029204225.1. Taxonomy (NCBI): domain Eukaryota; kingdom Viridiplantae; phylum Streptophyta; class Lycopodiopsida; order Lycopodiales; family Lycopodiaceae; genus Diphasiastrum; species Diphasiastrum complanatum. The sequence continues at coordinate 9,935,029 of CM055094.1, read as the reverse complement.
CCTCAAGCCTAAGTTATGTATTTATCTCAAGTGTATGTCAAATGAAGGTCTCAACCCTACATTCATATGTTCTCAAATGGGCATTCAAGCTTGGAATTGGAGCTGTGCCATATATGCCAAAAAGTGAAAAACCAACTAGTAAAGAATGGAGGCGTATTGGAGAGACCCAAAATTTGGTTCTTTCTCTACATATGAATAAGGTTTCTAGAATATACTTGTCACTTGCACATATACATAAGTCATCTCTTATTGGTGCACACTTCTAGAGGAGATCTAGACCATTTATTAGATCTATAGCTAATATTGGAGGAAGGTGATGGCTCGGATATGGTCCACATTCATTGCATCTTGGAGACCTAATGCAAGCCCCAAAATAGTATAAATAATTGTTCATTCCATTGCTAAAGTAAAACTCTTTCCTACGTCATTTCTATATTTGTATGTATATGAGTTGGAGGATATCAAGTGCTTAGTGGACATAACTTTGATCTATTGATCAAGATTTTGAAATATCATTGTTGAAGTAATCTTGATGTTCTTTACGCTTGTAAGTCTATTGGCATCAATCTTGTGTGAATCTGATTGATCTTCAATATTGTTTTTGTGAATTTGTCCTTCATTGTAACATTCTTAGATCCTCACTTTTAAGTTTGGATGTTTGTGATCTACATAGCCACTCTTCGGGAAATCTTTCACATGGTATGAGAACTTTGTTTAGGCTGGCCGCTTATTCAAGATCATTTTCGGATCATTGTTATCAATCTTGTGTAATCTAATTGATCTTCAATGTTGTAGATGTGATTGTGTCCTTTACTATTACAATCTTAGATTTCTACCTTTCTGAGTCTAGATGTTTGTGATCAATCATATCCATAGCCGATCTCAAGTAAATCTTTTCCCATAGCCAATCGTGGGTAAATCTTTCACAAGTTTCTCGTACATCAAGATTTGTAACACTTCAATTATCTTCCCAAACTCAATCTTCACACCATCCAATTCAAAAAGGAGCCACGTAATATGATTTTGCATTTCCAATTCCCTAATCTTACAGTATGGCGCATTCGTTGAGTTTCAAGAAGGATTTCTAGGAACAAATGAGTTAGATGGATTATGGATGATTCTTCCATAATACACCACAGTCAAAATTTTATCTATTTTCTTAGGTGAGCAAAGTTATTTCGTGATCATGTTTTACAACATCTTCATATGGGAGTCCTTGAACTTGTTGATGACGTTATGAAGAATTTTCCATGCTCATGACCTTTCATCTTTGGCCAAAAGAAATTCGGCCTGACAAGGTCAAGTGTCCTTTGTATTCCTGGGTGACCAACACAAGGGTTGTCATGACACTACTGTAGGATTTGGGCTCGCAAGTGTTCCCTATCCGGCACACAAACCTTTCCCTTACGAAAAAGCGGCATTTCGGGATTGCTTGGGATCCTGCCTCCCAAGGTCATCACTAGATCTAGAATTTCCTATCTAGACATCTAGCCAGATGCGACCGAAAAACCCATCGGTTCGACAAAGATCCCGAAGTGCAAGATACAAATCAGATTGGATCTCAGCAAAGCATAACTGATTAATCTCTCCAATCCGACTCAAGGCATCGGCAACATTGTTCGACGTACCTTTACGATACCTAATGTCGAACACAAACTCCTGAATGAGTTTCGACCATCTAGCCTTACGGCCATGAAGGTCCTTGGAATCAGAAATGTACTTAAGAAATTGGTGATCAGTCATTTTGTAACTCTGGCACCATAAAGATAATGCCTCCAGATTTTTAACGCATGAATGGTTGCAAAAAGCTCTTTCTCATAGGCAAAGTCGCTAGCATCCGTATCAACCACGAAGGGTCGGTTAGGATCGACAATGTGTAAAATTGGAGTCGTGGAAACACAATGCTTGAGAGTCTCAAAACTCTCATTCATTTCATCAGTCCATGTTATCAATGGACTTTTTCTGCGGCTACATTTTTTCTTCACCCCCTTGAGAACGTTCGTTAAGGGCGATGCTATTAAGGCATAGTCCAAAATGAACTTGTGAAAAAATCCTGTGAAGCCCAAAAAGGATTTCACATCACGAATTGTCTAAGGACGCAGCCATTCTCATACCTTACGGACTTTGTAATAAACGATTTCAAGACCTTTATCAGATATGACATGGCCCAGGTATTTTAGTTTGGTTTGGAAGAACTCACATTTTGACTCTTTAGCATAGAGCTTTTCTTGTCTTAGAAGATCCAAGACAATACGAAGATGCTCTTCATGCTCCTCAAGGGTCCGACTATAAATTAATAGGTCGTCCAAATACACCACCACAAACTTTCCCAGATATGGATGAAGAATATCGTTCGTCATCTGCTGGAAAGTGGCAGGCGCATTCGTGAGCCCAAAAGGTAACACTAAAAACTCATAATGGCCATACATGGATTGAAATCCAGTCTTAGGAACATTTCGGTTCCTAATCCTTATATTAAGAAAAGCCTTGTTTAAAAAAACCTCTCTACTTTATATTAACAAAGTTTAGTATGCTTAGAAGTACAATAAAAGTTTCTTAACTTTGAACTTATGTTCAAAGAAAATTTCAGAAAGTTTCAAGAGCTTGAAGTCGCTCTTGTTTTCGTGCAAGTCATTTGATAACACCAAAACCATATAGTACTTTTAGAAGTACTATCAAAAAGCAATGATGATTCAAAAGGGCGGAAATTTATTCCCTCCCCTTCCCTCCTCCTGGGCGGCACTGTTGTGCCTGCAGCAGGCCCGTGTACAATACAGCCCCATAAATCGGCCAGACAGACGTCCGCAGGCCCGATTCTTTTTTTTAATTTACAGCTGTCCGTACACATAGTTCCGTACGACTGTACAAACAGTCTGGCTTCCGCAAAATCAAGAAAAACTGTCAGTAAATAAAAGAAACAGATAAAATTTTACAGAATTTATTTACGATTCCATCTCTCAAACCAAGGTCCGAAAACAATATTACTTTCTGAAAATTTTAACAGCCGATTAAAACAGCTAATAAAAATCAAAAAACCGACAAACTTCCACCATAGCTAGCAAAGGTGGCTCATTTTCTATCCAAATGACCTCGGATTGAGACAAACCAAAAAACAAAGCTGTTCATCTCGATTCAACGAAGACAACTAAGTCTTCCTAGAACATCAACCAAAAACTTAAGTAAGAACGATTGCACCTTATACACAATAATCGATGGCTCTAATACCAATGTTAGAATTCCCATCGTCGATCCGATCATTGCTAAGACACAAACAAGTGCCGAACGCTACGATACCGCCCCCAACCATAGAGGTACTGCCACCTCTCCCCCATGCACTGGAGCTATAGACCACCTTCAAGAAAGCTCGGATCTCCGATAAGCCATGGTGTCCCATACCACCATACCTTACTGTTGTAAAGCTGACTCAGGTGCACCCAACGTGCCTTGTAAGACTCTAAGGGGTGACGCTCCCTAAGGTCCCAGATCAAGTTAGAACGTCAAGGACTGAGCCTCCGACCTGTGGTGAGCCAGTCAAGTAGTCACAAGTCATGAGCTAGCTCTGAAGCTCGAGTCATGGCCTAGTCAGGAAGCAAGTTGATTCTGCCGCCGGGACGGCTCCAGGGACCCATGTCCGGGAGCCAGATTGATTCTGCCAGGCTTAATCAGCAAAATAAAAACTAAGTCCTAAAAAGCGTGCTTTACCAGAAAGCACTATGTTTCAGAACAGAGGGGGTGCGTCGAATCACAGCAGAACTATAGGGGGAGTCCGGCAGACAGAAACTTGGGCAGCTCAACCAGTGCCAGGAATCCAGTCGCCAGGTCTCAGCTCCCTCTACCAGCACGAGCCAGGCACAATGCCCAGCATGTGTTGGTGGCCCCGAGACCGATCAGTCTATGTATGAATGTAACCTCTTCCAAATCTAATAAAGTTGATCCTTGGGGATGATTACCATTTCGGTTTCGCCTCCGGGACTGGTCCAAGTGAAAGGACCCTTACTACAACCTTTTTGCGTCGCCGGGGCCGACGTGTGGCTTGCCGCTATGCCAATTGGTCAGTTTGGCAACCACTATGCCTTGGGTTTCATGTGTGGCTTGTCTTTGCCTTTGGTTACCTTTTGGGGACGGATTCTGAGTTGGCTTTCGGGTTGGTTGGGATTCCAGTTTTCTTAAAGTCTGAATGGTTAAGCTTGTTACGTTTCTGAGTTGGCTTTTACGTAAGCGCATGATGGATGAATGTTAGACTTAAGCGCGTGTTGGGCAAACCGCTCAAGTCCCAGCGCCCTTTGAGGCACCGGCGCAACATGTGGTATCAGAGCCGACTAGCCGGTCAGCTACGCAAGTCTCACAGGGATGGCCACGTTTTGGGATTTGTCAGGACAACCATTGCGCAAGGTGCTGCCCACAGTGTAAGCACGGGTGCGTCCACGGTCGGGGTGGTCGGTAGAACGGGGGACTTGATGAGGCAAGGTGCTGCCCTTGAGGTGTAAGCACGGTCAGTTCCCGCGGTTCGGGCCTGGCGCCGTCTGCACGTAGGACGGATGAGGCAATGTGCTGCCATTAGGTTGGTGAAAGCACAGTCTGTGCCTTGTGGGGTGCGGGGTGACATATTCGAACTGTACGGGTTAACCATTGATACAGAGATGCTGCTCGAATGCGGGTGTAAAGCACAGGTGGTTAGCTGCCGGTGCGGGATAGTTGCCGATCGTTTAGCTATAAGGGCTATCGACCAAAAAGTGGTGGGGCGTGACTGAGGCAATGTGCTGCTTAATGGTGAAAGCACGGATGGTTGGATGGATGTTTCCCCGTGGGCTAATTCTGTGATAGATTTGAGTGGGCGCGGCTAGGCAAAGGTCCTACGTCCGGTCTCAAGGGGAATGTGGCTTGAGAGAGATCCTCTGTGTTTGCTTTGGTTGGTATGTTCGTTTGTGGTGTGCTTGTTTGGACCTGAATAACCCCTAGTTGCTTAACTTCTTCTAGGTGATCTGATCTAGTTGGGAGTTGAAGGAGGAATTTACATTTGTGGGTGGACGACATACAAGTATGGAAAGGAGCTTCCATGGGGCAACCCCCAAGATTGGTTCAAGATTATTATTCCTATCCGGAAAGATCACGAGGAGGAAGTCAGATTTCATGATCGACTCCGGAGCTTCACATAACTATATTTCAAGGAGCGTAGTGGAACAGTTCAGCTTGCCGACCAGAAATGTAACATCAACGCTCAAGGTAGAAACAGCAAAGGGAGCACTGGACGCAGACAAAGCAACCCTGAACATCCCGGTGCGAATTGGGAGATGGAAGACTAAACTTGGCTTTTTGATTTTAAAGATGGATGCCTTCGATGTAATTTTGGGCCTTCCCTGGCTAAATGAACATTGTATTGCAGTTTTGGGTAGGAGCTCAAACTTGGTTCTCTTGGATTACAAGGGACAGATCTGTATGACAAAAGCTCTGCCTGGAGGGAACGCTAAGGGCACCGATATTGAACAAAATCTGGTTGTTGCATCTGTGATTAAAAGCATGGCGAAAGGAAAAAGGTCAAAGTGCTTTCTTTGTATCTGCAGAGAGGTTCCAGAAGGGAAAAACGCACAACAAAAAAACTTGCCAAAGGAGGTGGCAGATTTGCTAGAGGAATTTAGCGATGTGTTTCCGGAAGAACTCCCAACTAAGTTACCTCCTCGAAGACCAGTGAACCATAAGATTGAATGGTACCAGGAACAGAACCAACTTCACGAGCACCCTATAGGATGTCCCAAGAAGAGTGGGTGGAACTGAAACGACAACTTGGTGGATTGATAGACAGAGGATTCATTAGACCCAGTGCTTCGCCTTTTGGAGCCCCATTATTATTCGTGGAAAAGGCGGACAAGACACTGCGGATGTGTGTGGATTACCGCATGGTCAACAAAGGTACCATCAAGAACAAGTATCCCATGCCTAGAATTGATGACCTGTTCGACCAGCTCAAACACGCCAGATATTTTAGCCGAATAGATCTTAGATCTGGATATCACCAAATTCGAATAGCTAAAGGCGATGAGCACAAAACGGCTTTTCGAACACGGTATGGGAGCCACGAATTCAGGGTGATGCCGTTCGGTCTAACAAACGCACCAGCCACTTTTTGCATGTTGATGAACAACATTGTTCAAGACTGCTTAGATGAATTTGTCATTGTGTACATCGACGACATCTTGGTGTTTAGTCGTAGCCTCAAAGATCACATTAAACATTTAAGGACGGTCCTCCAACGACTGAGGAAGAACAACTTGTTCGCAAAAAGAGAAAAATGTGAATTTGTGGTAGAGGAAGTTGATTTCCTTGGACATGTTATAGGCTACGGACGAATTCAGATGGATCCTAAGAAGATCAAGGCTATCTTGGATTGGCTGGCTCCTAAAACTGTTCACGGCATCAAATCCTTTGTGGGCTTATGTAACTTTTACAGGAGATTCATTGAGGCATTTAGCAAAATTGTGGCACCACTGTTGGAGCAGACCACGACTCATTTGAAGATGACATGGACACTGGAATGTGAAGCAGCGTTCCAAGAACTAAAACGACGGATCACTCAAGAACCCATCCTTGCCTTACCGGACTTTAGCAAGCCTTTTGAAATACATACAGACGCGTCGAACTTTGCTATTGGGGCCGTGCTGATGCAAGACGGAAAACCTATTGCATATTTTTCAAAGAAATTGAGTGACGTAGAGCGACGATGGCCAACTCATGAAAAAGAAATGGTCGCAGTAGTTCAAGCAGTGGAGCATTGGAGACATTATGTGGCTGGAAAACCCTTTAAGGCGTTCACTGATAATGTGTCACTCAAGTACTTCTCATCCCAAGGTATGCTCACGCCAAAGCAAATGCGATGGCAAAACTTTCTCTCAAAATTCAATATCGACATTGTACACACGGCGGGAAAGAACAATGTGGTGGCGGACGCACTAAGTAGATAGGAACACTTGATGGCAACGGTGACAACTCAGGTGACTGGCCTACTCCAAGAAATCAGGGAGAATTATGGTGCAGATGCGTTGGCGAAGGACTTAATGATCAAATTCCAGCTGGGAAAGCCTCATACACATTTCACTTGGAAAGATCAAATGGTTGTTTATAAACAACGCAGAGTATATGTCCCAGACAACATCAACCTGAGGAAGAAAGTCTTGCGAGAACATCATGACGTACTAGCCGCCGGACATCCAGGGGTGAATCGCATGTATGAACTTCTCAAAAGAGGCTTCTATTGGCCAGGTATGTGGGCAGACGTTGAATCCTATGTGCAAACATGCCCGACATGTCAACAAGTGAAGGTGGAACCGCTAGCTCCAGCAGGACTACTCCAACCATTACCGGTACCAGCATACCCATGGGATTCGGTGAGCATGGATTTTATTGTTCAACTACCACGGTGCCAAGGCCTCACATAAAATGGAGTTCCAGTGATCTTATGCATACCTATGTTTAATGTATCCCTCTCTTTCTTCAAGTGTTTCATCTGAGGAAAAAGTTTTTTTCATTCTAAATGGCTGATACACATTCGATTACAAATCACTTGAATAACTTCAAAAGTTTTATTGAGCAGATGTCTGCAAGTGGCGTAGAAATCAGCGATGTAGATGCCATCATGACTCTCCCATCGAGCCTTCTTAACACTTACAAAAATTTGGTAATCATCATTTTCACTCAACAAGGTCTTACATTAGCACAAGTTAACTCAATTTATGTGGTGGTTGACCGCTTTTCAAAGCAAGTTCATCTGGTACCAACTAAAAGTTCAGTGACAGCTGAAGACGTGGCAAGGTTATTTTTCAAATGTGTCTTCAAATCCCACGGCCTACCTAGAACGATTATTTCTGACCGAGACACCAAGTTCGTCGGGAAGTTTTGAACTTGTCTATTTCACCTCGTGGGAACTGGACTGAATTTCAGCACTGCATATCACCCTCAGACAGATGGGCAAACGGAACGAGTCAATCGACAGATTGAACAATATTTACGAAATTATGTCGCTTGGGACCAATCCGATTGGGTCAACTACTTGGATCTTCTCGAGTTTGCACATAACAACCAAGTGAACAGATCTACTGGAAGGGCACCCATCGAGATAAGCAATGGTCGGCTACCGATTGTTCCAAGCTCTTTTCTTACAGGCGTGCAAGAAACTCCAGTACCCACTGTGGAGGAATTCATCAATGAGTGGCACACAAAGCTGACAGAGGTGAAGTCATTTTTAGAGCAGTCCCAAAGAAGTATGGCAGCTGACGTAAACCCACATCGACGAGAACTGGAATTTGAGGAAGGTGATCAAGTGTGGCTGAACACAAAGAACATTGCGTTACCAAAAGGTTTCTCTCATAAGTTCGTTCGACCTTATGTGGGGCCATATTATGTCACCAAGAAGATCAACCCAGTGGCTTACCGATTGGCGCTGCCATCCAGCTTGGATATACACAATGTGTTTCATATCTCATTACTCAAACGGTACAAACCAGATGAGCGATTTGATCGGCAACACGAACTCCGTCACCCACCAACGACACTTGATGATACGAAGAGGCAACTTGTACCAGAACAAATATTGACACATAGAAAGCGAACTGGCGTTCAACTTGAATATCTAGTGAAGTAGCTACGGGCTCCACTCATTGAGGCTTCTTGGGAGTATGAAGACAAACTTAAGGAGGGAGCCCCTGAAGTACTGGCAGATTATCTGCAGAAGAAACAACGCAATAGCCGTTTTCCCAGATCGGCTCACAAAGCACTACCTGGCGGCATGCCTCCTACATAAACATTCATGGCCATTCTGAAGTTCAAGGAACTTCCAGGTATCTTTCTTAAGTTTGTCAATAAATCACTTGCAGCTTTACATAGGTTTACCAGCACGAGCCAGGCACAATGCCCAGCACGGGTTAGTGGCCCCGAGACCGGTCAGTCTATGTATGAATGTAACCTCTTCCAAATCTAATAAAGTTGATCCTTGGGGATGATTACCATTCCGGTTTCGCCTCCAGGACTGGTCCAAGTGGAAGGACCCTTACTACAACCTTTTTGCGTCGCCGGGGCCTAAGGGTCCTCGTCATCGACGTGTGGCTTGCCGCTATGCCAATTGGTCAGTTTGGCGACCACTATGCCTTGAGTTTCATGTGTGGCTTGTCTTTGCCTTTGGTTACCTTTTGGGGACGGATTCTGAGTTGGCTTTCGGGTTGGTTGGGATTCCAGTTTTCTTAAAGTCTGAATGGTTAAGCTTGTTACGTTTCTGAGTTGGCTTTTACGTAAGCGCATGATGGATGAATGTTAGACTTAAGCGCGTGATGGGAAAACCGCTCAAGTCCCAGCGCCCTTTGAGGCGCCGGCGCAACACTTACCCTCGACCCTCACCAACCTACATCCTGAGGCCTAGATACTCGTCCTGACCTGACCACCAGTGGAAGAGCTCTTCATTCTCCATAAGAGAATGAATAACAAGCTCATGGAGATCCACCTCTATATACCGACCATAGGAGTCATCACGCGGCAGTCGTGCACACTGACACGGATCCATAAAAAAGAGTCACCACGCACCAATAAGACGTTGACACGTGGCACCCAAAAGACCTATAACTCCAGATTAGTGTTCTATCCCATAATTGAGACTGTCACCTCAAGTTACCTGTTGCATGCCCTTATGGGTACGTAACAAATATACCGAGCGACGAAGATACATATGCTTAATAAGTTCCAGACTTTTTACATTTGCAACCAAAAGCCTTGGTGTTTATGACTGAGAATGCTCAAAGTACTGGTGTAGTGATAGTTTTTTATTGCAAACATTTGCAAAATCTCAAAATATCACAATTATTACAAGGCCACTTTTGAATACCACAACATTCTTGTTTTAATGTTATGCATTGAAATTGTGTTAGAAACCGCCCCACTATGACCACTATGATTTCGTTATGCAATGATCTGTTTTTATATGTAATTGTCAACTTACCCATACCATCTACATAGGTTAGTTATACAATACTAGATTTTTTTTGCTTTTTAGTCACGGGCTGGTGACAAGGTATGCTTTCAACTTAAAGTTAGTGTCTTTTATAGCGACTCTGTTTGGGACTACCTTAAAACAGGGTACAACATGAAAGGTGAACCACCTATGTGATGTACATTTATCTCGGCATCTTGTATCAGTGCATGTTATCTATATGCCCGCAATTCTGCGCGCTTGGGAATCGGGATGTCTATCCAGAGCTATGATCTTGGAATCCATGATACATGCTCCGCAGTACAGGAAACGGCAGGTATCAAAACATCACAATCATGGGAAAATAGTAATTAACACAATAAATTGGGATTTAAATTACTGCCTAAATGCGCGTAGACAATCGTATCTGTAACAAACGAATGTCACAAACCATCAAGCTTATAGTCTTCGATTCATCACCATTCACTATGAGCCATCACTATTCCCACGACACGGCTCACGATTCGCCATCCAAATTCCAAATTTTGATGTATCGAGATTCAATCCCGATATGGATGATCTCGTTGTTTTCAATTACACATGACGCTGAAAAAGAAGGAATAAATACATGGTCTTTCAAAGAGGAACAATGCCAGTTTTTTTGAAGTGAGGGTGGAATAGTCGCAGTACAGATCAGACTCAGCAACACAGGCTCGAATCTGCAAGGGCAAAAATGAGATCGGACACCAGTTATTCAGCATGGATCCCCAACTTGTTGATCATCTTACTTGGCATCAATGCTCTACTGGCGTACACTACCAAGGCTTCCGGTGACTCCACCACAGAATGCGGTGCAATAATGCACGACGGCAGCACAGCTGACAATGCAACGGAGTTTGCCACCACAGCCATTATGCAAGATTCACGCATGGGCGGATATCTTCGCAATCGTCAAGAGGTGAATGGAGGGTCCGCCTCTTTCACCAACCACCGCCTGCTGCAATCAGGTACACCAGGCATGGATGTCAGCAGCTATCAGGGCAACGTGGACTGGACCACTGCCTTCAACAATGGCGCAAAGTTTGCATACGTCAAAGCAACTGAAGGAACAGGCTATACTAATCCCTACTTTGCTCAGCAGTACGACGGCTCATTCAACGTAGGAATGATTCGTGGTGCATACCATTTTGGTCGTCCTGATATTTCGAATGGTGCTACGCAAGCCAACTTCTTCGTACAGAATGGGGGCGGCTGGTCTGGAGATGGATTCACTTTGCCTGGCGCTCTAGACATTGAGTACAATCCAAGCTGCGGATCCTCATGCACGCCTGCACAGACCTGTTACAACCTGGGGCAGGCAGCAATGGGCTCTTGGATCAGCGATTTTGTTAACACATATCACTCGGCTACTGGGGTGTGGCCTGTCATCTATAGCACAGCTAGCTGGTATAACCAGTGCGTTGGTACTTCCGGGGACTTCAGTGCCAACTGCCCATTCTGGCTGGCTTGTTATTGCTCGAATCCCACCAGCTATCCATATCATTGGGGATACTACACTTTCTGGCAGTATGCATCTAGTGGCACCTTCCCTGGAGACCAAGATGTGTTCAATGGGGCATATAGCCAATTGAAGGTTCTTGCAACAAATGGTTAGGCCTAAAAGACTACAACATGAAGGCACAATGCCTCTAATCAGCTACTTAACGACATCCATGAATCTTTTCTGTTCCCCTGCATTGAGTCTAACAATAAGGATACCAATCCCTCTATTTCTTGCTCTTATAAAACTCTACTTTGGAGTTACTATACTTGTTTTCAAGTCCACAAAGGTACGGATTCAAGTCCAGGCTATTACATCATTAACATTTGGAGCGGAGCCCTTGCCTGCTCTTTGGTTAGGAATCATTAAGGATGTACATATTGTACATAACCCATCATTTGCTGAGAAAAGAAAATATTGGCATAATGTTGAGACTTCTAGAGCCAATACTGCATTTTAATAAGCATTTGTGCTTTTTAAAATGACATATGTAAATTTAAAAACATATCAACTGAAGGTGTTTTCCTTTTTCTTTGAAAAGGGTCTTTTATTTGGCATGCATCTCAGTAGTTTTCCTATGATAACACTTCACAATAACATTGACAATAATCCCGCCACGCTCAGCAGAGCAAACCTAGTATAACCAAGGTTGCAGTCCGCGTTCCGAAACGCGATCCGGGATTTCCCATTAGGGTTTCCCGGAACGCAAATTTATTTTTTTTTTTTATAGTTGCCAATATGGGTATCATGTGAAAGGATATCAAAAAAGCAATTGTTATGCAGATCTGTTGCTTGGTTTCAGATGGCTGCGGGCTACATTGATTAGAAATCTGGACATCAGTAGATGGTTTAAGAAAACTGGCTGCATTTTCATATGGTTTCAGAAATCTGGACTGTGTAGTTTGCCAACTGTTTCGGGTGCAAAACACCAAAAAGTGTGTTTTCACTCAAGGAGTGTTGGAAGGCCAAATCATGAAGAGGCCTTACCGTCGGGGCCGGGGTCTACCGGCAGCCCCCGGACCCCGCCGTTGGGGGGCTACCGCCCCCCGAACCCCCTGTTTCAGCTATTCCAAAAGAAGTATACAATTCCCGCCAATCTAAGGAAGGCTCCTTCTAACTCTTTCTATCATTTTCTAACAGAAAACGGAATCAGTAGATCTGCAAACCATTGGCATCAGAACACCATTCAAAACTGATTTAGTTAGTATTAAACTCAAAAAAAAAAAAAAAAGGCCATTACTCCTTTTTCCACAAAAAAAAAAAAAAAAAAAAAAAATTCCGATCCGGGTCGCGGATCGCTGACGTTCCGGATCGCACGATCCGGAACGTTTTTGCAGCGGATCGCGATCCACTGCAACACAGAGTATAACATTATAATACTAGAATATAGGTGAAAATTTGTCCATATTTAGACATTGTTAAGGTCCTAGATCCAGTTAGGCTAAATATAGCCAAGGTCAAGCCAATTTAGACAAGTCAAGCCAATGACAAGTTTATTCAAGGAACCAAGTTTCTTCAAGGAACACATGCTACCATGTGTTAGTTCTCATCAATTGCATGAAAGTGCAAGCTCCATTCAGTACATGACTATGACTAGAACTCTAATTAGAAATATACTATCATGAAGACATGTAGTTCTCCTACATGTCTTCATGGTACTAGTTACTTTTTGTATCCTTAAGCCTAGCAAGCAATGCAATGTCATACAGACTCTGGAGATCAGGAGAAAAACTAGAAGAGACTTATTCATCAGAAAGTTTGCAACTACAGTCCATTGATTCTTAAACTTAATCTGAATGGGAGGCCCTTATCTAACAATGAACAATGTAGAAGCCCAAACTTCCACAATGATTTGATTCATCTCCAGAGTCCTTGTAAGTAGGGTTCAGCTCATGCAAGGAAATCTAGCACAGTACGGTTTAGTTGCTAACTTGAGCAGGACAATTTGTATTGCAGTCCAATATGACCTGTTGATAGATAATTTATATTTTCCATCAAAATCAAATTGAGTGGATTGCCATTGTGATTTCAAGAGGGAACAGAAGCTAGATTTGAATCAAAAGAGTATCAAAAAATATTTGACTCTGGCTCATGCAAGGAAATCTAGCACAGTACGGTTTAGTTTCTACCCTGAGCAGGACAATTTGTCTTGCAGTCCAGTATGACCTGTTGATAGATCATTTATATTTTCCATCAAAATCAAATCTAGTGGATTGCCATTGTGATTTCCAGAGGGAACAGAAGCTTGACATAATTTGGAAGATTTGAATTAAAACAGTATCAAAAAATATTTGATTCTGTCTAAAACTAGAACACAGGTTTGAACATCAAATTCAAAGATTCATGACTGCTTAAATCAAGACTCCGTAACAATGCAGTATCCAAATCCATGCAAACACTGTTCTATACGGACAAAGCTTCTGTTGAACTTCAGAGTGTCTAGTCTTTTCCTTTGTTTGTTCCTTTTACCTATATGTTATAGACAAGAAAAGCAATGGACAATAATGAAAAACTACAACCGGAAAGACCGTTAGCTGGAGCCCAAGAAATGCGCAAAACAAGACAAATCTTTCAACTCAACTCTACCGTATACAGATCCTCTGCATACAAAACTACAATGACAACACAAATCCTCATAAAGGGAATAACACAAAGGAAATGACAACCTTAGGGCACGAGTCTTCTCGTAATCTTTGACCAAAGATGGACTCATCAGCCTTCTCTTTGGACCGTTGGAAGGGCTAAGAAAAATCACAATACATCTACACAGTCAAACATCCTTTATCGAAAAAAGAACCTCTTCTTGTCAAAATAAAAACCAACGCTTAATAAACCAATCTTTTTACATGATCAATCTTTCACAAACGTCAACAGAAATGCTCTCAATCTGACATATCTCCAGATTTATGAGTTCATATATTATGCACAGCAAAACAATATTTTGAGGACCTTACCTCAGGGGCACCAAGATCAAGTCCTCTTTTAAAACCGGGAGGAACAGTCTCAAGTGGGCCTCCTTGCAAAATTTCAGTCAACCACTCCCCATTCAAAGCTCCTTCGGGAATGTACTTCTCTGCCTTGTGGGATAAATCTGATCCACCTGGAAGAAAAGGTTGATTGCTAGTGCTACCCCTTACAAAATCCTCGGGGGGACCTGGCCTTCGCAACAAGGATGAAGAATTATGTGCTCCTTCAGTAGAATGTGGAGCCTCTACCTGAACATCATAATGAAGACATTGCATGAAACGTTTGCCCAGTCATCAAAGAATCTTCTTGTTTTCCTATGTTATACAAAGAAAACGAATAATCTGCAAGCTAGTAATTCGCAAATTAGCCAGAACAGCAAGCTAAATAGACAAATTCTCAACTTTTGAATAATGAAAGCAAAACATTCATCACTATTATCTTTGATTTATCATCTGCTTGCGAGACCATAGAAATGGGAGCACAAATTGGTGTCAATTGTATCCTGACCGTCCTAGTTCAAGGATTTCATTGACTAAGCATGAACTAAAGATTATACAAGTTCGGATGGACATTACCTTTCCAAATGCTCATGAAAATAAAAATATAGATAAGATCTTGACACAACTGCCACTTATTGTGCACATTTCTGGTGTGAAAGTACACGCCTTTTCTTTCTTAAAGTAACGGCAGATGTTGGTGGTGATACTCTTGTCACTACAGATATTGTGTTATCTTTAGAAAACTTCAAACTCTTCAACAACAACACATAAGAACAAGTAACTGAGTTCATAAGTTTCAAGAAAAAAGACACGGCAACACTGACCTCTTCAAAATCAGGAATCCACATTGTATTAGCATCGGTGATGTTAGTAGCTTCAATGCTTCCTACAAACTTCTCCTTTTTTTGCTTTGAACGTCTATGGGGAGGTATCCATACAGGAACCAATGTTGTCTGTGGTACAGAGGGTTCCAAGTATGGAACACTACTACCAAACCATTCAAAATCCCATGTTTTACCACAATTAGCAACGTCATGCACTTCATCATCAAGGCAAGGAGTAATATATTCATCTTCAATTTTTCTTAGCAAAGAATCGGGAGTATCTGCCGGTAAAGCTGGTGGCTGCAAAGAAAAAATAAGTCATAGACAGAAGGTGATAGATATACATCAGTATCACTGATAAAACTAAGAAACTCCCACTTTGGTTAACTTTGAATAAACAATTCGACCAACTAAGCATAAAAGTATTCCAGAATAGATTTGGAAAGCAACTAAGCCTAAAAGCATACCAAAATAAGATCTGGAAAGAAACCAACTGGAGCTTCTCGTGTTACAGGAGGCAATGGTTCAACTCGGAGATGGCCACTGTATCCAGTAAGTGACAACCTAAATGGAAGCTCTCCACCTGCACAACATTGATGAATCAGTCTCTCTCTCTCTCTCTCTCTCTCTCTCTCTCTCTCTCTCTCTCTCTCTCTCCATGGTCCCTCCTCGTGCCATCCCTGTCCGCAGCAGACCCTCCCGATCCTCCCCTACCCCCGCTGCTAGTGTGCCGCCCCCTGCTGCGACCTCCCCTATCTCCACCCCCCTCACTGCTGATGCACCGCCCCCTACTGCCACCTCCACCCCCCCTCGCTGCTGATTTGCCACCCTCTGCTGCCACCTCCCCTACCTCCACCCCCCTCGCTGCTGATGCACCACCCCCTGCTGCCACCTGCCCTACCTCCGCCCCCCCTGCAGATTGCATATCCCCCCCCCTCACGGACCTCGATGATGGCATCATCGCTGTTGGCATTACCTCTACTGAGGGATCAACCCTACCTGCAGCACTGCCCATCCCTCCTTCAGAATCTGCTCCTTCTGATCCCATTCTTCCTGCTCCGACCAGTGTTAGCTCACAACCTCCAGCTAGCATCCCGTATACGCCCTCCAAATCAACTGAAATGTTCTCTTCTTGGCAGATTGATCAAATCAAGACAGATTTCCAGAGTTTGCGGCAAGAAATCTCGCAATTGAAAGAAATGGTTACGTCTTTGATTCACGAGAAAAACATGCTGCAGTCCAAAGTTGCATCACTCAAACAATCCATCGGGACCAAACAGGCTGCGGCCACCAATATGATACGGGAACTAGAGACAAAGATTGAAAAGCAACAAGAAGAGGCCCTTTCTTGGGCTTCAGCTCTGAAAAAGGCACCAAACCAAGCGCTCCCATCTCCTTGGTTATCTCAGCCACCATTTCGGAAGAAAAATCTCGAGACTGAAAAGCGCCCAACATTAGGGTTCGCGAGATCCCGGATACACAGGATGCCTTCGCTGAAGCCAACGCTTTCTCAACACCATTCTCGGGCAGATACCGCATGGAGGACCACTAGAGATGCAGCCACACTCATCATCTCGCGAGTCGCCAAGATGCTTTGCGGTGCAGAGCTAAGCTACGTGATACCACTGTAGAGGCTCCTAGCAGCTCCCAGTGCTAGGGATTTGGGGTGCCCGAGGTTGGGAGAACCCCGAGGCCCCATCCACACCACCTTTGGATTGGAGTGTGGCATACATTCATCTTCCACGGCAGGGGACCTTGTTGACTTTATCACAGGCAAAGATATATTATTCCTCATGTCTCTACCCATAGTCTCTGACTTCCACGTTTCCCCCACCACCCTTTCTGATCACTCATTTCTCAATCTCCTCTTCTTCTAATTCTATCTCATCCAAACGTGGGGGCCTCAAATTACCCCCAATTTGGTCTTGTACGATCGTAGGAATCTCATCATTTCCATTTGTACCTTCTTCTCCCATCATTTCGACATCTCTATGAGCATGAGAGCGGTCGTCATCCTCGTCGTCGTCATAATCATAATCCTCATCCTCAGGCACTGATCTCCATAGCTTGGGGGCCAGATCCGATCGTCTAGGTTGGTTGGGTTGGATTTATCCACCATCCGATCCCTTTGTGTCTCTCAGTTTCGGCATCCTAGTTTTGATCCTTGGTACGGGATTTGATAGATATCCTTTATTTAATGAAAACACATGAAAGCTAGCAGAAGGGTTTGCGATCATTTAAGAATTTCCAACGGGACTTGGAATACCTTCCAAAGACTAGATCAATTGGGAGCAAAGGCTCAGAGTAGTCACATGCTTATACAGGGATTCATTACAACCTATCATTGAAGTGATTTGACATGATGAGTAGGCACGATATCTTTGGATCCGATTACTTGGTCAGAGTATTGGGCTTGATAGAGATGTTTGCATTGTTGCTTGTTACCTTCCTCCTAAGACTTCAACTTTTGCGGATAATATGGGCTCTCCTTATGTTGATTGATCTTCAAACATTCTCCTATACTCAAAGTGTGGTCATGTGCTTCTTGCGAGGGACTTCAATGCCAGAACTTCTTCTAGATAGGTCGAATTTCAAACAACTACATGGACCATTTTAGGATACATGCACCTGACAGTGATGATATCGATATTACTAGGATTTCTGCAAATGATGGTGGGCCATTCACTATTTATGGTGAGTATTTTCTTCATCTAGGAGAAGCACATGAGCTGGCCATTTTTTAAGGCTTGGCTAGATGGCCTCAAGAGATATATTTGCCACCCTTCTCATGATGTAAGATAAATCTAGATCTGCGATCAATAACACGGGAGCATCAACAAGAGGGGAGAATAGAAATATTTTAAAAGTGCATGAGGGATCTTGAAGGAGGGAAAGCCATCGTTGTAATCTTCTCTTATCCCCTTTTGAGTCCCTTTCTTCGACAAAAACATATGTTAATTTAATTTTTCTTTGACATTTATATTTTTAATAACAATGTAAGATCCCACTTCACATTTTTGGCCACCTTGAGCTTGTCGTTGGCCTTTGAACTTCTTAGATTTGCACTTACCCCAAGGCATTTGGCCCCCTTGAGCTTGGCCAATGGCCACTAGAGGTTCCCACAACTGTTTCATAAAACTTCTTTCCATCTTCATAGTATACTGAAACCTAGTTTTATCAAAAATTTCTATGGTCATCAATCTACCTAGAGCGTACATTTCATACCACAATGTTCCACTTAAAATTTTCCAAATGAAAACAAGAAAATGTCTCGTATTTGTGTCATGTAATTCAAAAAGCTAAATATAACTTTTAATTTTTCCAAAATGACTAGAACTAAGGAAGCGACCCCTGCGTCCAAACACACGTGCGGACACGCCAGGGATGCGTTCGGGTCCCCGGACGCGTCCGGTTTTTTTTTTCTTTTTGATTTTTTGTGTGTTATTTAGACAAAAAAAATATGGACGCGTCCGACCCCGCATCCGGGGGTCGGACACGTCCGGGTCCAGACGCGGACGCGGAATGCCCGCGTCCGGCCCGGACCCTCATGTCTGGACTAGAATTATGAGGAAAAATAGGTGGATTAAATCAAATCTCGGATTTTTTTTTCGAGCTTGCAAACAATGGACACACCATGCACAACTTAAATGAAAAACTTCTAGCTAACTTAGCAATATGAAAGAACAAAAGTTGATATATAGTTTGCTTCCTATTCAGGACTCATAGCAATTCATTTGTACATCATCAAGTGCACAATAATAAGTATTTTTCCCAACTTTAGCAAGGGAGATGACCAAAAATGAAACACGTCTACAAGGCAAAAACTTAAAAGCATGTAGTATGTAAACATGGAAGGAATGAACATATATTTTAAGAAATGAGATATACCTATTCGGGGAGCCATTTTAAAAGAAGAAAGCAGCCTGACGCCTCTGATCCTTGCTTGCCATAGCCACTTTACAATTGAAGAGGACCTTTGTGAGCCACTCTTGGAGCCGACATTTACAGAAGTTGAAGCAGTTTTGTAGTCCTTCCTCGGGTTCAATGATTATCATGAGCATGAAAGAGCTTTTCAAAACACTCCAACAATGCATGAACTTCCCTTGTAAAAATAACGAATACCAACAAATTAAAGCAAAGAAAACTAACTTTCTTGAGAAAAGATTCAATCGAATATGAGCATGAAAAGCAATCAACAAGACTAGATTAACTATATCTACAATTATAAAGGTTTTTCAAGCCTTGGCAACAGAAATCTCCATAAAGAAAGCTTAATTATAAGAAGGGCGGAAAAATCTGGAGTTTTTTTACACATGCCCTAACCCTAAAGAATAAAAAAACATAAATCGCAAAAACCCAAGAGGGAAATATATAATTAGTAACACATATCGCTTATTTTATGACAAAATCCAGCAATCAAACAAAATCGCTTACTTCCTGAAACTCTATGTTCATCTCCTAGAACACAAACATAATATCTGATTTCCACTTGTCTGCTTAACTTTCAGCACACAAACCCGTTACTCATTTAGGCTACATCGATCCCCTCCAACAATCTGGATGCATTTCTTCATCATCTCCGATGGCAGCAATGCAATGACATGATGAAAAACCAAGAAACAAAATCAAAACTTTTAAGACAGAAAATTAACTCACCCTTCCCAAGTGTTTTGATTCGTCAAAGTCCAAAATGCTGGAATCGCTCTCTCTTAGTACTCACTAGATCGAGAGTTTTGGTTAGGGCAAAAGCTCTCTCAGCTCTCTTCTCTCGCCTCTCTCTCGCTCTCGCTCTGCCCTGCTCTCTCTCGCTCTCTGTGCTCTTTCCTCTCTCTTTGTTCTTGCTGCCCACGGATCGTAACTCACCTCTGCTCCAGATGTACTTAATTCACATGTATAGGCCCCTAGTGGACCCACAAGTCCCTACAACTTAGTTTCATACTAACTTGGGCCTAAAATATAAATGACCATGGTTACACAGATCTCGACCTTTTGGGTCATAGTAACCTATGGCTTTTACATCATTTACATTTATTATTCTAACAATCCTTGCCTCTTTCCGAGTGCGAGAACTCTACTACTCTTATAAAGAATGTGACAGGAATCTGTCAGAAACTCTACCCTTTATGTCCTAAATCTGTGATTCGACTGACTGACAGTAGATTTGTTGTCAGATTTGGGACATACAATACATTTGGTATAAGCTTCGACATTCCATTCTAAAAATTCATCCTAACAGTACCTTCACCTTCAATTATGTGGGAACTATTGTCCCCAAGGTGAACAAATTTATTTGTGCTATAGGATGAATAGTCGATGAACCACTCTTGATGGCTTGTCATGTGTTGTGTAGCTCCAAAATCGAGAAACCACTCCTCTGATTGTTCGACATGGTGATGGCTCACCATGAAGACTTCCTGCTCATCATCATCTTCGATCTTCTGCCTGGTGTCGGCTGCATGAGCTTCCTGATCCAGCTGCTTCTTCTTGTCGTTGTTGAACTTCAAGACTTGACAGTCCTGGATCTCATAATTTGGTCTCCTGCAGTACCTGCAAAAGAGTCTTTTTTTCTTGTTCTGCGCAGGTGGCTGATTCTAGGACTTCTGTGACTGCTTTTGATTGTTGTCAGTTTGTCAAACAGCTTTCTTCTTCTATTGCTTTCTTGAGCCCTTCTTGGAGAATAATGCTTGTGAGTCGTTGAAGGAGGATGAAGATGCTCCACCTCTTCTTGTTTTCTCCTGCAGCAGCATAGTTATGACTCTGGATAATGTGATGTCTAAGTGTGTGGAAACCATCATCACCCAGTTTTCAAAGGAAGATTGTAAGCTTGAGAATAAGGTCATAACAGCATCAGAGTCTTCAATTGCTGAACCTACTGCTATTTGATCCATTAGAGTCTTAAATTCATTTATGTGATTCTGAACAGAATCACCATCTGACATTCTGAGAGAGAAAAATTTTCTCCTCAGATGCAGCTTCGAAGTGATATCCCTCACTTCATATAATGTACTCAATATATCCCAAGCTTCTTTCGATGATTGGACTTTTCTGATATGACCAATTTGTGTGTCGAAGATGTTAAGGGTGATTAAGGGAAAAGCCTTGCCATCCCTGAGCTTCCAGTTGGAAATGGCTTGCTCATCGACACTGAAAAGTAGTTCGATTTCAACGACTATTTCCCATAATTCTTTGGCCATCAGTACTACTCTCATTTTAAAGTTCCATAAATGGTAATTCGAACCATCCAATTTCTCTACCATTAGAGAAGACTATGATTGTGAATCCATTTGGAATTTTAAAATGAGTATATGCAGATAGTAATTAATATGACTAAAAACAATAATAGCAACTGCCTAGACTCTATCAAAACAACTGTTCTGATATTATATGCTCTAGATCTGCCTTCAGGAATCAAAAAACGAGCTTTGATACCAAGCTGGCTCTGATACCATGCTGGAAATCGGGCAGCTCGGTGAGGCTGAGATTTCTCAGTGCATACAAACTACGTTTATCGGATTCGGACAAATCGGGTCTGCCTTACTTGATCACAGCTTTGAAGTCGTTGGATCTATGCAATCGATTCCATAGTCATGCACAAAATTATAATGAATTAAAATTTTAGCTTTGCGGAAGCGTTGAACTAAGTGCAATGATCAGAGCAAAAATCGAGCAGTGCAATCAGTCATATAAAACGATGAAATCTGCAAGTATGAATCAATTTGAACATGCAATCACCTTACACAAACTAAATTGCTGGAACAATGATGGATTAGTCGTGTAGAGATACAATGTGATTGCAGAACAGATCAAGCGCATTCTTCTTGATACAATACTCTGTGTTAACAGAGAAGAAGAACAATACAATTGCACTCTGAATGAAATTACTGATCTACTGAATCATCGATCTTAGATGAATATGTACACATGGCTTACTGATTAAAAGAATGGTTAACACATACTTTACAAATTAGGATTAAGGCACTACTTGTTGTTGCACGTTTCTTTCAGTCGACATCTGATTTAGTTAGAGATGTCGAACACATCGATGACTTGATACAAGTCAGAGATCATGGACAAGCTAAAAGACGTCCTACAAGTCGATGACGTGGAAGTCGATGACTTGGACGTCGGCGAACAAGCTGAAGGCATCGGAGATGTCGATGACTTCGAACAAGTTGATGACGTGGAAGTCGAGGACGCAGACGTCGGATAGGTTGGAGACGTCGAAGATGTCGATGACTTCGGACAAGTCGATGACGTGGACGTCGGATAACTTGAAGACGTCGGACATGTCGGTGACTTCGGACATGTCGATGTAGACTGTCATCGACTTTCCTTGTATTTTTGCAGATATCGCGACTATGCCAATATTTACAACAACTCATAAATGAATCTAGATAAGCATGAAATAAGGATGGAGAGGATAGAAATCCAACAACTTATGGATACCTATGAGCGAAGGGCTTCATCATCTTGTCTTGTTGCATCAAGTTCACATTCTTTGGAGTTGGCTGAATTATGGCATGCTAGGTATGAACATCTCAACTTTGCTAGCTTGAAGATGTTGAAGAGATTCAATATGGTTGAAGACATTCCTAATATTGAGCATCCCGAAGGACATGTACGCGAAGGATGCATACTTGGAAAATTTCAAAGGCAAGCTTTTCCAATTGATGGAACTATTCGATTTGGTAGCAAGTTCGATTTGGTTCATAGTGATGTGTGTGGTCCAATGAGAACCGACGAATCCATTGGAAGGTGTAAGTACTTTGTTACTTTTATTGATGACCTTTCTAGATTTACTTGGATTTATCCTATGAAGGCAAAATCTAAAGTATTTCAACACTTTAAGGATTTTCTAGCAATGATAGAAAATCAATTTGGGCACGGGCATTCTTTGAAAAGCCTACGCACCGATCAAGGAGGGGAATATATCAAGACCATGTTCGGTGCTTATCTTCAAAGCAAAGGTATCCAACATCAAATGACAACTCCTTACACACCTCAACAAAATGGTGTTGCCGAAAGGAAGAATCACACTCTTATGGAGATGGCTCGATGCATGCTCAAGGCAAAGGAGCTGCCTCATAAGTTTTGGGCGGAAGTGGTCATAACGGCGTCATACATTAGAAATCGATGTTCTACTAAGGCCTTGAAGGTATTGATTCCATATGAAGTTTGGTATGGTAAGAAAACCAAGGTTTCTCACTTTCGCATCTTTGGTTGCACGACTTATTCTTTCATTCTCGATAAGCTTCGATCCAAACTTGATGATAAAGGAGTTAAGTGCATCTTTGTTGGCTATAGTAGTGAAAGCAAGAGCTATAGATTGTTCAATTTGGATACTAACAAAATCATAGTGAGTCGTGATGTTCATTTTGATGAAAAGACCTCCTATGATGTTGCGCC
This sequence comes from Diphasiastrum complanatum, assembly GCA_029204225.1. Classification (NCBI taxonomy): domain Eukaryota; kingdom Viridiplantae; phylum Streptophyta; class Lycopodiopsida; order Lycopodiales; family Lycopodiaceae; genus Diphasiastrum; species Diphasiastrum complanatum. The sequence goes on along the minus strand of CM055094.1, from coordinate 9,911,347 downwards.
CACTCATGTTATGAAAGGGGACTGCTCCCATGATGTATATGTTGAAGTATTTCCAGATTTGGTGTCACCATCTAATCATGAAGAGGAGGGACTACCATCTACTTCTAGTGGACAGCCCACTACTTCTTCAAGTTTGCAGCCCATAGTTCTGACAAATTCCAAGGCCTAGCTATGGAGTATCATAACAGCATAGTAAGCACACTATGAAAGCTTCAGAAAACCAGCTATGGAGTAGAACACAAAAGCAAGAGAGAGAGGACTTCAAAGCTCACACAACATGAATGAATATTCAAAGGCGTGGAAACCCCTCAAAAGTTTGGGCTACATATAGCATGTTATGTATAGAGGTGGTGTCTTGCTAATTCTAGCTCTAGAACCCACATGGGTCCTTAACCTACTTGATTTACTTGCCTAATTAGCACAAGTGGGGTGTACTATGTACATAAATGTTTTACCCCCATGTCTTATGCACAACTTACAAGTTACAAGTATACAAGCCTTAAGGGGCAAAATGGGCATTTATTTCAATACCCCCCCTCAATGGCTATTTTGTTCATACCAACACCTAGCATGCTACGAAACTTTTCAAATTTTTCTCTACTAAGTGCCTAAGTTAAGATATCTGCTGCTTGTTCGTTGGTATCACAGTACTCGAGCTGAATTTCTCCGCTTTGTATCTTCTCTCGTAAGAAGTGTTGATCCACCTCAATATGCTTCGTACGAGCATGGTACACAGGATTTTTGGCAAGCTGGATGCAACTCTGGTTGTCACACTGAAGAATAGTAGGACCATCCTGTGGAATCTGCACCTCCCCAAGAAGTCTCCTGAGCCATATTGCCTCGCAGGTAGCTTTTGCCGCTGCCCTGTACTCAGCCTCTGTCAATGATAAGGTAACTGTGGGCTGTTTCTTGCTACACCAAGAAATGGCCCCTGAACCAAGGTTGAAAGTGTAACCTGTGGTCGACTTTCGATCATCCCTATCACCTGCCCAATCCGAATCGGTAAAGCCTCCAAGTTGAAGCTTTCCCTCATCTGTGTACTCAATCCCATAGCAGGTTGTCCCTTTGACATACCTTAAAACCCTCTTGGCTGCTTTCCAATGTGCTTCAGTTGGAGAACTCATGAACTGGCTTGCTACACCAACCGCATAGGAAATGTCTGGTCTCGTAGTGGTGAGATAAATCAAGCTACCCACAAGCTGCCTATAAAGAGTCTCGTCCACAAAGGAGTGCCATCATCTCTGACCTTTACCTTTCTTCTTGTCCTTAGCTGGATTTTGCTTCTTCTTAGAAGCAAAGGCATGCTCCTGGAAATCTTCCCTCTTGGAGAGATTAACTCTCCTCATCTCCTCCTGTAACAAGAGACCATAGACTTCTTCATAGGTAGGGATCTTCTCTCTCACTGATATCATCATCACAAAGTTCTGATAAGCATATGACAAGCTATTCAGAACTATTGGCACCAAGTCTTTGTCAGCAATAGACTCTCCAAGTACAGAAAGCCGATATCTAATATCCTGAATCTTAGTAAGATGATCAGTAACTGTCTCCCCTGTCTCCATTCTAAGAGTATACAACTTGTTCTTCAAGTAGAGAAACCTGGTTGTACTTGTTGTCTCATACAATGCACAAAGAATGTGCCATGCATCCACAGGCCCTTTGGCTGACCTAATTAGAGGAATCACATTATCCCTCACTGACATGTTGATGATTCTGTGTGCCTTTTCCCCTCTCTTGATATAGTCCTTAAGTTCAAGTTCAGATGTTGGAACAGGCTCCTCACCTGTCACAAGCTTCCAACATTCTCTGTCTTCAAGAATGTTCTTGATCTTGAATTTCCATATGCTAAAGTTAGTGCCATCAAGCCGGCAGGCTTCACTCAACATGCTCTGCAAGACTAGACATAGCTAGATAGAAATAAAACACAAAAGGCAAACTGGGGTTTTCACCCAACTAGGGTATTCAGCCACTTGCTCAATAACCCTCAGCTTCTGAATTTGAAACTATCCCCCTGTATGGCTGTCCTAGCCCTTGTCCAAGATCCACTCATAACTTTCACTGAAGTCCCCACTGTAGAAAGCGCCCTCCTACAGTCATGGCTGTCCAAAAAGACTCAAAAAATTTTGTCCCAAATTAGAAACTTTTTGGCTCCCTGTACTCCCCTTGCCAACAGTACTCCAACCATGCAGATAGCACAGAGATCAGATGCCCCTACAAAAAGTGCTCCCTCCTCAAAGGTAAGCTGCTCTCCAGGAATGGCAGGTATCTGATCAAAAACAGGTCCAAGCTTTCACCACACCACAGGCAACATAACCTGCTCTGATACCATGACAAATTCCAAGGCCTAGCTATGGAGTATCATAACAGCATAGTAAGCACACTATGAAAGCTTCAAAAAACCAGCTATGGAGTAGAACACAAAAGCAAGAGAGAGAGGACTTCAAAGCTCTCACAACATGAATGAATATTCAAAGTGTAGTAGGGCGTGGAAACCCCTCTAAAGTTTGGGCTACATATAGCATGTTATGTATAGAGGTGGTGTCTTGCTAATTCTAGCTCTAGAACCCACATGGGTCCTTAACCTACTTGATTTACTTGCCTAATTAGCACAATGGGGTGTACTATGTACATAAATGTTTTACCCCCATGTCTTATGCTCAACTTACAAGTTACAAGTATACAAGCCTTAGGGGTAAGGGGCAAAATAGGCATTTATTTCAACAAGTTCATCAAGAAGAGCCTATTTATGTTGAAGAGCAGCCTATTGAAGACTTTGGACAGCAAGGTCCAATTTCGGAACACTTTGGACAACAAAGTGTTGACAAAGGTAAGGCTATTGGACAGCCCAAAACAGTCCCTAAATGGTTGTTAGAGACTTTGCGGGACAGCAAAGTGGATCATTTCTATGAAGGGAAGACTCGTGCCTCTACTAAATCAATAGAATTTGCTGATTTTTTTTATTTTGCTCTTACTTCTATTGAGGATGGTGCAGAAGAACCTGTTTTTTATGAGGAGGGCAAAGGAGTAAAATGTTGGGAGGATGCGATGCAAGAGGAGTATAACTGTTATGTACCATAGTGGTACACCCTTCAGTGACGGCCTCGCAAGGGGCATGACGCAAGTCTAGCATTATCGACATGTTTTGGTGCCACGCGTCACCATCCTAGCTGCTCACTTGTCACCAATAGGACTGTGCTTGATGGAACCCACTATGCTATGCCTATATAGTGGTGGGGTTTTCCTTTTGTCATTCACTCAATCTACCCGGGAGTTGATGGATGGAGAGCACATGCATTAGCCAGGATGTATCTCCAGGCTAGGAGATCTATGCTAGGGAGATCCAAGGGTGATGGCTGGTGGTATGGGACGCCAGCTATCTCAGGAGGCATGATCAGACATGTGATGTCGATAGCTCCAGTGCATGGGGATGGGTCGGTTGTGACCCTATGGATGGGCGGATATGGTGCGTGTCATTGGTTTGGGGCAAGGTTATAAGCCGATTCGAATCGGCCGATTTGAATTGGGCCGATTCGACTGGTTCGAACCGGCCATCAAACCGGAAAAAAAAAATTCAAAATGTTTTTTTGGCTTTTTGAGAGGGTTTTTTTTTTTCTTGTAAAATCAGGTTCAAACCAAAATCCGGTTCAAATTGGCTCCAAATGGTTCGAACGGTTCGAACCGTGGTTCGAGGTTCGTGCAACTATGGTTTGGGGTGTGCGAGAACCTTCAAGGCAGTCAGAGATCTAAGGGAGTTGTAACAATAACTCACTCATGAAGAACCACATTTGGGTTCTTGTTGACCTTCCACATGGTAAGAAAGCAATTGACTGTAAATGGGTGTACAAGATCAAATACAAGTCCGATGACTTGTTGCCAAAGGCTATGCGAAAAAGGAAGGGATTGATTATGAAGAGACTTTTGCTCCTACCGCTCAAATGACTACCGTAAGGATAGTCACCACCTTGGCTGCCCATCATGGTTGGCATAAGCACCAACTAGACATAAGGACGGCGTTCCTCAATGGTGATCTAAATGAAAAAGCTTACCTTCAACCTGCTAATTTTTTTATTGCAGGTCAAGAAGAGAAAGTGTGTCTTCTCAAGAAGGCTCTCTATGAACTTAAGCAAGCTCCAAGGATGTGATTTTGAAATGGTTTAAGATGGAAGATTGCAAGCCGGTTGCCACACCGATGGAGACGGGCCTGAAATTGAGTAATCAAGATTGTATTGTCAAGCTGTTGGATGTCTCACCTATGCAACTCAAGACCGGACATTTCTTTTTGTGTTTCCCTAATGAGTCAATTTATGCATGCTCCTTTGACATCACATTGGAAACCTTTGAAGAGGATCTTTCGATATCTTCAAGGAACTAGGCCACTTGGACTGTTTTATCCTTCTCGTGATGATGCATGCCTGGTTGGTCTTAGTAACTCGGATTGGGGTGGACATCAAGACACACGACACTCTACTAGTGGGTATTGCTTTTCTTTGAAAATTCTGCAATTTCTTGGTTAAGTAAAAAGCAGCCCACCGTTGCTACGTCTTCATGCGAAGCAGAATATGGAGCAACATTTTCAGCCACTATGGAGTGTTTATGGCTGAGACAATTACTTGTCGATATGAAGTATGGCCAGCCCTCGGCTACTCTCCTTTTTACCAATAGTCAAAGTGCTATAGCTATTGCACGAAATCCAGTTTTTCATGCAAGGACAAAGCATATCGGGATCCACTATCACTTTGTTTGGGAGAAGCTTCATAATGGCAACATTACACTTGAATATTGTCCCACGGAGGATAATATTGCGGATGTGTTCACTAAGGCATTACCTAGAGTTAAATTTGAAGCTTTTTGTCATGCTTTAAATTTAAAACTACTATGTCATTTTCATTTAAGGAAGGTGTTAGTTTATGTAAATGGAAATGATGTATTACCATAGGTTATTTTGACCCAAAAGGTCAAGATTTGTGTAACCATGGTGAAAGTGATAACAAGTTCATACTGAACGCAATAATGTACCGCATGTCTAATGAATAAACAGAATGACCAATGCCAATGACATGTTCAACATTAACTTTCTTCAATCTACCAAGAAAGCCCAAATGATCAAGATGTCATGTGGAGATCCTTATTCCATTGGCACCCTTTTAAATTGATGTAGGTCAAATGAATAAAAAAAATCTTACAATTTTCACATACACATATCCAACAAACATACTCTCAACCGTCCTCTCCCGCCTGCAGAAATCCTTTATTCTGTCTCTCTCATGTAGACTGCTCTCTCGTCTCCTCTGCTGCATCCAGAACTGACAAGTTGCAACTTTTGCATGCGGAAGCTGTTGCACACAACTCTACGTAAGCCAAACCCTAAAAAACGCTTAATTGTGTACGAACCAAAACGCACCGATCCTGTTTTCAGCATCACAGCATACATTCTCTCTCTCTCTCTCTCTCTCTCTCTCTCTCTCTCTCTCTCTCTCTCTCTCTCGAGCATTTGTGTCCTTGCCCTAACCCTAAATGTAAAAAGTTTTAATCCCAGAATTTAAAGCAATCAACATTCACAAAATTTTATCTGCTCAGTTGCAAATAGCAAGAAAATCTAAGAACAGCCATTGGATATCAGCAAACTCAGTAAATTTGATTCAAATCTGCAGCAATGCTACAAAACTGTTTCTCTGAACTCTGCTGCAGCAAAGCCTACAGCACAAAAACAACCAAGTTCATCACATCAAATTCTATCTCTTGCCAAACCTGTTTTGATTCAAGGCTGTCCCTCCCACGATTGGAGACATTTGTCATTCACCAAATAGAATTTTCAAAAAGCGTGAGGGCATGCAATTGATTGCGTACACTCCTGGCCATTTGGACAGCGATGGCGCCAGGCTCCAGCATACATTTTTCTCCCTCCCAGTCTCGCAGTCACTGTCGAACAGCTATTTCTCCCCCCCACCCTAGGGTTTATGTTCTCATTGGCTTAACCAATGCAACTTCACATTTCCTAATCACCCAACCTTAGGGTTTTTGAAAAACACCCTAAACATGCAAATCTCGTTATGTATCTTAATGCTCACATATTCTCTTTCTCACTCACATGTCAATTCTCAATCCTTAACCAACCCAAAATGCCGTAGTTGTAGGAACGGCTGCTTCACAGCTTCTTGCATTACCTAAACTTTCAACTGTCTTAACTAGCGACTTACACCAAGCAGTAGGCTTTATGTAGATACTCTGCGAGATTGTTGCTTTGTTATACTTGTACAGTATCTCAATTCGCCTTATGGCCTTTACGCTTTTTACATGCATTCCTTTGTACTCTGATGGGTTTTCCCATCTTTTATTAATAAAAACAGGAAGTTCAACCCAAAATGCCACAAACACTTTCAATTCGTCAACAAGCTCAATTCATCAACGAGCAACTGTTTCAAAGCTTCATGCATTTTGCATTACTTATTAATGACATTATTCTAGTTAGTGAATTTCATCAAGCAGTAGGTTATTATTTTAATGGTTTATTAGGATTTTTAGCTTAATTAATTGCTCCCATTTGGCATTATCATTCTATGTACTTTCATAATTTTGTACATGGATGGGTTTTCTCATCCTTTAATAATAAAAGCATGAATTTTCACCCAAATGCCACAAACCAATCACTCGCCTTTGTCGTCTTGTAGAAGTACCACCAATCAAAATATGCAAATCTTGTGTTCTCCCTCTCTCTATCTATATATATATATTTAAATTTATGTACAGTTTTACACATGAGTGCACCCATGCATCCTCCTTCCCTCACCCATGCATGAACTTTTTCTAACTAAAAATCTTGGAGAGGAGGATGCAAGTATGAAGAATGTGCATATCCCCATACATTTGCACATTGTTTGCATTGAGGGTTGGACCCCAAAAAAATTCCACACCCTCCCACTTACTAAATTCAAATATTTGAAGTTTGAAATTAAGGTTTTATATAATTCACACACTTCAATGTGCTTTAAACTTTTGCTAATAATCTTTATTATTTATTTTAAATTATCAAAGTTTTACCCATAAATCATGAACATAAAACTTTTCTTGACTATCTTAAACTGGTTTATTTTTTTCAATCCTTCAAATTCCTATCTTAGCCCGCCATTATAAAGAATGTTTAACCACAAGCCCAAACTCACTAGCTTTAACTCCTAAATCGTTACCCACAAGCTTTTATCCATGGGCCAAAAAATGCACAATTAAAAAAAAAGGGGGGGGGATGGGGTGAGGAGAGTAAAAGAGACAATAAAAAGAGAAAAATAGGGGGGGGGGGGAGGGGGATCTGGAACACACGTGCATGCACACACGCACACACACACACACACACTCACGTGAGTGTGTGTGTGTGTGTGTGTGTGTGTGTGTGTGTGTGTGTGTGACGCGCGCGCATGCCTATGTGTGTGTGTGACCCCCGACATAACAAATGTGTGTGTGTGTGTGTGTGTGTGCACACACACACACACACACACACACACACATCTCCATATAAAAAACCTTGTGTGGATGAGATATTGTATGAAGTACACCTTCTCTCTCTCTCTCTCTCTCTCTCTCTCTCTCTCTCTCTCTCTCTCTCTCTCTCTCTCTCTCTCTCCACAGGCTGACCAACCACCCATAGAGAGAGGGAGGTCCCTCCATGCCCCTAGAAAAAATGGAGAAGGTTAAAATGCGTGCGTGTGTAGATTTATATAAACAAGAGAGTGCCTCCATTCCATTAAAAATAAATCTCTCCCCCACCCCCACGCACGCACGCACGCACACACACACACACTTTTTCTTAAATGTAAATCTCTCATAAAAAAATATGAATGTAAATCCACTTAAAAATGTGAACCCCCACTCTCCATAAAACAAAAAAGTGAAGGGGCTTTTTGGCTCCCCATAAATTAAGTTTTCTTTTTTAAAAAAGGAGACAAAAAAAAGTCTCCATCAAGAAAGATTTTCCCCCCCAAAAAAAAAAACTAAGGCTTCTAAGGGCAGGAGCATATCTTTTTTTAACACTCCCTCGCCCTTTTTTGTCACATGGCAAAACCCACCCACCCATCTCCCCCGAACACTTAAACCATCGGCATCTTGCCAAAACAACTTGCTTTTAACCATTAGGGAGCACACCTGCACTCCGCTCACCCCATATGTTCTCCCCTTCTCCTGTCAATCCAGCTAAAAAAAACATCATCGATGAGCGGAACTACACTAAGATTTATTATATGGCTTTCGTATTTATTTTGAATTACCAAAATTTTACCCATAGATCATGAATAGAAAGTTTTACCCAAAGTTCTTTTCTTCGTCTAGCATCCATGCTCTATTGAAGAACATATTTGCTAATCACATCCTTGCAACGACTATGGGAAATAGCAGAAGTTGAATATCTAAAACTAGACATTTTTTTATTCATTCAAATTGAAATGAAAATTTGACATAAAGTTTTCCTTTGTTCTTACCTCTAGGATTCTTTTTCTTTCTTTCTTCCTAACTCTGTAGTTTTTTATTCTCTTGAGGTACAAGTTTGCTTGATCAATATGTCTCATCCTTTCCTCTTGCTCCTGTAGTACCTTGCCAAGAATGGATGTGACAATCTACCTCTGAAATCCTAACACATGCGATCTTTTGGTTTTGATCCAACCTCGTTTCTCATTTGAAAGACAAGTTTTTTGTTTTTGGTAACATTGGTCGAACTGTTAGCTATAAAATGCATTCATATGATGGAAGGTCGAATGAATGGTGTTCATTTTTTAATTGCACACTATTTTAGGGCTCACCAAGAATTGGGCATCTTGAATCATTGAGATTAGTGTCTCCGAGAGACTTCAATCCTTTTTTTCATCACTGGTATCTAACTTTATCCATACTTGCAACAACCTGCTTGGTGTGCTGATAAAGTCGGTCGTTTACTTTTTGGCATTTTCAAGAAGTGGTCCAGTATTGCAACGGGCTCCGTCATGCATGTCCTCTGTTCCATCCAGTGCTGCACGTCGAGACAAGCTCGCATCAACAAATCGGGCTCCAAGCAGTTCAGTATACACAGAGAAATGCACATGCACACTCATACACACATGCACACACCATTGGCCACATAAATCACACACACCATCAAGCACAAATCATAACACAAATCCACATACACAGATAACACATGCACTCACGTACATACCACACATACATCGGCCACCCGTCAACGACGGCCGTCCATTGCCCGTCAACGACGTGCACTCTTTACTAATATATACATATTATCATCCCAAAACCCCTAACTTCAAAAAAAAACAAGAATGATGTGGTATTATACCAAAAAGGGCTTGCCATGTGATAAGCATAAGGCATTTTAGATATTGGTGTGAGAAATTATTTTGTGTAATGAATCTATATATTGTTTTGAAATATGTGAACGATTTTGATAACTTTGTTTTGTATCTTCAAAATTTATTATTGGTTTATTGTAAGTTTTTTATAGACATTTTAATGTTAGAATAAATTGATAAGATTTGTAATTTTTAGTTTATAAAATGGATTTATGTTTTAGTTATGGGTTATGCAATTTGGTATTAATTATAATTATGTTGTATTGGAGAACAAAATCCACGATGGATTGTAGGTGAGATTATTGAGTTTGTGATTGATTTTGTGACACGAGAAGGTTATTATGTTAGTTGGTTGCTCAAAGCCACAAACTGTTTTTATATTAGATGAAAGGATGTTAGATATTAGAAAATGTGAAACTGAGTTGAAGGTTTCACGTATACTTGAAATTTAGTTTTATTAGTATAAATCATATATTTAATCCTATATATTTGTCAAACATAGTTAGAGTTACAACATAGACTTCAAATGTACGTTCTTCAATCATGAGCAACGAAGGTTGCTTGGTGGCTTTTCATTTTGTAATAGAAGTATATTGGAGAGTGATCAGACCAATATGCATAAGTCGAACCAGATTGGCATTCATGGTTGTTGCAATTTATTCATATGTGGTCAAGTTGGGAGTTGTATAGAGTGGTTGCTTCTTTGAAAAGTATTTGCAGTCCATGGTTGACAATGAAATTATGAACGAGTTGGGCTTTTAAATATCAATGTTTAAGTCACCTATTATTGTTGTAGGAGCATTTGTGGGTATTGTGTGTAGCACGTTGTGGAGAATTTGCAATAGTCATTTGATGTTTGTCTTTAGATGCATGTACGTAGCGATTATGTGCATGTGAAATCGTGTGCCTTTGTTGAATGTCGCATTTCAATGTCATTGGTGTTGAATGTTGCTTTGTGGAGTATTTGTGTCAGCTTGTAAAATATTGCATTTCTAGTGAATGAAAAGTTATCGTAGCTTTAAAATATGTGTGGAAAATAACTAGTTGTTTGATTTTGACGTGTTTCTTGTAACCAAAGTATATTAAAATTCATTAAGTGGTTGCTAGATTTCAGGTCGTCGTGGTATTTTTCCAAGGATATTGTGTTCAAATAGTGTATGATGAGGTGTGTGCTTACATAATGGTTAATGTCGGGAACAGTGAGCTTCCAAGCAGTTGTGTCATGTAGTATTTGCATTTCTTGTTTTATTTTATGTTTTTTTTCTATATTTATATTCCCATCAAATGGACGCAATATTTTTGTTTTTATCATGGGTGGTTTTGGAAGTGAAACCTGCACTTGGTTCTGTTTTTTTTATTGCACGATTTTTTATTTCTATGAGTTTGTATTGTATTACAATCATGTTGTAGCATGTTGTTGTCTGTACATATGTATTTGTCCAAAAAGTATTCTATTTCGTGATCTTGATTTTGTCCAAAAACTGGCACATTTGTAGTCCGTATTACACCATCATTGTGTTGGCTTCCACAATTTTGAAACTCGATCACAAAGAAGTAGTCGTGTACTTAACCGAGAATGGAATTTTCTGTTGTTAGAAGTCTTCAAAGAGCCTGAATTTTGGAATTGTAGTATCGGACGCATGTTACTGGATCAATTCTTACAAGTCGTCTGAAGTAGGCAAATTCTGTTTCGAAATTTTGACACTTCAAGTTTTCAAGGGTTTTCATTAATGTTGGCCAGCGCATGAAAGTGTGATAAAAAAATGTTGGAGGGCCGAGTTGATGCATCATTACAACCAAGTCTATATATTTGTGAAGATAATTTTTGTCAATAGAGAGTGTGATTGTGTGATCGTCGCTTTCATTAGTCATCAAATTTCAAATATTTTTCTTATGTAGTTAAACTGTTCCAATTCCCATACTTCGCCCAAATTTGACCCACAAATAAACCACCTCTGGTGTTGGGACGCTCGTATACTTGAATTGCTTGATCTCGAAATGGATGTGTTCCATGGACTATTATCAATCATTTGGTGGGAGGCTTTAGATTGTACCAAAGTCAATTTGTTATTTTCATCGTATCTTTTGAAAAAATCTTTGAACTTGTCGAGGAAAAAGACCTATTTAAGTTTTTATTGTTTGCGCAAAAAATTTCTTGTCGTCACTTGTCAAATCATTGTCTTCATTCAAATCTACAAAACAATTTTAGCATAAAGTAATCAAGATTAGCAAGCGCAATTTTTATTTTGAATAATCACATTTTAACATTCATAATTTGTGTTCTAAAAAGCCTATAATAATCATGATTAGCTTTTAAAGTATTTTGATATTTAAGAATATTCAAGATCAATATGCGCGATCAATTTTCCCGATCCTATTCAAAATATTTAAAATTTAGAATATTTCAACTACAATTCTCAATATTCACGATCACTATTTCATAATATTTATTTCTCAATATTCACAATTTCACATCAGTATTCACAATGTTCAAGATCACTATTCACAATATTCACGATCATTATTCACAATTTTCTCAATATTCACAATCAATACCTCATAATATTTGTTTCTCAATATTCACAATTCACATCAACATTCACAATTAGTATTCATGTTACGTACACATAAGGGCACGGAACATGAAACTTGAGGTGACGATCTCAGTTATGGGACGGAACACTGATTTGGAGCTATAGGTCTTTTAGGTGCCACCTGTCAATGTCTTATTGGTGTGTGGTAACTCGTTTATATGGCCATACTCGCGTAAGTGTGCACAACTGTCACGTGTCGTTGGTCATGCCTGGCTCCTATGGACGGAGATGACCCACCTGGAATATGTATATAGAGGTGGATCTCCATGAGCTGGGCATTCATTCTCTCCTGGAATATGAAGAGCTCTTCCACTAGTGGTCAGGTCAGGACAAGTATCTAGGCCTTAGGATGTAGGTAGGCGAGGGTCGAGGGTAAGGCATGGTGGTATGGGACACCATGGCTTACATGAGATCCGAGCTTGCTTGATGGTGGTCTGTAGCTCCAATGTACGAGGGTGAGGTGGCAGTACCTCTATGGTTGAATGGTAACATAACGTTTGTCACTTGTTTGTGCTTTAGCAATGACCAGCATGACGATGGGGATTCTAACAGTTCGTATCAGAGCCACCGATCATTGTGAATAAGGTGCAATCGTTCTAACTTACGTTTTTGGTGGTTTAAGTTTTTAGCTGATATCTTCTGAAGGCTTAGTTGAATTTTTTGGTTCGAATTGAACAACTTTGCTTTTTGGTTCGTCTCAATCCGAGGTCGTTTTGATTGAAAACGAGCCACCTTTGCTAGTTATGGTGGAAGTTTGTCGATTTTTTGAATTTTTGACGGTTTTAAAAACTTCAAAAGCCGATTTCACTTTCTGGCCTTATTTTGGGATTTGGAAGTCAAAAGTCAAAAAAAAATTTGGCTTTCTGGTTTTTTTTTCATGCAAAAAAAAAATTTAAAAAGAATTTGCCGGGCACCTGCGTGCTTGTGCGTGCGGTCTGTACAGCCCTGTCAGAATTTGGTTCTGCTGCGTACTACAGCCTAGCCGCTATTGGCTCAGATTCCCACTTGCAGCATTTTTTGTTTTATAGAGTGGGGAGGGGAGTTAATCATAGTACCTCCCTTGTAAAGTACTTTTTGGGAGTTGAAGTGATGGTCCAATTGTTGGCAAAACTTGAAGAAACATAATTCTTGTTATGCGGACTGGACAGTTTACAAAGTCTTTATAAACCTTGAAAAGTTTTGAAACTTTAGTTTATGTGTATGTACTTTCTAAAGTACATGTAAAACTTTGAACACAAAAGTTTGCAAAGCCTTTTTTATGGCTTGTAGGTTGAACCTAAACCGAAAGTTTTAACTGAAACTTTTGCAAATAGGAAAACTTTGTAATAACATTAAATAAAATTTATTTGCAATCTAAGTTTGTAACTTAACCTTTTGTTGCAAAGTTTATTTTAACAAGGTTGAATACACATAAAGCTATTTTAATTTATAACCTTGGCTTTATAAATTTTTAAGAAAGGGAAAAAATAAAATAAAAGTACATAGCTGTACTTGCAGGCTGTACTTGCTACAAGTATAAACTTGTGTGCCCTTCTTTCTATCTTTCTTGGGCTTAATCTAGCTCCTTGTGAACCTCCACCTACACACACACACAAAACTGCAAATCCTCTACCTTCTTCGCCTTTTGGGAGGAAATTTGAAGTTTTTTCCTCCACCTCCTCCTCTTGAACATACAATTGTACCAGCACCTTCTCCTAAGCTCTAAGGACAAGCCTTAGAAGGGATTTAGGTGTGTCTTTGGGCCATAAGGCCAAGAGGTTAAGGTGGTGACCCAATAGGTGAGTGGGGATGTGACCCAAGTGATTTTGAGTGAGGTGGCATAGGGAGGGTGGTGGCCATGTGATATGAGGGTAAGTGGACCCCATAAGGGCCTCCCACTTGTTTTTGAGCCCATGTGCTTGCTAGGTGGTGACCATAAGGCCCGCCACCCAGCAAGGCTTTTTTGGGAAGGAAAAGAAGTGGGATGGGGAGTAAAGGCTCCATTTACTTCATTGAGGTGCTTATTGTGGCCTAGTCTCCTTGAGTAGTTGTCTCAAGTTCTCTAAGCCCTTGCAGTTTTTTCTTTGTCTCCTTCCTTAGAGCGTCATGGATCTTGTTATGCCCTCGGGTGAAGGACTGTCTTCACCACCACCAGCCCGTATAGGCCCTGAATCTGCTTCAAAACCAAATCTTAGAAATGCAAGCCAAGCATATCGCGACCGAGCAAGAGTGGCGTTCTTCGACACACTCGCGGTCCACTAGTGTTTATCTAATGTTTAATCCAAAATTCTTTTCGGGCAAAAAGAAGGACCGGCTTCCCGATGTGGTATTGTCATGGCTAGATTGGTGGAATAGTCATTTTTCCATGCACGATGTGTCTGATAGTACAAAGATCGCCTCTGCTCTCATATTTCTACATACATGGTGGCAGGATCCGAAGGAGAGGGCTAGTGCCCCTTCTACATGGAATGCCTTTCAAGACGTCTTTAAAATGGCTTTTCTTCCGGTGTTGGATGATTTTGAGCATTGGCGACGTTTCGCCACCGTGCAGATGGGTACTAGGCCGTTAGATGCCTATATCCAAGAATTTCATGAAATTTTGTCCCGATTCGCTTCGCGAATCGATCATATCCTATTGAAACTACATTTTATATTGGGGCTTCCGAAAGAATTTCAGCTAGAAGTGCGACGTAACCAACCGCAGACAATCGAAAATGTTGTTCGCTTTGCAAAAATCTTCGATGACGCCCATTTTGCCTCTCGCAAGGAGCAAAGTTTGTCCAAGGCTGAACAAAAAGAAAAGAAAATTTTCAAGAAGCGGGGCAGTGACAAGACGGACACCAGTTTCCAAGGCGAGAAAAAGCACGTCTAGTTGGATTGCGCAGACTATGACAAGGCGAGAACCGGCAGCTTGTGCCTCTCCTGCATGGAGAATGAGCATCTTTTAAAAGATTGCCCAAAGAAAAAGCAAAAGAAATCTGGCGAGCAACCTAAATATTTTAAAATGGAATCGTAAGACGCCAAGCTATGAATGTTCTTTTTTATGATGGTTCCACACATAACTTCATAAATGTTAAACTGGTGCAGAAGCTCAAGGCGGCTACTATGCCAAGTAATCACTTGTATGTGGTGAAAATGACATCAAGGGAAAATTGACAAGCTTGGGATTAGCTTGTTCCTCAGCTGTTGCTTCAGATTCAAGATTATGTTTGTTAGATTTCTTATCGTTCAAGTAATGAGCATCCTGAAAACCGAATGCCGAATAGATGTTTTCGGACCTTCACATTTTTCAGTTTAAAGATTTTCTTGCCTTAACCATTTTTTAGTACCTTAGTCTTTTTCACACCTTAGCGAGAAAAGCGACATAGTGGCCAAGTGGCCAGAATGCCTTAGAAACCATTCTTAAGGCACCTTTGCATTTTTCGCCCCTTCACGAAAAATATGACAAAGTAGCCAGAATGCCTTAGAAACCATTTTTAGGGCGTCTAGGGCACCTTCGACATTTTCACTGCCTTTAGTCTAAGGCAGCTTCGACATTTTCGTTGCCTTTAGTCTAAGGCACCTTCGGCATTTTCGCTGCCTTTAGTCTAAAGCACCTTCTGCATTTTCGTTGTCTTTAGTCTAAGGCACCTTCGCCTTCTTCGTTGCCTTTAGTCCAAGACACTTTTCGACTTTTTCGCCTTCTTCGCTGTCTTAAATCTAAGGGCACCTTCAGGATTTACATACCTTAAGTCTAAGGGCACCTTTAGGAGTTGCATATCTTCAACCTAAAGGGCACCTTCGGGTTTTTTGGGTTTTTTGCATTTTTGCTACATTGGCAGACCGACGTCGCCAACTTATCATCAACCCTAAAACAACTGGAGAAACAAATATTCTAAGGGTGGTTACCAACTTTGTATAGATGCAAAACTGCAATAAATGGCAGTTAAGGCATAAGATATTTTTTCCTCTCGACACTTGTAAATATATATACTAGCTGAAACAAGCTATGTAAGTAGTTGAATTTCTCTTTCAATCAGAGTTTTTTTGTAGCCAGTGTTATCACGCTCAACAAGTTGAAGTTATTACTTCAAGCCATTGTACTCACTGTTGATATTAATCAGAGTGCAATTTTTGTCTCACTACAGCGTTGTTTATTTGCGCAATTCTATATGAATTCTTCTACTTGAATATTTCTACTACTAACTATCGTGTTTCCATTCCTACATGCCACACTCAAATCCTCGAGCTTCCACTGCCGCTCATGCCCACGGCGATTTTACGACATGGTATTAGAACGAGCACTTCAGTAATCTGCATTTCTACTACGGATTATCAGTCTTGTTTCTATCCGTGCAGCAATCTGTATTCTGACAGTCGTGGTTTCTACCAACGATCTCGTTCAACTATAATGGATCCATCATCTAGTTCATCTCTCATTGACAAACTCGATGGAGATAACTACCATATCTGAAAATTCAAGATGAAGGTTATACTTCTAGCCAAAGAACTGTGGGACATCGTTGATGGCACAGAGCTCAAACTAGAAGGTGATGCAGCCATCATCACCAAGTGGAGATTGAGAGATGGCAAAACATTTGCCATGATCACCCTCAACATCAAGGATACTCAGATCAGTCACATACGTGCTATTCAGACAACTAAGGATGAATGGGACATCCTAACAACTCTCTACGACATCAAAGACGTTACTTCCAAACTTCATCTAAGGAAGAAATTCTTCACCCTCAGAATGTCTGAGACAGATAGTGTTTCGAGCCACCTCAACACCTTCAAGAATCTTATTGAGCAGATGACTGCAACTGGCTCAGCCATAGAAGATTCTGATGCACTCATGTCTCTATTATCGAGTCTACCTGAAGCCTACGAAAATTGGGTAATGGCAATTTCTATCCAAGAGCACCTCACTCTATCTAGAGTAATTTTGCAGCTCCTCAAAGAGGAGATCAGAAGATCAACGTTCTCTTCAGGCACAGAATCGGATCCTCAAGTTCTGTATTCAAAAAATCAGAAGTTTAGATCCAAGAGATTTACAAAGTCAGGCTCTACTGACAAGAAGAGCAACATGTAGTCTGGACCAAATTTTGGTTCAAGATTGAATTCAAGCTTTTCATCATTCCAACCAGCGTAGAAACTTTTACGCAGCTGGCCACGAAATCAAGGACTACCGAACTTTGAAGTACAACAACGAAAATAAGAAACAGTTCTAACAACAAGCACATTGTGCTACAAGTAGTCACTCAAATCAGCAACAACAAGAAGAAGATGAAGCAGCTTTCATGACCAAAGTCGGAGAACAATGGGATATTGATTCTTGGTATCTAGATTCTGAAGCAACTCAACAATGACTCACCATCGCGACTGGTTCAAAGACTATAAGTCATTCACCCACAACGATATTCTTCATCCATATCTGGGAAAGTTTGTGGTGGTGTATTTGGATGACATATTAATTTATAGTCGGACCCTTGACGAGCATGAAGAGCATCTTTTATTGTCTTGGATCTTCTAAGCCAAGAAAAGCTCTATGCTAAGGAGTCGAAATGTGAGTTCTTCCAGACTAAACTGAAATACCTGGGCCATGTCATATCGGATAAAGGTCTTGAAATCAATCATGACAAAGTTCGTAAGCTACAATAATGGTCGAGACCTTTGACAATTTGTGATGTGAAATCCTTTTTGGGCTTTACAGGATTCTTTCATAGGTTCATTTTGGACTATGCCTTAATAACATTGCCCTTGACGAACATTCTTAAGGGGGTGAAGAAAAAATGTAGCCGTAGAAAAATTCCATTGATAACATGGACTGATGAAATGAATTAGAGTTTTGAGACTCTCCAGCACTGTGTTTCTATGTCTCCAATTTTACACATTGTTGATCCTAACCGACCTTTTCAACTCATCATGGCTCATCAGATGCTTCAACATTAGGTAATCGTGAAAGATGATAAGCCAGAAAATGTTGTGGTCCCCTTCGAATAACAACTCAAAAGTTGAATTCCAAAAGAATCAACAACCATTGTGCAATTCGTCCAGTTTTGCAAGGTTTATTCAATAGGTAAAGAAGAGCATGATGGTCGGTATAGAAAACAAACAACTGAGCGAACAAATAATGTCGAAACTGTTGAACATCATAGACCATTGCTAGTGCTTCTCGATCTGTTGTGGAATAGTTAACCTTAGCTGGAACAAGCTGATGGCTCAGGAAACGGATTGGAAAATCCTTTCCATATTCTCCAGGTTGCGTTAAAACAGCACCAATATCGTACTTACTAGCATCCGTATGCACATGGAACTCCTTAGTATAATCGAGCACGTGAAGAATGGGTGCGGTAACTGAAGTATGTTTAAGATCTTCAAAGGCTTTAATTTTGTCTCCTGTCCACCTTGGGTCGGTAACGATTTGATATACTAATTGTGTTGATTGATACGGATGCTAGCGACTTTGCTGTAGGAGCAGTCCTATATCAGGATGGTAGACCAGTTGCTTTTGAAAGCTAGAAGCTGTATCCTGTTCAGACTAGGTATTCTACCTATGAGAAGAGTTTTTGCAGTCTTTTACCCGTTAAAAATAGAGAGGCATTATCTTTATGGTGCCAGATTTATGATAATGGCTTATCACCAATATCTTAAGTATATTTGTGATGCCAAGGACCTTCGTGGTCATAAGGTTAGATGGTCGGAACTCATTCAGGAGTTTGTGTTCGACATTAAGTATTGTAAAGGTACGTCAAACTGTGTTGTCGATGCCTTGAGTTGGATTGGAGAGATTATTCAGTTATGCTTTGTTGAGATCCAATCTAGTTTGTATTTTTCATTACGAGATCTTTGTCTAACCGATAGGCTTTTTGGTTGCATATGGCTAGATGTCCTAACAGAAGATTCTAGATCTAGTAATGACCTTGGGATGCAAGATCCCAAGCAATCCCGAAATGAAAAGATACTTGAAGACTATAGCATAAATAATGGCCTGTCTTTTCGGAAGGAAAAGGTTTGTGTGCCAGATAGGGAGGACTTGCGGGCCCAAATCCTGCAGCAGTGTCTTGATAACCCTTGTGCTAGTCACCCAGGCATACAGAGGACACTTGACCTTGTTAGGTAGAATTTCTTCTGGCCTAAGATGAAAGGTTGTGTGAAGGCGTATGGTCAAAGTTGTGAACAATGCCAGCAAAACAAAGCAGAAAGACTCAAAGTTCTGGGTCTTCTACGTCCCTTGGAAATTTTCAGTAAGAAATGAAAAAGTATCTCAATAGATTTTGTGGTTGGACTCCCTGAAACCTGGAGTGATCACGATGCAATTTGGGTGGTGGTTGATAGGCTAAACAAGATGGAGCAATTTATACCAACTAAATTAATTGTCAAGACATCTAAACTAGCCCAGATTTTCGTTGAAGAGTTGGTCAAATTGTATGATTTGCCAAATGATATTGTTAGTGATTGTGACTCCAAGTTCACTGGCAAGTTATGGCAAGCAGTTTTTGAAAAACTTGAAACAACCCTTAGTCTTAGTTCTTCGGATTACCTAGAATCTGATGGGTAGATAGAACGTGTCAACCAGATGTTGGAAGATATGCTTAGAGCATATGTTTCTTGTCGACAGTCTGATTGGAAAAGTTATCTCCCTTTGGTTGAGTTCACGCACAATAGTGCCAAGCATTCTGCCATCAGATTCAGTCCTTTTATGCTGATGTATGGCTATCAACTACGTTTTTCAGTTTTGGTCGAACTCAAAGGTCGCAAGGTGCAAGCTGCAATACATTTCCTCCAAGATATGCAAGAAATGCTACTTGTGGCCAAGGAAAGCATGAAAATCGCTCAGGATAGAGCTCGGTTTTATGCTAACCGCAGTCGCTCACCTTGGGATATTGAGGTCGGAACCTGGGGAACCTGGGTGTATCTTAAAATTTCTAAGGAATCGAAGGTACTTCGAATGGGAAAATGCCATAAGCTATCTTCTCGATACAATGGACCTTATAAAGCTAGATCTTCCGACTGGGGTTGGGGTTCATCCTGTTTTCCATGTAAGTCATTTAAAGGAACGACTTAGTAGGAAGGATTCCCTAATTCCGAAAGGTGAAAAAGTTGAGTTAAAGGATTTATCTACCTTTGTTTCTAATGTACCTAAAAAAGTTCTTGACGTTCGTCGTCACCAATGGAGAAACCGTTTGGTTCTTGTATTTCTCATACATTGGAAAGGCAAGTCAGATGATGACGACCGTTGGGAGAGAGAGGACCATTTAAGACTGAACTTCCCTAGTTTGCTCCCATTAGGAGGAGACTCTTAAAGGGGGAGGGAATGTTACGTACCCATAAGGGCACACAACAGGAAACTTGAGGTGATGGTCTCAGTTATGGGACGGAACGATGATCTGGAGTTATAGGTCTTTTGGGTGCCATGTGTCAATGTCTTATTGGTACGCGGTAACTCATTTATATAAATCCGCATCAGTGTGCACAATTGTCGTGTGTCATTGGTCATCTGTGACTCCTATGGACAGAGATGACCCACTTGGACTATGTATATAGAAATGGATCTCCATGAGCTCGACATTCATTCTCTCCTGGAGAATGAAGAGCTCTTCCACTGATGGTCAGGTCAGGATGAGTATCTACGCCTTAGGATGTCGCAATACCGAGAAGAGATTAAAAATATGGACGATTATCAGAAAATCATGGGATTTGTCCGTGGCCTCAAAGATGAATATAAAGTAGAGGTCTAGAGAAACTCGCCTACCACCCTTGAGCAAGATCTCAAATATGCTCAAATTTATGATGATTCAGTGGGTAGGAAGAGGGCGAGACAACAGCCCCTTTCTGAGCAGCCTCCTCAGAAAGACTTTCAATTTAAAAAAAAATTTTTAAAAAGAAAAAAAGAAAATAAAGTTAAAGGTGAAGCTCCTCAGAAACGCCCTTCACTCATACAACCCTTAAAACCAGAAGATTTTGAGAAAGCCAAACAAGAACGTTTGTGCTTTGTGTGTATGGGCAAGGGACACACGGTCAAACAGTGTCCCAAGGGGCCTTTCACTAAAAAAGATAAGAAACAAGTTCATCTTGTTCAGACTGTAAGTTTTCCCAGTGACTCGGCAGCTTCCGAGATCAAAGTGTATCATGAAGATCATGAACTCGAGTCCTTGAGAGGGAAGTGCCAGCATGATGTATTCTTCTCTACTATCTGGAACTCAATCCAGAGTAGACAGTTACAGACTCCAGGACCAGTTCCCGGGGCTGGTGCCATTTCATCCAAGAATACGACAGCTTCCGTTGAGGATGATAATGAGTCCGAGTATACGTCGTCAGATGACGTTGAGGATTCTGAACTTGTATTACCCAAACACACCCTAGTGGTTGAGGGTCAGTTGACTCAAGGATTCAAATGGAAACAATATTCCATTCAGGATGAGTACTTGCTCTATAGAGATAGAGTATGTGTCCCCAATTCAGAGGATTATAGGCAACAGGTCCTATATGAATGTCATGACAATCCTAGTGCGGGACACCCAGGCATACAGAAGACCTATGAGCTTCTTTGTAGGCAGTTTTTCTGGCCCAGTATGAAAAAGGACATCCAACAGTATGTAACCAGTTGCCAAAAATGTCAAGTAAACAAAGCAGAGCGTTTAAAGGCAGGAGAGTTGTTGCAGTCTTTAGATATACCAACGGGTAAATGGGAGAGTATCTCCATGGATTTTATAGTAGGCCTGCCTAAAACCCAAAAGGGTAATGATGCTATATGAGTCACAGTTGACTGTCTGACCAAAATGGCTCATTTTATTTCGACCAAAACAACCGTTAGAGCTCCAGAGTTAGCGAGGTTGTTTGTAGATGGGCTATTTAAATTGTACGGTCTACCTTCTAGCATAGTCAGCGACCAGGACAATAAGTTTAATGGAAATTTTTGGAGGGCGGTATTCCATCATCTCTATACTAAACTTAATATGAGTACCACCGACCATCAAGTGCTGGAGGATATGCTTCGTGCATATGTCAGCAAGAAGCAAACTAATTGGGAGGAGTATCTCTCGATATTAGAGTTTGCTTATAACAGTACCAAACATTCAGCTACGAGATACAGCCCATTTATGCTGATGTACGGTTTTCAGCCACGCTCACCCATAGCTGTAGGGTTTAAACAAGAAAAAGTTGAAGCATGCAGAAACTTTTTAGAGGACCTAAACCAGATGATAGAACATGCTAAGCATAGCATCAGGCAGTCCCAGGATCGAGCCAAGCATTATGCAGATCCACACAGATGGGATGTGCAGTTCTCCGCTGGTGAGAAAGTCTACTTGAGAGTCCCAGTTGACTCTAAAACTCTCAAATCAGGAGTGTGTGCTAAGTTGTCTCCAAGGTATTGTGGTCCCTTTGCCATCAGTAGGAGACTAGGCGAAGTCACCTATGAACTAGAACTCCCTCACAGTAGTAAGGTTTTTCCAATCTTTCATGTAAGTCAGTTACAAAAAGCCTTAACCAGATCAGAAAATCTGGTAGGGGATAGTGTTCTAATTCTTCCATTGGATCCTCAGCAACCTCCACATGAACCAGAGGATTCTTGATAGTAGAGAGACGCAAACTCGTCATACTCTATACTGAGAATGTCTGGTCAAGTGGAATGATCAGCCTGTTGAAAATGCCACTTGGAAAGAGGCAGCGTCCTTCGCAAGATTTTTCCAGACTTTGTCTTAGAGGACCAACACGGTTCTTAAGGGGGGAGGGGTGTTACGAGCTCGTGACAAGTGCCGAACCCTAGAGAACACAAATAGGTCAGATACCATAGTCAGGGTCGTGTCTAGAGTACATGACCAATAGGGCAAGACAGTGTGAGTAGTGTGCCCCAGCACAGTCCATAGCCACGGCGGGCCTAACACAGTCTAGGGACCCTATCAGCAGGACGGGGGCCCCAGTTGGGTCCCGACGTGCAGTCGGCCACGTCAGTGACACATGGCCGACACTTGGCAGCCGCATGCTACCAGTCCTCACACTTGACTAGGAGGGGCTTACTCTATATCAGGGAGTAGGCAAGGTTGGGTGGATCAGTTAGTGTTTGCCCTACTGTAGTGTTAGGATGTATTACACCCACCACCCACCCCCCCTCGTGCGGCAGAAAGGGCGTTTCCGGACAAATGATGTCACAATTGAGCTACAAATGATCCCGCGGGTTCGTGTCGAGAGTAGAATAAGTTTTGGTCTTTTGTTTCATCGTGATGGCAACTTATTAATCCTCCAGCCCAATGCAACCCAATGTTGTCATCCACCCTTCATCTTGCTCTTGCTGCACTTGATGCTGTTGCTGGCGGAGGGAAAGAGGCAAGCCCAGCTTGAAGAGATAGAATCATGAAGACTTAGTTGATTCACCCGCTTACCAAGTATCTCGAATTAGTTTTGCAGGAAATGCAGGCAGCCATGGATGAAGCAGACATACAACAAATAAAGCAAGAAAGTTGAAGAAGAATAAGTAATGGAAAATTGGTAAAACATTTAGCGGAGTTTCATTATCCAAGTTTTGTAGGGATCATCAATGTAATTGGGAAGGAATGTGATATGTGGGGTCAGACATCACTGGCGCTGCAGTTTCTACAGCAATGGACAACACTTAAATGTCAAAGTTGAAATCTGCAAGACATTTGTTATAGGATACGGTGACGAAGTCGCAAGTGCTGGCATCAGAGCTGGATATGGTGCAGTCAAGATCTGTCAGTCCAATAACTGCCAAGTCCCCTTTGTCCCTGCACGAACTATTGAGCTTAAGTCTGTCCATACTTCTTTTAAACTTTGGGGCTTACCCACTGTCAATTTTCTTGCTCCACTACTTATTGAGCTTTGGATTATTCTTGCACATCTCACTGATAAGAAAGTACAAACTTGCAAACTTGCTACCTTGAAACAAAACTCCATTCTTGAGACCCCCGTCGCCTTTGATAATATCATACATATGAACAAATTTGAGCGTTCTTGCTGCCCCTCTGAGCAAACATGGGCACGGATTCGAGGACGCCCGTCACCTATTTAGGTGGGGGATATTGTTGGGCACTTAGTGGGTCTTGCCACTAAAGTACTATTGGCTAAGCCCAACCCAATGAGGACGCAAATTAATTTTGTAGAACTTGTAGAACTGGAATAAGTGACTAAGAGCTTAAAAACACTAAAATGACATTAGAGGCCCTAAGTCAAGTTGTTAATAAAAAAACTAAAAATCGAACGGTTGTTTAAAAGAACCAGATTTTTCCACTCTGCCTTGTCATTCTTCTCTCTCCATTCGCGTAGCTTCTTGTTTGTAGTTGTAGGCATCTCCTTGGTTCCATCTACCTAGGGAGATAATCCTTCTCCCTTTAGTATCATCGAGGTCTTAACCTTCCATGCTAGGAAGTTAGATCCTGATGAATTGAAGATTGTACAGATCTTGGATTGTGTGATACTTATTGAAGCCATTGTTGTGAATTGTGTTCTTACTTGTTGATGGTTCTTTGTTTGAATGCTTAGCCTCCTGGATCTGATAGCTTTGTGGCTATGTCAGACTATGACAGGCGGCTATGATACCGCTGATGCAAAAAATGTCGAACGCAAATTACAAATATCAATCAGGCTCTATAACGAAATGAAATGAAATGAAACGAAACTGGACAAAATAAAGAGAAGCGAAACGAAACTTGAACGAGCTTTGATATTGACATTGCTGAAGCGAAATCAAATTGATCGCGAACGAAAAACAATTCAGATGTCTGCCAACGCACAAAACGCTTTCAAAAGACCGACTACATGCCTTTACACCTTGTAACCACTGATCAAGCTTTCCAAAAATGGGGGATTGATTATGTCGGACCTATTAGTCCTGCTGCTCGGCACACACAATCTCGTTACATTATAGTAGCTACGGACTATTGCACCAAATGGGTTGAAGCAAGGGCTGTTCGCAATGGTGGCGCTCGTTCTAGCACAAAATTTCTATATGAACATGTTATAGTTCGTTTCGGCTGTCCTCTAGAGCTCTTTAGTGATAGGAGTACACACAACTCTGTCATAGCAGATTTCCTTTCAAAATTTTTTGTGGTACATCACAAAAGTTCCCCATACTTTCAGGGGTCACTTTGGCAAAAGGATGGCCAAAAAATGTGCTCTCTAGCCTTAGTTAGGCACTTCCCGAAAATGCCCTTGCAAAATGAACTGAAGCTTCGCTTTGAAGTCTTTTTTAATGAAGAAATGTGACTTTAAAAATCGGGTCCTTTAAATGCACTTCCCATCTAGCGGACAGAGCGACACTGAGCAAGGAGAAACACATTTGGGGAGTTTTCATCACCATTCCATCGAGTGGAGTGCGGGTGATCTAGCGATGGGTTACATTTGCCATTTGGGTATCGTAGGGCCAAATTTGGGGCAATTTTTGGCTGGTGAAACCTGCTACATGGTGGTACAATGAGGCATTATCGTTTCAAAATCATTATTACTCATGGTAACAGGTGTTGGAAGAGGCGATGGGTGCTCATGAAGAGGGTTGCAGGCATAAAGTCTATTGTCTCTCGGAGATTGAGATTTCTGATATGCGAGATCAAGTAGCGTCGTCGATTTTGGTCTTGGCATTAGTGCAATCTGGGTGTAAAAAAGAGAATACATCATATTTGGCAAGAGCACAAGTTTAAGATTTTCTATCTTGTTTAGAGATATGGTATGTTTATCTTTCAGATTGTAAATGAATTATTTATGCTGAACATGAGTATTTATCTTTAGATATTTTTTATAAACATTTTTTTTCAACTGCTTTAGCCATGCTCAATATAAGATTCTCACATGAGTTGTATATTCTAAGATTCTCATATGTTGTAACCATGTTAAGCATAAGTGCATCGTAAAATACACAATTTTTTTTATTTTTCATAAAGTTCCGAAGATAAAAAGAGTGGGCAGCTTCTTGAGCAATTTAGGACCAACCTTCAAAAGGCAAAGGCTGAGAGGAGACAAACGGAGAGTCACTCAAGATCAAGGTGATCCTTCTACTTTTGATGGTAAGAAGAAAGATAGGTGAAAGTTAGAATGCTTCTATTGTGGAGTCAAAGCGCATTTTGTTGGTGATTTGTTAGAAGAGAGATCAAGGTCAAAAGCAAACCAACCTAACTATTGATGAAGATGGTGTTGATGAACAACTCTCAAATGATGCTTTTGTTATGTCATCTTGTTTGTCATGTCCACATCCTGAACATAGGATTCAATATAGTCCTAGACTTGGATCTCCGACACTCTAGTGAATCAAGCTTACTAGTTATGCCTCGTCATACTGGACGTGACCCGCAAGTGATTAATAACCTTGCGAGGCCCGGACTCACGAATTTGAGTTAGTACAATGTGTGGGACCGTATATGCATGTGTAGAGTATTAATAGCAATTATATGAATAGAGAATCCATGCATAAAGACTCTATTCTAGAATGATCTATGTATAGGGGAGTTGGGACCTTGCATTGCTATATGCACAGGTGGTTCTAAGCCTTATATAAGGAGGCCAAACTCGCCCTACTACACCATCAGTGGGTTGATTCATTGTCAGGATCTATCTCTGCTCCCTTGCTTCCTATTTCTTTGCTTGGGGGTGAAGCTTCTAGAGATTGATTAGTTGCTTCAACTTGCTTGGGAGTTTTCTCCAACAATGTTTTCTCTATTTTTGCGCATTGTAAGCAGGATCTTGAGGAGGCAACTCTTACATTGGTATCAGAGCAAGGCTTACGAAGATTGGAGAACTTGGAGAAGTGCTACTTTTCATCAAAATTTTGGCGTGGATCAATTGGAATTCTCTTAAAGTGGATAGCAAGATGGAAAGTGGGTGTACTATCCTGGTTTCCATTTGCATGTTGCTAAGATCCATTTCTCTTGAATTTTTTTTCGGCTTTATGGAGAATTGTCCTAGGAAGCCAATTTGTGATGCTTTTTACAGCTTATTCATGTGTATATCAAATCTTATGTAGATTTGAATTTTCCAGCAAGTGTGCTTTCATTTTAGGTATTATTAATGTTGAAATTAATGATGCACAAATTCATATCATAGCAATCTTTCATGCAGTAAATACATTGATGCTTAGATGTTGCCCTATGAAAAATATTATACATG
Source organism: Diphasiastrum complanatum (assembly GCA_029204225.1). Taxonomy (NCBI): domain Eukaryota; kingdom Viridiplantae; phylum Streptophyta; class Lycopodiopsida; order Lycopodiales; family Lycopodiaceae; genus Diphasiastrum; species Diphasiastrum complanatum. Next base: position 9,884,358 of record CM055094.1, on the reverse strand, counting down.
AATTTCAATGTTTTTAAACCACCAACAAGGTGATATTGAATTTGAAAACTACCATGATTTTCCACAGTAAGTTTTTGACCATCCATATGTTCTTTTATGATCTTTCCATTATTTGTACGTGAAAATATCCACGATAGAACTCCATAGTTTTCTTTCAAATCCTGTAACAAAGCAAGTAACAATGTACTTTGTTAGTTATTTATCCAAATCATAAGTAATATAATTGTAATAGAAAACATGTCATAGAAAAGTACCTGGAATGCTGCTATCCACCATATATGATTTTCTGATTGAACACTAAATGTGTGATCATTTGATACTTTGCTCATTAAAATGATACTCAACCATTCCAACTTTTGACCTTTGATGATTTCAGATTCATCAAGTTTCATCACAACAATCAACTCAAATGAAACATGCTGAGACATTTCGTCTTTCGTTATTACAAGCACACTTAACTAATTAATGCTTGAAGTTAGAGCTAGTAAACCATAGTAGTTAAAATGCGGGCATAACCAGAAACTCAAAAATAGCAACCGATTGTTACTGGTTTTTATTCTCTCTCTACATAACCTCTCTCTAAAGTCAAACTTCTTAAAGGGCCCATTTTGAGCCCATATTTTTCCTAATGAATGCATCATGATCAGGGCCCATTCTTTACATGCTTCTGAGATGCGAGGGCTCATCCCCTTACACTCTTCTACAACATTTTGGTGACCTACAACATTATCATTGGTTAACTTATCTTAAGGACGTGCCATTGTTTATGAAGAAGGCAAATATATGTGATATATTTGAGCATTCTTATAAATGCGCATATAGAAGTTCCATTGCCATTGATTATCAGGAGGGTGCCAACATGCTAGTTATCCTTTGAGGATAGTAGCATTTTGAGCCATGGGGGCGATAAATTGTGGGACAAGGCAGTAACGAGTCATCGATTGACAAATACATGATGTAGCAATTGGAGATGGATGGCTCATATTGAAAGTATGTTTAGCCCCTGCTATGGCTTATAATCAAGCTTTTCTTAGCCAACCACAACATGCCACATTCATGTTTTCTCTCTTCACAATTACTATGTGATATAAAGGACTTTTCAATATGAATGCACATATTTTTAAATAGGATGTGACATATGTGAATGTAAAACAATATAATTACCAAATTGAGTAGTCAATATATTGGTAACAAGGACTATTCTTAAATGAGATGTGACATATGTGAATGTGAGAGAGACTTCTTATAAATGCACATATTTTCAAATAAGATGTGACATATGTATATGTCAGGATCTCAAATAAATTGAGTAGTCAATATGTGATGGCAAGGACCACTTATAAATGCACATATGTATAAATGAGATGTGACATATGTAAAAGAAAAGTAGTCAATTAAGTAAATATGTAATAGCTAGAATTTCCTATAAATGCACATTTTTTTGAATGAAATGTGAGCGTAAAGTAGTCAAATGAGATGTCATGTGCTATGTCCGATAGCAATCATGAAGAGGAGTATGGATGTAGTGGCCCTTGTTGTGTCCACACAGGGGCATGTGGTATCCCCTGGAATTTTTGCTCGTTGTATTGCAATGAAGTTAAATGGTGCGCTAGTCTCAGGTCTCAATGGACAATTCTTGAAGCAGTGTCCATAATCGCATTCTCGACAGAAGGATGTATATTGTCCCTTGTAAGGACATTCAACAATTATGTGTCCTTCACATCCGTAGTAGCCGTGATTTCTTTCACCTTGATGTTGAGTTTGAGCTGCATAGGCCGCAATATATTCATTTATGGTAGGATTCATATATGGTCCATCCAGCCCATACCATTGTTGTTGCTCAGGTTGAGGTGGTACTGGCATCTCTGGTTCTGCTACTGTCAAGTTTACGTGGGCCACTTATTGATTGGCTAGCCCAAGTGGTGCAGGTAAGGCAATACGATGTTGAGTATTCGGTGTGTTGTACCTCGGTGTCGCATTTGGTGCCCTTTGATGATATGGATAAGAAGTCTGATAAGGACTCATCTTCTGTTGGACAATATGGGGGTTAAATGTGCAAAATGCCATATCGTGCGATGTTGTGTTGCATAAATGACAAAATCTATGGGTCAGTCTCAGATTTTGCTTTAGGACCGGGCACTCGTTCGTTGTATGGTTTTATGTACATACTGAATACCATTCGCGTCGAGGATACTATTGGCAATTTACATCAGTGATGAAGCCTACGAGAGTTAGTGTGAAGATCTGGTGAAGATCAAGTCAAAAAAGTGGTTTTGAACCCTCGTAGACAGTGAAATTTTTACTTCTTGTGAGAGTTAACTCTTGCAGAAAATTTTGTAGTGAGATCTGACCCAGATCTAGCTACTGTGAACCTTGCGAGAGCTACTTCTCAAAGATCTAAAAGATATCAAGTTTTTTACCTGCAAAAATAACTAAAGAACCCTTGCATACCCAACCCTCACACAAGATAACCCTTGTAGACAAGATCAGTGGAAAGATCTGCATCAGATCCAACTACCATCAAAACCTCAGGTCAATCAGTGCAAGGAGTAAAAAGTTATCATGGAAAAACCACCGTAAAAGGCCTAAAATTCACTTTCGGCTGATCAGATCGATCAGATCCTTGAAGATCCAGACTGCATCGTATTGTATAAGCAAGATCCAATCACTTTGGAATCCACCATCGGATGAATCTGAGATCGGGACGATCAATAGCACGAAGGATAGCAAATCAAGCACCACACCTTTCCAGATTAGCACCTGCGCAACAAGAGGCAGAACCGGAACCAATACCTGTCGCTTCCTTGCAAGTAGTCTGGAGAGCACCATAGATGGAAATAAGAAAATATGACGGATCATCAGATTCCATCCGATTCCTCCAGATCTATGAGCAAGCTTGTGAAATCTACGACGAACGGACACGTGCGGAGAAGCTGATGTTATTCCCTATGTCCCTACTAGCAGTGGCTCATGATTGGTTTTTCAACCTGTCAAAGGAAGTAGAATTCACCTGGGAAGCGGTTAAAGCGGCTCTCATTATGCGCTTTAAACCAAGGAAGTTCCTGGAAGACCCGTTTCTCCTGCTGAGCAAAGTCAAGATGGGAAAACGAGAAAGGGTCCGGGACTATATTGAATGGGTCAAACATCTATGACCTGAATGCAGTGCAGTCCTAACTCTCGATCATGTGGTTCCTAGCCAGATTACCACGAAGCATCAGAAGAGAACTGAAACGACGGGAGCATTACACTACTCTGCAAGAAGCGATGGAAGATGCCATCAGGGAAGAGGATGGGGGATCTGACGACGAATATCCTTCCACCCACACTCCTACTCCCTCAATCGCATCATCATCATCAAATGCATCAGCTCTATCCACATAACTGTTGTTGGAGCAAATGACAAAATTACACAAATAGTAGATGGAACAATTTATGACGCAGTTTGACCAGAAACTAAAGGCCTTACAAGGAACTGTAGTAGTAACTCCACATCAACCAGAACCAAACCAGCTACAGTATCCTCGATGAGAAAATGTATGGTGTTCAGTATGCATCGAAAACCATACAACGAACGAGTGTCCAGTCCTAAAGCAAAATTTGATACTGACACATAGATTTTGCCATCTGTGCAATGCAACATCACACGATACGACATTTTGCCCGTTTAACCCTAGGGTTGTTCAATAGAAGAGAAGTCCTTATCAGACTTCTTATCCTTATCATCAAGGGGCACCTAACGCGGCACCAAGGTACGGCGCACCCAATCAACCACAACACATGGCCTTACCTGCTCCACCAAGGCCAGCCAATCAACAAGTGGCCGATGTAATCCTGACAGTAGTGAAACAAGAGATGCAAATGCCACCTCAGCCTGAGCAGTAGCAGTGGTACAGACCAGATGAACCATTTATGGATACTGCCATAAATGAATATATTTCGGCCTATGCAGCTCAAACTCAATGTCAAGGTGGAAGAAATTACGGCTGCTGCGAAGGACACAGGATTGTAGAATGGCCCTACAAGGAACAATATACAACCTCTTGTCGAGATTGCGGTTATGGACACTGTTTCAAGAATTGTCCATTTAAACCTGGAACCAATGCACCTCTTAACATCATTGCCATACAACAACCAACAGTTCCAGCAGGGATGCCATCGAAAGGTCAACAAGACTACGCTCCTGTGTTAGCTGTTATGCGAGCATAGAAGAGGAAGGAAGTGGCTCCCTCACCACCACCATCGGTCACTGACGACCAACCCTCAACTTCAATGCCATATCCAAATTTGAGGGAAGAGAGAAGACAGTACCAGAAAATAAGACACTGGGTACAAAAAGCACAAGAGGAGGAAAAAGAGCAAGAACGAGACAATCCCACAGAACCTCCAGTCGGCGTCGAACGAGAACCGCAAGCGGGCTCACCACTGCGCATTGATCAGAATGATCGGTTGCACCAACATGAACCACCTTTTCACATGGTGGAGCTTGAGGAACCATGCATTGAAAGGCTCACACTTTTGTTGTCAAGCCATGTTAGTCTACCACTTGGAGAACTACTGCGGATTGCACCACAAGCAGGTGTAGTTGTCGATATTCCCATAAAGATAACAGACATGCAGTTTGTGATTACTTTTGTGGTCATGGATATACATGAATCTCCATCTGCATACCGAGTTTTACTGGGAAGACCATGGTTGAGGACTGCACAAGTAGTACACAACTGGGGTACATGGAAACTCACCTTTGAGAACAGAGAATGGGCTGTAAAGGTTGATCCAACCACATGGGTGGTGAAACCTATTGCACCCAAGGCTGATGACGGATCATCCACGACAGATTATATGATTGATCGCCCAAGGCCAGCCAAGGGAGGTCACTATCATTCAGAGACGGATGTCATGAGATGGATAGATGCATTAGCAACTATTGAATGCCAGACATGTCAATATGAATCAGATCCAGAACCGAGTACATCTTCACCCAAATGTTACACTATGGACACACCAATCACATTTGGGGTGAATATGATAAACGTGGCATGGCTGTCAGCGGATCCTATTGAGAACACAGTGGACGATGATCTAGTCCCTTGGCAACATGCTCTAACTTATAATAAGGAGGTTGAGCTAACTGATGAACAGGTCCTACACCACATGGACCCAGATTGTTATGGAACCAAGAAGGTACCAGCTCAACCACCACAAAAGTCTGCTATGGCGAAAGTTTCAAGGATCGATCCACCCAAGGCACATGTGAATAAGAAGAATCAGTTGAAGCAACGCTACAACCAGGTGATCCGATGGAGTGACCTACCCACAACAGTCCTGAAGAAAGACAACAAGGATGAACCCACCAAAATGACAAAAAAGAGCAAAAAGAAGGTGTTGGATTCCTTAAAGTCAATCAAGTTGGACTCAGATACAACGTCATCTTCTACATAGGTGACAAAAAATAAAAAAATGACCAGTCAGGTTAAGATCAATATGCTGAAAGAGGAATCTTGACGAGCTCCAGTTTACAAGATGCCTGATACTTTCAAGAATCATACATTGGACGACGTGGTAATCATGATGCCGCAAGCCCAACAAGAACCTGATCAAAGTCAGACACCAGCGAACAAGTCTTCGAGGGACCTGCGCATACACAACCGATGAATCTTGTGGAATTAGGAGAAGAAGAAAGGATAGTGCATGTGGGAGAGCAGTTAACACCCACGTAGTTCAAGAGACTACGATCCTTGTTGGTGGAATATAAGGACTGTTTTGCCTGGAGCCATAGTGATCTGAAGGGCATTCCGCCAACAGTAGTCCAACATACCATACCCTTGGTGGATGGAGCAGTCCCCAAGGTGAGCCATTACTACCACTGCAACCCAAATTATATAGAACCGATCAATCAAGAGTTGCAAAAGTTGATGGACGCAGATTTCATTTACGAAATCGAGCACACAGAATGGGTATCACCAATAGTTATAGTACCCAAGAAGAATGGCAAAATGCGGATCTGTGTAGACCTGAAGGCGCTTAATGCAGTCACCAAAAAGGACCATTTCCCTTTAATTTTTATGGAAAGTGTCCTTGATAGAGTAGCTGGCGACGAAGCCTACAATTTTCTGGACAGCTTCAGCGGCTACAACCAGGTGAAAATAGCCCCCCAGGACCAGCACAAGACAACATTTGCCACGGAATGGGAAACTTATGCCTATAAAGTGATGCCATTCGGACTTTGCAATGCCCCAAGCACTTTCCAGCGAGTCATGCGGGCGACATTCAAAGATTATTTGCAAAAATTTCTGGAAATTTTTTTGGACGATTTGTGCGTGCATGGACTAGATTCAGAACACTTATCCAATTTGGACAAGGTGCTACAAAAATGCCGCGAATACCAAATCTCCCTGAATCCAGAAAAATGTCAATTCTGGGTGACACATGGCTTGATACTCGACCATATAGTGTCAAGACACGGGATTGCCATAGATCTATCAAAGATCAAAATCATTATTGATCTACCACCACCGGGGACGATCCGCGAGGTCTACATTTTTGTGGGTCATGCTAACTATTATAGGATCTTCATTCTTGATTTTGCTAATGCTAATCAACTAGTTAGTTAGTCTTCATCATTGCTATTCATTTTAGCTGGGCGTGAAGCCCGTTGAGCTGCCAGCTGGCAGCATGACAGATTCTTCTTCGTTTGTTTTGTAGTTTTTCGTTTGCATCCCTTTGCGGTTTGCGGTCCTGGAGGTGTGTTTACGATCCACGAATAATTCGCGAATCGTTCGTGCTTCTAGTCAAGGGACGTTGACTATCACGAATTGTTCTTGTTTGACTTTTCGTTTCTTGTTCATGCTGCAAGAAAGTTGCAAGAGTTCACCATTTCTGACACTCCCTCTTGAACCCTGCAGCTTTGTTCATTTAATCCAATTGCTCTTCTTTGCTTGGCAAAGAGTGGCTTGTCGAGCGGTTTCGTGAGCAGATCTACAATCATATTTTTTGATTTAATATACTGGACCTAGAGCTCTCCTTTCGAGATCAAATCTCGAACGTGATGGTACTTCAGAGGTATGTGCTTTGTCTTGGAATGGAAGACGAGGTCTTGGGACAGATAGATGGCACTATGAGAGTCCATCATCATCATGCTTGGTCCTTCTTGTTTTATCCTGATTGCCTCCAACATCATTTGTAGCCACACTATCTCATTCGCCACTTTCGAGGCTGCGACATACTCAGCTTCGCAAGAGGATTGAACTACCAAGGTTTGTTTTTTGCATATCCAGCTGATTGCAGTTGTAGCAGCTAATAGTGCCATTTGATTTCAGCTTTTTCTTGTAGACCCACTTGCAGTCGACTACTTTTCTGTTTTCTGGCAGTGACTCTAATGTCCATGCCTCGTTTTGCCTCATCGACTCGATCTCCTATGACATTGTCTGCTTCCAGAATTCTCCCTTTGGACGGTGGATAGTTTCTTGGTATGTTGCTGGCTCTTCTATGAAACTGCAGTACTCGAATTGCGTATCTTCATTCCATTGAAGATTGTCAGAGTAGCGGTCTGGAGGTCTTCTTTGTCTCGTTGACCTTTGAGGTCCGTTTCGTCGCTGTTCGAACATTTCTTGTTCGTGGGGTCGATCCTCTGCTTCCTGCTGCTCCGGAGTCAGGGGCTCTGCATTCTCATTTGATGTCTGTCCTTGATCTCCCTCTTGAATAGGCAGCAGTGTGAAGATCTCATGGCCTCTTTCATATTTTAGTCTAGGAAATGTGACCTCATCAAACTTCACATCTCTGCTCGAAACAACCTTCTTCGTGGTTGGATCGTAGAGCCTGTACACATGTGTTTCATTCGAGTAGCCGACCATGATTGTTTGTTCAGATTTGTCATCGAGCTTGCTTCTCTTTTCCTTCGAAATGTGCTTGTATGCTGCACATCCAAACACTCGTACGTATGACAAATTAGGCTTTCTGCCTGTCCACATTTTGTATGGTATTTTGTTTTCCAGCGCTGTTGTTGTAGATCTATTCCGTAGGTGTACAACTGCAGCTATTGGCTCTGCCTAAAATTGACCTGGCAGTTGAGCCTGTGCCATCATGCATCTGGCTCCTTTCATTAGCATTTTGTTCTTTCTGCCACACCATTGTATTCTGGTGTGTATGCAGGAGCGAACTGGTGTTCGATCTCCCATTCTTCGCAAAAGTTTTGTATTCACCTCCATTGTCAGATCTAAGGATCTGTATCTTTTTTGAGGTGTGTTCCTCTGCGAATGCCATGAACTTCTTGAAGGAATCAAACACTTCGGATTTCTTCTTCAAGTAGTACATCATGGTCATCCGGCTGTAATCATCTATAAACGTTAGAAAGTATCTCAAACCTGAGAGTGAATATGTTTTCATCGGTCCATAGACATCAAAGTGGACGAGCTCAAGAACTTCCTTGGCTCTTCTTCCCTCGTGTGTGAATGGATTCCGATGTTGCTTGCCTTTCTGACAAGCTTTGCAAAACTCAGCCTCGGGCCTTGAGATCTTGAGACCTGTGACAATGTCCTTTCTTCTCATGTCATACAGGCTCCGCATGTTCAGATGATACATTCTCCTATAACAGAACTGATCTTCATTTTTTGAAGCATTTAATATGCTATCAGAGTTGCTGATTATTTTGGCCTGGTAGAGGTTTCCTTCTCTGCATCTGATCATCGCAGCTTGTTTGTCGTCTGCTCGATCATACGACAAGTGTTGCCATCGAACAAAACTCGAATGCCTAGATCTGCCATCTTGGAGACAGATAGCAGATCCTTTCTGAGTGAGGGCACATAAAGTGCTCCTGGTAGCTCTGCTTGGCCTGATAGTGTTTGTAGCTGTAGAGAGCTAATGCCTTTGACATCGTGTCTGCTTCCATCACCTAGAATCACTGCTTTGTCATTTTTGAGTTCGCAAAAGTTGATCAAGATTTTCTTGTTGCAGGTTATGTGAGATGTTGCCCTTGAATCGATGACTACATCGTAGTTGTGTTCAGAGTTTGTTTTTTCTTTTTGGGTTGAATCTGCAGTCGTATGTAGAATGCCCTTTCATCTTGCAGTGCATGCAAGGTATTGCTGGATTGAACCAACATTTGTTGGCCCTATGGCCTGGTTTGTGACAGTGATCGCAAGAAGAAAACTGCTGATTCAAGGACTTCGTCTTCTCAAATTTTGGCTTGTTTTTGTTCTTCTTCTTTTTTTTCGTGAAGAGAGCCTTCTCTTGATCACTGCTTCCCTCTCCTTCATCTCTCATCAGTCTCTCATCAGCGACAAGACTGACTACTTTGTCGAATGTCATATTTGGTAAACTCAGTATGAGCATTCTCAGCGGTTGATAGGACATCAGTAGAGATTTCATGAAGTACATTAGATGCTATGGTGCTAGGACCTGATGCTCCTGTCCTGATGCAACGAGTTGAGCAGAGATCTTTATGACCTTCTCAACGTTTTGGTCCAACTGATTGCCATTCCACTGTATGGATTGCAGCTGATTGTGAAGGTGCATGATTGAAACTGCAGTCCTCACTTCTGCTTTAATCTTTCCCACACTGCATGGCTACTTTCGCAGTCTTCAATCTGCATGAGTAGATCTTCATTTATGGACAAAATGATGATTGCCATTGCACGCTCATCCTTTCTGATCCATTCAGCTCTCCTCGAGTCTCTCTTTGGAGGCTGCACCTCTGAAAGCTTGGTCACCGACCAGATGCCTTTGCCCTTCAGAAGCGTTTTGATTTTCGATTTTCAGATTCTGTAATTTGCGCCATCGAGAATGATTGCTACTTTGGTTTGGATTGTTGTAGCCATATTGTGTTGTCTGGAAGAATCACTACTGGAATATCAGTAGTGATAACCTGTCCGCTCTAATACCATGTTGCGGAAGCGAGAGCGTTTCATTTTCTTCTTCTCTCTTCTTATTCGCGAATGATTTTATGTCTTTGAACTTTCTTTTGCGCGAAAGCTTTTACGGAATCCCAAACATGCGACCACACATCACAAAACACATTTTATTCTATCAATCAAGACAGCACAAGACAAGGAGATACATGAAAATAGAGCGATTGTTTTATCAATTTAGTTTTAGAGCGAGATCGTCAATGTCTCGCTCGTCGGCGGAATGACACTTTGCTCTTTCGCTGTGTACTGCTCGTTGGCAGACTTTCATACACAACTCTAGTATTTTTTACTTTCTTGCTCTATTCGCTACGTCTCTCTCTGTCACTTACAGATATCTGTTTTCTAATAATTTTTGTGATCCAGAGAGGATCGTTTATACCTCCATTGTGTGGAGTCTTACATGACGTAGAATCACAAGACTAGTTAACGCTAATTAACTAGTTAGTTAGTCTCCGTCGTTGCTATTCGTTTCAGCTGGGCGTGAAGCCCGTTGAGCTGCCAGCTGGCAGCGTGAGAGATTCTTCTTCCTTGTATTTTGTTTTGCGTCCCTTTGCGGTTTGCGGTCCTGGAGGTGTTTTTACGATCGACAAATAATTCGCAAATCGTTTGTGCTTCGAGTCAAGGGATGTTGACTGTTGTGAATTGTTCTTGTTTGACTTCTCATTTCTTGTTTGTGCTGCGACAAAGTTGCAAGAATTCACCATTTTTGACATCTTTTTGAACTAGACCTATCTTCTACACACGACATGGTATCAGAGCGATTTCACTACTTTATCTGATTTCAATATGATCAGAGCGAAAGCTCTAATACTTGATATCTTTTGCAATATCAAATTGATATCATAATCTTCATTCTTTTCAACCTTTCAGTATCAAAGAATTGATTTCTTATTGTTGGGCATTACCACATCTTAGCGTTATCGATGCAATCGACAAACTAAGTTCCAGATGGATTCTCAAAGTGACGTTGGTCTTATCGCAGACAAGCTGAATGGATCCAATTATCATTTGTGGAAATTTAAGATGAAGACCTTGCTAATCGCTAGCGAATTATGGAATGTTGTTACAAGTAAGGAAGTAAAACTTGAAGACGATGACTCAAAGTGGAAATCGAAGGACAGTAAAGCTTTTGCGCTAAGCATCCTCAATATATCAGATACACAAATTGGACACATAGTTGAAGCTAAAACGTCAAAAGATGTTTGGGCCATTTTGAATTTATTATATGACATGAGGGACATAACTACTAAGTTACATCTATGAAGGAGACTCTTCACATTCATTAGAGGAAGGTTGAGTTCAAAAAAGGCCACCTATGAATTCATGCCAAGATCTCTTTTGCATTTTGTCACTATTTTCAACTAATATTTTTGACTCGCTATAACTCTTTAGTAGTAGCTCAAAACTATGAGATTTAATATATCATTGGAAAGCGCTTGACGAGAGCTTTCCAAGGCATTAATTTTCATTGCATTCTGACATAACAATCAAAAGTTATGCCATTTTTAGTGTAGACTCAAAATGTGACTCAAAGAAGTAACATTACGTTGAAGCCACTATGTCAAAAAACTATTGGACCACATGTACAAAAGAAGTAATTAAAAGTGAATAAAATATAAAAAAAGAATCTTTACAAAAGGCCCTGTTTGTATTTAAATTTCCTCTAATGCAAAATGTTTGTTGGTGATTCACTTCATAGTCACATTAACCAGTTTAAGAATCTCTTGCAAGAGATGGCCATTGTCGAATCAGTCATAGACGATCAAGACGCAATTATGACATTGCTTTCAAGCTTGCCCTCAACGAATCAAACCACTTAGGCCAAATAAGGGGGAGAGTACATCTCCAATGAATTCAAGGACTATTGCCTTGACAACGACATTGAGCAACAATACATCACTTCCTATTCACCTCAGTCAAAAGGTCTTGCTGAGAGAAAGAACAAATTCTTAGTTGAATCGACAAAGTGCATGTTATCACATATGACACTTACAAAGTGCTTCTGGGCTGAAGCTGTTTCAACAACAACCTATATTCAGAATAGATGTTCTACTAAAGGCCTCTCAATTAAAACACCATTCAAAGTTTGGACAGGTACCAAACTTTCTTGATCAAACTTACGAGTTTTTGGATGTACTACTTTTGCGCAGATTCCTCGTGCTCGACTTCCAGGGTATCAAGCATGTTTTAATCAGCTACACTACTTTAGATCAAGCATACAAGTTATCGATCTCATCGAGCCAAAGATATTCACCAGTCGGGATGTCATCTTCATCAAAAATCAGTTTCAAGACCTCAATAAAAGAGTAGTTCCCATGTAGCCGACCTGCTAGATTCTCCTAACGCTTTGAATTTCCAGTTCCGCAGGCGACTATTCCCATTGAAGGTCCAAGCTCTTCTACTTCCGACGAGCAACAAATCAACGGCGGGTCAGAAGATGATGATGTTGTGATTCAACAACTACAGTATGATAGAAACGATCAACTTCCTATATTACCCAAAAGATCTTCAAGGACTAGCATACCACCCAACCAATATATTGATGAGTCTGCAGCCTACCTTGTTCAGGAACCGACATCTATCCAAGAGGCACTTAGTCAGCCTGACTCAGATCTCTGGAAAGAAGCTATGGATAAAGAGTATTCATCTCTTATCAATAACCAAACATGGACGATTGTCAAATTACCTGCCAACAGAAACATAGTTGATTGCAAATGGATTTTCAAAGTCAAGTATAACGTAGATGGAAGCATCAACAGAAGAAAGGCATGACTAGTAGCTAGAGGTTTTCCTCAGGTATACAACGTTGATTACACTGAGACCTTCAGTCCAGTAGTCAAGCATTCTTCAATTCGACTTTTGCTATCATTTGCCTCTGCAACAGATTTGGAAATACATTAAATGGATGTACAGACAACATATCTCAATGGAGTTATCGAAGAAGACATTTACATGGTGCAACCCAAAGGTTATATTATCGAGGGTAGACACAATCATGTGTGTAAACTCCACAAGACACTATATGGCTTGAAGCAATCTGCTCGAGCATGGTTTTAAAGGACCAATAGTTTCCTTATTGATCACGACTATACACCTAGCTCTTCAGATTCAAACATCTACTTTTAAGTATTGCAGTAGTCTTTTATCATTATCACTTTGTACGTGGATGATACATTGTTTTTTAGCAATAGTATCGATTTGATAAAAGAATTCAAGACAATGCTATCTTCCAAATTTGACATGATCGATCTGGGCGAAGCTCATTTCTGCCTTGGTATACAAATCCACATAGACAGAAAGCTGAAGTTGGTCTACATTACACAACATGGGTACATCTACAACATGTTAGTCAAATATAATATGATGAATAGCAAGTTAGCTCTCTCACCAATGGAACCAAGACTCAAATTGTCATGAGAAGCAGCAGATGTGTGAGTATCCTTACCATTCTATTATAGGATCTCTTATGTACGCCATGATCTGTACCAGGCTAGACATAGCCTTTGCAGTCAGCTCTCTCAGTCAGTTTATGACTAATCTTGGTATAACACATTGGAAGGCTCTTATCAGAGTCATGAGATATCTTTGAGCTACTATGGACTTTTGCATTTGTTATGGAGCAGTTGGCAATGACAAACTCAATTCCCTCAGTGGTTACACAACTACAAGTTGGACAGGAGATGTAGACACTCGTAAATCTACTTTCGGATTTACATTCTCCTTCAACAATGGTCCAATTTCCTGGAACAGTCGCAAGCAATCTTTGATAGCTCTATTTTCCATTGAATCAGAGTATATCGCAGCCTCTCAAGCTACAAAGGAAGCAATTTGGTTGAGAAACTTACTCTCAGATATCGGTCTAAATCAATATGCTCCGACGACATTATTTTGTGATAATGAAAGTGCCAGCGCTTTATCAGCGAACCCTAGATTTCATTCTAGGACTAAGCACATTGAACTGAGGTATCATTTCATTAGAAGCAAAGTTCTCAATGAAGAAGTTAGATTGATAGCTGATATTTTTACCAAAGCATTAAGTTTGGAGTCACACAGAAGATTCTGTGTAGAACTAAGTTTGAAGGTCAAGGCATTCAAGGATTCAGATTAAGGGGGAGTGTTTACCAGTTTGATTAAGGATTTGTTTACTAGTTTGATTCTCCTTCTTACCAATCGACTAATCGGTTTTAATCTTCATCCATTGTTAATCCAGTTCTGCGGATTTTTCAGTGTGTTTACATAGTCTGCAGAATTACAAGTGTTTTTACATAGTCTGCAAAATTACACGAAGTTTACGAAAGTGTTTCCTTTTTCGCCTGTCAGGAATCTTGCTGAAAAATGCGATGTCTCCTTTTTCGCATTTTTCACCTAATAGAAATCTCGTGTAAAATCACAGTGTTGCATTTTTCGCTTTTTTCAAAGAGCCTCAAATGTTAAGGAAATGACTTTGGCAAAGTGTGGGGAAACTCTAAATGAGATCTAAAGGCACTTTATCTTTTTTTGCTTTTTTCATCTTTTTCGTGAAAAACTCGACAGTGTCGCTTGTGGATGTTTTAGTTCATTTCTGCAGAGCTACAGTTTTGGTTCATTTATGCAGGCAGCACGTTTACGGCCAATTTCACCGCTTATAAGCAATCAACAAGGACCAGATGGATGCCAGCGGATCACCAGCCAACTTGCAATCACAATTGATGACCTAATTTTTTAGTATAAATAGTTGTTCATATTCATACAGTTTAATTCATTGGAAATCAGAATTATCAAAGGCATTTGAATAGTGAGCTCTCTCTCTCTCTCTCTCTCTCTCTCTCTCTCTCTCTCTCTCTCTCTCTCTCTCTCTCTCTCTCTCTCTCTCTCTCTCTCTCTCTCTCTCTCTCTCTCTCTCTCAAGCCTGCGAGCTTGAATACTCCCGAGCATTCTAGCTCACTTCTTAGAATTGTTTTAGAGATAGCTATTGTGCTACTTTCATTTTAGCCGCTCAAAGATAGCATAGAGTACGCAGCTTTGATCCTCAACTTATTGTACTCATTTACTTCTGTTTCGTTTTTGAATCAATACTATTCTTTATTGCGTTTGACTTCATCTCAGAATGTATGTGTTTTCTAGAGCTCTTCGCAATGAATTATTTGTCTCATAATTTTTTATGCTTAATTGTTTGGCTATGTTTGAAGATTCTCTGTCTTAGAATCTGTTAACTAGTTCTTTGTTTCTTTACTTCTTTTACTTCTTGTATAAAGCTTTAACGGCTCGGTATTCTGTCTGTCAGCAAAGACTGTGGGCACTCCTTGAGATTATATTTCTTGCTCCCAGATTAGGCAAACGAGACTGATAATCATTGTAGCAATGTCCTGCCTGTCATAGGACATTTGGATGGGTCTCTCTTGAACTGAATGCACATGAATAATCAACCAAAATGCAAGCCAATGCATTCAACAAATGATCTACGTTACTGCTCAGTTGAACAACGATGGGTTCCTACTTCTACTTTGCTACAAAATGAACTGAATCAGATCCTAAGCACTAATATACTTGCATTAATTGACAAAACAAGAAACAGGAATTAATCTACAGCATTTTAGAGGTCCAAGAATCAAGAAACCAACCAGTCTTTTGATTCTTGGACATCCCAAGAACATCAAGGACTAGAATGTTGGAGGATATGCAAGATTTATGCCACATTTCTAGCCTATTTAGTTTACTTGAATGCCGATTCCTACATTAATCCACAAACAAGAAAAGAAAGCTAATCCATTCTAGGAAAGCATCAAATCTAATCCACTCTACAATCCACAACCACACACAAAGGAGAAAAGAAAAAGATCATGAATGCATCACTCAAGAAACAAGCATGATCAAGGAGCTCAATGGATGCACCAAACTCATGAAGGTTCTTCTCATTTCAGCATGGAGTTGATACAATACACAAAAAGCTCCTCTTCACAAAGAGGGAGTCTCTTAAATACGCAAGAGAGCTTCTTAGGTGGCATCCTAGTGGAATAATGCTCTCCACTAGAGGTCACCATCAAAAGGTGGCTCACTCTTCTTTCTTTAAGAGAGGTCTACTTGCATTTATTACATTTGCTTAAAAATACTAGTTCCTACACCATGAGGCTTACACAGTTCTTGCTTGTCATTCCTAACTAGCATTCCTCGGTTCTCAGTCTTCGTTCATCTCGTCTTCTCAGAGACCTCCTCGGTCTAAGGTGAGAGGTGCTCTTCAGTTGCTCTGTCCGAGTATCTTGGGGATTCGTCAGAATCAGCCAACAGACTACGTAATCACTGTAGTACTGGCAATTTCAAAGTCAGTTACTATAAGTTCAAATGTAATTTCTATCATATTGTTTTGTTTGAAATTGATAGGCATAGCCATGCATTGGAAAGTTGAAGATAGTTTATTTCGCCATGCAATAAAAGTTTGCCTTCTAGACACACGAATTATTTTCATTCGTTTTTTTTCGAGCTAGATCTATCTTCTACACACTACTTTCCGACAGTTTGGTTGAAAAACTTACTTTCAAATATTAGTCTGAATCAATATGCTCCGACATTATTATTTTGTGATAATCAAAGTGCTATTGCCTTATCAGCTAACCCTAAATTTCATTCTAGAAGTAGGCCCATTGAACTTAATTATCACTATGTTAGAAGCAAAGTTCTCGACAAAGACGTCAAGGCATTATTAGATTCAGATTAAGGGGGAGTGTTGGATTATTCTCCTACTAATCGACTAATCAACATTTTAGTCTTCGTCCAACTCATTATCGAGACCTGTAGTTTTCTTCGTGTTTCTACACAGTCTGAAAAAGTACTCGGGAATCGCTCACAGGTGGATCCGACTTATAAATGTTCGGGCATGGTCCAACAAATATCTTGTCAGGTGGAAGACAGTTTATTGTTTTCCTTAATTGAAGCTACAAAATTTTTGGAAAGATTCAAGTGGACCGAGGCAGCTCACTTTGGATGGATGCTAGCTCACTATCCATTATGATTCATGACCTAATGAGTTGTCCTACTATTGGACGTTGCTGCATTTGCTTAGTATAAATAGCTGCTCATATTCCTACAGTTTCAAAAAAAGAAGAAGAAAAAAGGATTGAATGCGATCAATAGATCAACAAGTATTGAATAGTTAGCTCTCTCTCTCTCTCTCTCTCTCTCTCTCTCTCTCTCTCTCTCTCTCTCTCTCTCTCTCTCTCTCTCTCTCTCTCTCTCTCTCTCTCTCTCTCTCTCTCTCTCTCTCTCAAGCCTGCGAGCTTGAACACTCTTGAGCATTCTAGCTCACTTGTTAGAGTTGTTTAGAGATTGTTATTGCGCTTACTGCTTATCAGCATTGCGCTTAATTCAACCTTTCATTTTAGCCGCTCAGAGATAGCTTAGAGTACGCGGCTTCGATCCGCAACTTATTGTACTCATTTACTTCTGTTTTGCTTTCATACTGAATCAATACTATCTTCTTATTGCATTTTGGTTCGTCTCATAATGTATGCGTTTATGTAGTTCTTCACGACTAATTATTTGTCTGATAATTCAATGCATCAATGTTCGGCTATGTAATCACTGTAGTATTGATGATTTCAAAGTTACTTACTATAAGATCAAATGTGATTTCTATCATTATTGTTTTGTTCAAAATCGATAGGCGTAGTCTTGCATGAATAAAGAGGTAGATAGTTTATTCCGCTGCGCACAATAAGTTTTTATTCTTGTCATTTGAATTCTTTTTATTCGAATCTTATTTGTTCGAATTCTTTTTATTCGAATCCTATTCGACCTATCTTTCACGCACCTATTTCCAACAAGGAGAATGAGAAGCCTACTTCCTCCTTAATAGGTAAGGCCACCTTGTAGTGTAAGGTATAATACCATTCATGCAAGAGAGAGAGAGAGAGAGAGAGAGAGAGAGAGAGAGAGAGAGAGAGAGAGAGAGAGAGAGAGAGAGAGAGAGAGAGAGAGAGAGAGAGAGAGAGAGAGAGAGAGAGAGAGAGCTGTCGTGTAGCAATATAAATACATGTGCACTACCCATTGTAAAAAACACTCTCACATTGAAGAGACTCTCAGACTCATTCAATCAGAGACACAACAACGAGATAAGATAGCAAGAGATGTATATTGGTGATTCAAATTCAGATTTTTTAATTTTCGTATTTGATCAATAGTTTCTGTTTGTCTAAAATTGTCTTAAGTTGTCTCTTAATTCCACATATTATTTTTGCATGCTAATTCAATCAAGGTAAATACTGTTCTATTAGTACATAGATAAAAAAAAAAAACCCGATTGAAGACACTAATATGAGTTTGATTTATTCAAAATTTCATCGTGTTCTCTGTGGAAGAATTACTACTAATTTTTCCTACATATATATTTCGAATTCAAGTTTGTTTCTCATCCTTTGTCAATTAAACTGTGCACTTTGTTAGTAGAACCGAGATTTGTCTGATAAGGTGTCCTACAGCTCCCTCTCAAAGTGGACAGTTGGATTAACTCCAATCTTCTTCACTGCTTCTCGAACAAGGCTTTACTGAGTGGCTTTGTAAAGATATCAACTTTCATTTCCTCTGTAGATATGAAGACTATCTTCAGTATCTTCTCTTCAACTAAGTCCCGACTAACATGATACTTTGATAGCTATATGCTTTATTTTTGAATGAAACACAAGATCTTCCGTAAGATAGATTGCTGAAGTGTTATCCATTAATAAGACATAAGATTTAGAAATAGATTCATCAAATCCTTCCAACATTTGTTTGATCCATAGCAGCTCGTTTGCCATCTTAGTTGCTGCTACATATTCGGCCTCACAAAAAGATTGAGCTACTGATGTTTGCTTCTTGCTTATCCAGAGTATGGCTACTCCAGATGCTAGAGTACAACCTCCTGAAATACTATTGTTATCATCCTTCATGGATGCCCAGCTTGCATTACTGTAAGATTCGATCCGAAATCCAGCTTCCTTTGAATAACACAGTCCATAGTCTTTTCTTCCTGGAGAATTGTACTACTCTCTTTGCTAAATTCCAATGCACCGATCCTGGTTTCTGATTAAATTGGCTCAGCTTGTATACTGCAAATGCTATATCAGGTCTAGTATTTTTTGCAAGATACAACAATGATCCAATTAGCCTACAATAGGGTGTATTGGCGATTCGCTTCTCTTCCTCGAGAATCTGTGGACCATCTGCCTTGTTCAGTATTGTTCCAAGTATCATGGGAGTATGCACAACTTTGCATTCAAGCATGTTGAAGTCTTAAATGATTTTTCAAGTGTACTTTTGTTGGTGAAGATACAGCTTACCACCTTCACAATCTCTTTTGATCTGCAAGCCTAGATAGATTTTTGCTTCTCCTAGGTCAGCAATCTCAAATATTCCAGAAATATCTCTTTTGACATCTGAAATTAATATTAAATAGCTAGAATGATAATTTCATTTTGGACATGTTTGATATAGACATTCGATTCAGCGAATAAAGGTTCGAAGCCTAAAGAACGTAGTGCTTTGTCCTTCTTTCTATACCATTGTCTGGCTGCTTGTTTCAGACCATAGATGCTCTTATTCATGTGACATCCGAATTCAAAATATTCTTGGCTTATAAAACCAAGTGGTTGGTCCATAAATAAATCTTCTTCTAATTCTGCATGCAAGAAAGCAGTTTTCTCATCCACAATATGGATTTTGAGATCATGAGCCACTGCGTAAGCGAATAACAAGCGAATTGATGTATGTTTGGCTACCGGTAAAAAATTATTAGTGTAGTCGATCCCATTTTTCTGTGAAAAACCTTTTGAAACCAACCTTGCTTTGTATTTGATGTTATCTCCATCAGGATCTGTTTTGATCTTGTAGATCCACTTGCATTTGACTAGTTTTCTTCCATCAGGTATAGGTGCAAGTGTCCATACATTGTCCTTATACATGGATGACATTTCATCTTCCATTGCTTGAATCTAGTGGTCTTTATATGGTCCATCAATAGCTTTCTCAAATGTTTGAGGTTCGTCTGTGAAACCACAAAATTTGATGGCTATATTTGTTGAAACATCTTGACCAAATCTTACTGGTGGTTTTCGTTGTCTATCAGATCTTCTCATAGTCTGTATAGGTTTCGAATTCAATTCTGCATTTTCAGGTTCGACCTTGTCTGCTAGAATTCGAACTGGTGATTTGAGTCTATCAAGTACTCGATCTTGAACTCCCTCTAAATTTGGTAATTCTCGTTCATCATCTGCTTGTTTTACTTCTGTCGTTGGTACATCCTAATAATTTTTGAAAATTTCATTGCCGACTAAATCATTGTCTACTATGTACTTTGACTCGTTGAATTTGACATCTCGAACAACTTTTATTCTGCTAGTTTCGAGTATATAGACTCGATAATATGACGAATGTAACTCGAATCCTACCAGAAAATCTTGTTTTGTCTTTTCATCGAGTTTCTTTCTCAATTTGTCTGGTATGTGCATATAAACTGCACAAAAATGTCCGAACATGTGCAAGATTTGTCTTTGACTTCCACCATATTTCATGAGGATTTTTTATCTGGTATTCAAGATTTCGGAATTCGATTCTGAAGATAATTCGATGTAGCCACTGCTTCTGCCCAAACTGTTTTGGTGTTTTCACACGAGTCATCATACATCTAGCAGCTTCCATAAGTGTACGATTCCTTCATTCAGCAATTCCATTGTGTTGAGGTGTGTATGATGCAGTCTTCATATGCATAATACCTCGATCAGTACAGTAAGCTTTGAATTTATTGAAAATGTACTCACCTCCACAATCGGTGCGAATATGCTTCAACTTGTTGCCTGTCTACTTCTTAGCCCAATTTTGTATACTCAATAAATTTCTCAAAAGCTTCAAAAATTAAGAGATATATTGCGTGAATATTCTAGACAATTTTATATAATCAGAAACAATTGATCAATAACAAATTTTTATAATTATGAATCTGAATCATCGGTATACATCTCTTGCTGCCTTGTTTCTTGGTTGTGTCTCTGATTGAGATGTTACAACGAGTAGTGCACATGTATTCATATTGTTACATGACAGGTTTTTTGGCCTTTTAATTCTATAATAGTAGATCTATTTGTTAAGATGGTTGACATTCAATAAATGTTCTATTTCCATACTCGAATGATTTCTGTTAGCGGTGGTGTGTTTGTTTGTTTCGCAGGCTATAAATGTACACATGCTTCATCCTCCCATTTACCGAGAGAGAGAGAGAGAGAGAGAGAGAGAGAGAGAGAGAGAGAGAGAGAGAGAGAGAGAGAGAGAGAGAGAGAGAGAGAGAGAGAGAGAGAGAGAGAGAGAGAGAGAGAGAGAGAGAGAGAGAGAGAGAGAGAGAGAGAGAGAGAGAGAGAGAGAGAGAGAGAGAGAGAGAGAGAGAGAGAGAGAGAGAGTTATTGTATGTTTGAGATTGGAGAAATGAATAGAGTGACAAAGGTTATTCTTTCTAATTTCTGTTCTCCGCACTGCTAAGTGTGAGTGATTTCGAGTCTACTAGCAATCTCGTACGTAGAACTTCAATCATTCTTTGGCCAGACACAATACGATAATCCATTACAGGTATTTCCGTGAAGTTGAATTAAAGAACTGTCTTTAAATCATTTTTACCTGTCTGTGCAAATACTTTGTGTTCGACATTCGAGTGAAATATCCCTTGGTACAGTTTTCCACAATTGCTGATAGAAAAGTATGTATGTTGTGAAATGGTAGTCCTTGACTGAGGAACTGAGTTATTGATTTGTATTTGTGTTTGTAACGAAGGTAATTGTTTCTAACATATTCGTGAACTACTTAGTTCCTTAACCATGACTGGACTTTAGTTGTTGAGGACTTCTATCTAGAACACATTAGTTCAAGAATAAGATTAACATTTTGTCTGTTCGTACGCATCTGCATCGAACATATCACATATCCTTGCTGACAATTTAATTAGTCAGAGTGTAATCATTCGAGCTACCTTGATAACATTTCATTTGCAGAATGCTTTGCATTTGGTTTGATAGAGAAAGACTGCTGTTTAGCACTCATTACTTTACACACCTTTTCTAAAAGTGGTATTGGCTGCTTACAAAATGTCTGTTGACAACCAGATTTTCACTCAACCCAATTTCATTCGAAATAAGTCAATAATGTATCAACTTAAGAACTTTTAAGTGCTATCTCCTTGGGGAATGAATTAAATACTACATAAATACAGTAATTCTGTGTTGGTATATTGCGATACAATTCAAGCCAATTTTGATTACTTTTTGACAATATAATGACTAAATCTCACTCACTAAGTCAAATCTAATCAATGGCACTCAATCTTGGTAGCTTTTCCTACGATTAGCACCAAAAAATCTCATCAAGAGCCAATAGAATCCAATTTTATGGATCTAATAATATTGTGTAATAAATGCAGGTTCAGAGGTGCCCACACATGTGGACAGTACAGATTTTTATCCTTACGAAGTTTGGAATCAAATCCCTTCACCAATGTTGAGATTCAAACTCGTTGTCTCATTACTAGTTTTTAGCACCAAAACTTGCTAAATATGGATTTGTCTTTGATCAATGATTAGGCTCTTGTACTTGGCTCTGATACCATGTTGGATTATTGTACTTTTGAACCATAAATTGGATCTACACAAGATCCACAAGAGTGATTGGATGCTTGCTTAACAATCTACTGCAAAAACTAGACACAAAAAAATGATCTAGAATGGCAATTTTACATTCAACAAGTAAGAACAATAAAAAAGCATTGATCATAGATGAAATCCAAGTCCACACGTGTGAACCACAGCCTGCTGTATAGCCTATAGATAGAGAATAAGGGCAATATCACTTTGGTTGCATTGAAGAAACATTTTGTTTCTAATGCCAAAGCTTTACTAGCTTTCAATTTTGAACCTTTGACAAAAGGCGACATGACACGACACGACACGAAATCAGTCGTGCCCCCCACGAACAGCCAAGTAGATCAGCCATGTAACAAGGGGTACAGCTGTTTGATCTGATAACATGACATCATCAGAAGTATTCTAGACCGTGGCTAATCTACCACTCTCGTAATTCGTGAATTAGTTGTAGATGTTTAATATTTCTAATCTGTAAGTTACAAGAATGCAACACGAAATTTTTCATGAACTTTATACTTTTTGATTGATGCATAATACAGTAAGTCTAATGCTAGTAAGCAAGACAATTGTTAGAAGACGAAAAATAGAGAATATGAATCCGCCTGCGTGCAAGATAATTTTGTAATAGGATCTGTAGATCCAAGGTCCACTAGTAAGTGAGACTCAAATTTGTGAGAGAACTGTATTTCTCTGTCGCTAATGCAGTGCATGGATCTGCATGCAGTGCTTGAAAGTATCAGAAAAATCAATACATGATTTTGTAGCTATTGTGCACATTATTATTCTAGATGATTGCATGATCTTGTATGTAGATTAGTCTGCTAATATTCGTGTGTCCAATTCACTTGTTCATTCTTATTTCGCATCTTGGTTTGATCTTTGTTGAATGCTACATTATTCTGTTAACATAGATCAGTTGTGTCTGACTACTCTCTGAAGGATTGTAAGAGTGATTTAGCCGACAGTGACCAGTGATCACATCTGAATTTCTGACAAACTGATCATGTTCGCGAATCCTTTCACTTTGTGCTGAAACACATTGCGATCAAGTACCACTTGATCAAAGACCTGATTGGCAAGAAGACATTGCAGACCACCTTCATTGGAACGAAAGACATGGTTGTTGACATTTTCACAAAGGCCCTAGACTAAGGTCTATTCAAGAGACAGAGGAGTAGCCTTGGAGTCGTCAAACTATCATGCTTTGAGAGAGAGCTGAAGAAACATTTTGTTTCTAATGCCAAAGCTTTGCTAGCTTTCAATTTTGAACCTTTGACAAAAGGTGACACGCCACGACATGACACGCAATCAGTCGTGCCCCCCACGAACAGCCAAGAACATCAGCCATGTACCAAGAGGTACAACTATTAGATCTGATAACATGATATCATCAAAACTATTCTAGATCGTGGCTAATCTGCCACTCTTGTAATTTGCAAATTAGTTGTAGATGTTTAATCTTTCTAATCTGTAAGTTACAAGAATGCGACACGAAATTGTTCGTGAACTATATACTTTCTGATTGATGCATAATATAGTAAGTCTAATGCTAGTAAGCAAGACAATTGTCGAAAGACAAAAAATATAGAATATGAATCTGCCTGCGTGCGAGATAATTCTATAATAGGATCTATAGATCCAAGGTCCGCTAGTAAGCGAGACTCGAATTCGTGAGAGAACTGTATTTCTCTCACGCCAACACACTGCATGGATCTGCATGCAATGCTTGAAAGAATCAAAAAAATCATTAGATTATTTTGTATCTGTTGTGCACATTATTATACTAGATGATTGCATGATCTTGTATGTAAATTATTCTGCTAATATTCGTGTGTCTGATTTGCTTGTTCATCTTTATTCTGCATCTTGGTTTGATCTTTGTTGAATGCTGCATTATTCTGTTAACATAGATCAACTGTATCTAACTACTCTATGAAGGATTGTAGGAGTGATACAGCCGGCAGTGACCAGCAATCACATATGAATTCTTGACGAACTGATCCTATTCACGAATCCTTTTGTTTCATGCTTCATTTTGCATTGCTTCGCGATCACCTGGCAATAAGGATAAATCAATCTCAAAGGTTCACCTAGGTTTCATTTCATTTTGTTTCATTTCATCTTGTTTTGTCTCGTCTCGTCTTGTCTTGTTACAGAGCTTGATTGCTTGATTGATCTTGTCGCGAATTATTTCGCTTCGTTTCGTTTCGTGTAGTTTCGTGATCTATGCTTCCAGCATAAATCAATGTTAGTGCAAGTTTCGCTTCGCTTCGTTTCGTTTCGTTTCGTTTCGTTTCGTTTTCTTCTAGAATTCGTCTCATTTTGTTTGGTTGTGTTATAGAGCCTGATTGATCCAACTCAAACAGAAATAATTCGAGTGTCGCGAAAAGTTTCGTGAACCGTTCATGATTTAATTCTTTAATTTTGTCAGTTTGTCACCAGAGTTGTTTTGGCTAGAATTTTGCATTTTCTGAGTGCATTTCCTTGCCATCATGCATTAGATCACAAACACACAATACAAAAGTGTAGTAGCTCAAGATTTGCCAATGAGCTCCAAAAGTTTTCCAAGTGTTCACTATGGAGAGTGTCTCCTACATAGTAAAGCCTCTTCTTTTGTAAAGTTAGGTGAATTTCCAGCATGTAATAAGAAAGTTAACTTAGCTTTCTTGCCCTAATTTTCCAACCTAGCCTCATTCCAAGAGTCGTGCAAAGTAGGTGGCTAGTTGGTCAATCTCCACCACAAATCTAGGAATTAGATCTTATAAAGTAGGAATCACTACCAAATTGACTTAATCGTACTCTTTAGACTTGATATAACCTAAACTAGGGTAGGTTTCCCACGTGGCTCCATGGCCTCACACATGTGGGACCCACTTATGTACATAATTTACATTATTCTACATGGCTAGATTTGCCAACAGTGTTTCACACACCGCAGTCAATCCCCTTGTGCCTCTCTTGCCATTTTATGCATCGTAGCGATAGGGGACTTTGTCATGGCTTGTACCAAGCAGAAAGCACGGTTTGTCAAACTTTGTCCCTCCTCCTCGTCCTCCTAAAAGAAGGGCAGTAGGAACTGGTAGGAGAAGAGGATGTTCCCAGAGACCATGGGTCAGGGACATTAGGAGATTGTAGAGGACTACTCATTTGCTTATTCCCCATGCCCCCTTGTACAGAGTAGTGAGGCAAGTGACAAAGTCACTTTCACATGACTTTCGCTAGAACATCACAGCCTTGGAAGCTCTTCGTACAGTTTATGAGGACTTCCAGACCAAGTTTTTCAAGGACTCAACCCTCTGCACAGTGCATGCCAAGAGAGTTATGCTTATGCTGCCAAACATGCATTTTGTTATGAGGTTGAGAAATACATATGACCAAGTTTTCATGAGTGGTTTTACCACTAGGCCACCACCGACAAAGAGAGGTCATGTGCATGAAAGAAGGAGGAAACAGGCCAAACATTCTAGGCCTAGGAAAAGAGTTATTATCAATGCAAGCCAGTCACCATTCCCTCCTCTCTAGACCATCAACCAAACTTTTTCTCCATCCATCGGCCCTACGTACTCCTTCAACAGCTCCTCGATTTTGCCGATTCTCACTCCTCGTGAGAACGACATGAATTCTACTTTAGATAAAATAATATTAGATATAGATAAAAGCCTAATAGGTGATTTTTTCAATGAGTTATGTATTAGATTTTCTGTAGATCCTAAAGACTCATTTTTGGATTCCAGGAGGTATATAGTTTTTGATGAGTATGTTGCTCAGGAGGTAGATAAGTTAGGAGTCCAATTTTGTTTCTGTATAAATGCCAATAATTATGTAAATTGTATAAATACTGGCTCCTGCAATGCCCTGAAAGAGAAGACAACATATATATATCAGACTCAGTTGTGGAGGCTAGTTTGATGTATTTTGTAAATAGATGTAGATGCGACACCAGTAAGGACATTGGTGTTGTGTTGTCATTTTTCGCACATAGTCTTGATAGCCATACTCAGTCGGCCAAGTATCTTCTCCACACAACTTCAAAGATGAAAGTTTTGATAGTTTCTTATTGCCAAAAGTAAGTGACTATGTAGAATATATTTTCTCAACATTTTCTATTAGCGTTTAATAATTCCTTCAGTGTGACTCATTGATCTCTTGTTTGCAGTCGTCAATGAAGCATGTTGATGCTGAAGTAAGTATTTCTCATCATGTATTTGTTAAACAGATAGATTGTTTTTTCTTAGAATGCTCAACTGACCTATATTTTGTGATTGCAGTCAGTTCTCCATCTACAATGTACAAGACTTTTTAGAGTGGCTCATGGAATCTGGGACTCCGGATATACGAGAGGTAAATAAACTAGTGAATACATTATTAATGTTCTAATCATGTCATCTTGACTATTTTTTGATAAATTAATTAGCTCGGTGCCTTTGGATGTGCAGTACAAATGCAGAGCGTTTACAATGAATGAGATATATGAGTTCCGTCAACAAATGTTGGTAAACTTATCATCTCATGCAACACCCTATCCAGCTGCGGTACCAAGAAGGCAATCCAGTCCATAACTGACACTTGTGCAAGGTGGAGACAACCCTTATTTTCTTGAGATGTAGAAAAATTGTAGATTAAATAGCAATATACATTTTTGATGTAATGCCCTGTGAATAAATATGGACTGATAGAAAGATAGAAACAATGGGAGAAAGCTTCCATTGTACATATAGGACACACATGTACAATCTCATAAATTGAAAAATATATTGATATTTATGAGAGTTTATACATCTTGCAAGCATCTATATCTTGTATCCATGATTGCTCTTTTACCTAAACAATTCTTCCCAAATCTTTGCATTTGAATTTTTCTTCATGTCTTTTACGTATCTGCATAAACATACATTATTCAAAGTACAATTAGTTTTCATAATATTGACAAAAAAGATAATGATTACAAATTCATACACCGATTAACATATATTACATACCAATTTTTATTCAATATAAAGTTGAAATATTTAGGGATATTTTGCTGTAAAAGTATCAGTTCCGTTCTAATGTAGAATAAGCTCCAATCCTGCTCAACCTCAATAGTAGTAAGTAAATCCCCATTTACCATGATATCAATGCATATATGATCAGTGTGTCCAATGCTATCCGGATATTGATCTAATGGGCCCCAAGTACTATTGTGTTTTTTCCATCTTTGATAATGAAATACCACACTAAGCATTTACTTTTCTATATTGTATCTAAAGCATATGGATAAATGTTTGATTCAACATCCTATATCTGTAGTGGATTTTTTATCCCAACCTTTTGTTGAATTTCGCACATGTGGGATAGCCCAAAAGTGTGTTTGATCTCCTAAGATGTGGGTGATTGCACAATAATTCAAGCATAGATTGAATTCCAAGATCTATCTCACAAATCTAAGGCAAGAGCACAATGAAACTTGCATATATCACTCTCCAAACCACATTCACACGTGAGACCTATGTATGAAAAAAATAAGTTTGGAAAAGCCTTGCTCTCGGGTAGAGAGAGAATCCAACAAAAAAAACTTGAGTAGAGAGAGAAAGCCAAAATAGCTCAAAATGTAGAATCTCACATTAACTCCAAAAAAGTTACATTGAATTGGTCTGAGTCACATATAAGTAGCAATCTAGAGTGAAGGGAGGTGAAACATGATTGGACCCCTTCTTTTCCTCCTCTAAACCGGATTGGTTGAGTGACTTATGAGCCCTCAAACTTGATTGGACCAATTTGGTGGATTTCTAGCTTTTTTATTGGTCACTAGCTCCCATGCCAACACATAGATGTGAGTCACTCATCCAACCTAACTAACACACTTGTACCAAGCCTAACTATCTCGAGCCACATCAAATCCTATTTTAGGCCTAATCATCACTTGACAAGTGTACTTGCCTATTTGCCTCGAATGCCGATATTGGCCCTATCTCCAACTAACATGTGGATAGATGTCTACAAAATTTGAAGTACCCCTAACTCAACATTGTTCTAACATGACTATGACTATTTTCCACACGTGGGAACGTGCTCCACACATGTGAGATTTCCATACTTACAAGAAATTGTAAAATATTCAAGCTAGATTTTGCCAATTTTTCACACCTTTGTCCGTGAATTTAAATAAAACATCATCTGATAGATTTTTTCAAACAAACAATAGTGGGGTTTGGGGGGGTTCGACGCACCTCAACATTTGAAAAAGAGCTTACAGACATTGATATTGTAACAGGCCAGCTTAAGTGCACATTCTTTGATCCTAGTACTAATTTCGAGTGAGTTTTATACATCATTATATAGGTTGCAATGAAAGGGCTTTATTATATTATTGTTGAGTGCACTCCTCCAGTCATTATCTTGAAATTAGATAAAGGTATACACTCTAGTTTTCCTATTTTTCCATTTAACTCTAGAATATACATAATGTCATAAAAAAAATATTCCAGAATCTGCAAGTTCTTTTGCAGTTCATCCTCTATATTGCAATTTGCCAATTTTTGAGTAGGAAAACTCATCCGGAAAAAAAAAAAAAAAGCAATGGGTTAAAGAAGGGGGGTATTCATATGTATGGAAACATAGTAATAGACAAAATAATAGCTAAAGTAAGATTAATTTTGGCTAAATCATCTAAATCTGCTAGAAACATAGTAACAGACAAGCTAGAGTGTCTAAATCTGCTAGATGCCCTAGACTAAAGATAGATATGTGAGAGAGAGAGAGAGAGAGAGAGAGAGAGAGAGAGAGAGAGAGAGAGAGAGAGAGAGAGAGAGAGAGAGAGAGAGAGAGAGAGAGAGAGAGAGAGAGAGAGAGAGAGCCTTGGTTAGGAAAGGCTTGGGAGGCCCGAGCACCTTCCCCAAAATATTCGGTCCCAACCAAGGAAGGAGAGAGAGAGATAGCTAGAGATGGAGATAGAAATAGAAAGAGCAAGAGCTTTATTAAGAATAGAGATGATGCTTTACAATGGAAAATGGCCTCCTTATATAGTTGAGAGGGGAGGCCATCTTGGCTCTCATTGGCCCTTTCTAATTGGCTAGAATCCTAATCCTAGCCATTCAAACTAAACTTATTGCAATCTAATGGTTCAATAAGAAGAGGACCAAACTCACATGATTCATGTGAGATTCCCTCAACTTAGAACCATGTAACTTGACTTTGGAGTTTTTACTATTTTATTCTATTTAGGCCCCAAGTCTTTTAGTCATGTTCTACCTAACCATTTTGGGTGCTCATTGGGTTGGTGGGCTTACACACGCATGACGCCAGTGCCCTCGCACTTATTATTCTAACTGTACAATGTACTGTGGCGGGGCCCACTAGGTAAGGCTTTACCCACTTGTTTATTTATGTATAGAAAACACCCACAACAGGGTCCTCAACCCAAAGAAGTGTCGGTCCCTCGGCACTAGGTTGCAACTGTCGTGGAGGGGCGCTGTTGTCGGTTCTTTTATTGCTGGGACATGGATGCTTCAAGAAAAGCGTAGATAGAATTCGCTTACATAAAACCTGAGGCTTTATTGGATGATGGCGATCAGCAAGAACTTGGACTTGCCAGATTTTCAATAATACCCATAAGGGTCTGGTGGCCATTCCGGATAACCTTGTCGATTGACACTTGGGTAGTTGATGCATTCAGGATCCCAAAATAAATCTTGCTGATATAATGGATTCTCATAGAAAGGCGCAACTGGTCCCAATGTCCTAGACTCCCCCAAATGGTAAGGTGGATATGACGTGCTTGCTGACTCTCTTGTCTGTCCAGGTATTCGTGGTATGCCATAACCTGACGACTTTTTTTAGCAGTCAATATCATAGATTGAGGACAAGACTTTGTCATTGTAGGCACTGGTGATTGTCTTCTTCCTCACTTGTTTCATGACCCGGTGGCACTAAGATTTTTCTTTTATAGTGCGTTCGAGGTGGAAGAGTCACCACAGGTGCATGTCGGTTTAATAGGCCAAATGCCTCCTGGCTATTTGTGAATTTCTCATCGGACAATCTCGGCATGGATGATTAACTCTGCATTGTGTACAACTGGGTTCGAATGTTGATGGATCCCTTCAATGTGGACATTCGGCTCGACAATGTTTTCCTCCGCATCCATAACATCTTACCGAGTGCAATATACCATCACCTCTAAGTTGATAGGCATATACTGGTAATATAGATTCTCCTTAGGATCTTCCACAAAATAAACTGGTAGGCTATTGTGGTCTTCCTTGGAGCTCGGAGACATGCAAGATGATATGACCAATACTTTCACCTTGTCACTGGTTGTTGAAGAAACTCGTGATTTAGATGAATCACTTTGACATCCATCCTTCGGATGAGCTCCTTGTCGGCTTGATTCTATTTTTGACCATTGAATCCTTGAATCTGGTCGTAGAACTTGCTGCTCTGCATTTTGTCCTTGTGAGAAGCATAGATTCTTGATTGGACACCTTGTACTTAGATGATCTCCAAAGCAGAAGGTACATTTGTCCTTCTCAAAAAACTTAATTGAGCGAGCATAAGCTTGTTGGCAGCTTGAAGTGCAAGGTTTTTGGTCTTCTGCTGCACTTGATCTGTTTGACTCTGCTCCACTTAATTGCCTTTTACAGATTTCCATTCTTGTTTGATCATCGCTTGTTGAAGACTCTAGTTCCTCTGATTCTCCATCTGATGATTCAGCAATTTGATGGATCCGATTAGTGTAGTCTCTAATGGTCTCATCAGGGAGCTTTTGCAACTTAGACAATTTTGCAAGGATGGTCTCCATAGCTCAGCACTAGAATGTCGCAAAGTAGTTGGCTGGTGGATTTCTTCAAGGTCCGCACAATGATCCTGGTCATCCAATTTTATTTTTTTTAAGAAGAAGAAGAAGAAGAAGAAGAAGAGAAAAGAGTAAGTAAAGAAATTGATCAGTAAGGATGGATAAATAAGACCGGTATGGATGAGAGCGGATCGAAAATTGAATGGAGATGGACAAGAAAAATGAAAATGAAGGATGGATGGTAACTGATATGGAGGCCACGTACCAAAGAGGCTTGGGCTAAAATTAAAATTATTGTTTTTTTTTTACAGTCTTTTTCTTTTTATGATTTTTTTCTCAGTTTTTTTTTTTTTTACAATTTTTTTTACGGTTTTTTTTTACACTTTTTTTTTCTTACGGTCTTTTTTATTTTATTTTTATTTTCTTCTTTTTTTGTACAGTTTTTTTTTTTGGCTTCTTTTTTTTTCTTTCTTTTACGGCTTTTTTTTTTTTTTTTGGAAATAGAACCGTCAAAGTCGTGGGAGGACGCTATCTAAAAGATAGAGAAGGCTCACTACGTTGAGGTTTTTATTCCAGTTTTTAGTTTTTATTTTTCTAAGGGAATAGAACCGTTGCAGTCGTGGGAGGAGGCTATCTGAAAGATAGAGTCGCTCACCAGCGAGGCTTAGGTTCTTTTTCGATTTTTAGAGTTTTGTTTTTTTTTATTAGTTGTTTTTTGGCTATTTTGAAAAAATGGCTAGGAATTAACTCTTGTAGAGAATCATGTGTCCTTGTCTTAGTGAGATTAAGATGGAATTTCAGAAGGCTCTACGAAGGTTAGTTTAGACAGTTCGTCAAAAACAGATTTTTCATGTTTTTTTTAAAGTTTTATAGGTTTTTTTTTTGGATTTATGGAAGCACATACATGCAAAAATATCACGGAAAAAAAATGGACAACCCCTCAACCACACTAAATTACCCCAAAAAATTTGATTGTTGATGAAAAATGGTGAAAAAGAAGAAGAGAGAAAGAGAGATAGTGAGAATGAGAGAATGTAGAAAAGTGCTATGCGGTGATATGAGAGTACATTTAAAAAAACTAACACTTCAATACATTCAAAACAAAAAAGCATGAAAATTGACAAATCTAACACTAAACCACCCTAATCTACCCACAAAATCCGAATTTTAGGTAAAAAAAGAGTGGTGAGAAAAAAGAGAATGGTGAAAAAAAAAAAAAAGAGAAAGAGAGAAGAAGAAAAGCTATGCGATGAGGCGAGTGTGTGGCGCTCCCCAGCAACGGTGCTACTGTTGTGTCGTCTTTGTAGCATAGGGTCCGAACGATGGGAGCGGCAACCTCGCCTTCACCTGCATAGCACAAAGTGGAGGGAGAGAGGGAAAGAAAGCCCAAATAGCGAGAGGTTTGGGAGGCCCGAGCACTTTCCCCAAACTCTTCGGTCACTACTTAGAGAGAGAAGAGAAGAGAGAGAGAGAGAATTCCTAGGTTGAGAAAGGCTTTGGGGGCTCGAGCACCTACCCAAAGCTATTCTATCCCAATGGAGAGAGAGAGAGAGAGAGAGAGAGAGAGAGAGAGAGAGAGAGAGAGAGAGAGAGAGAGAGAGAGAGAGAGAGAGAGAGAGAGAGAGAGAGAGAGAGAGAGAGAGAGAGAGAGAGAGCCTTGGTTAGAAAAGGCTTGGGAGTCTCGAGCACCTTCCCCAAACTATTCGGTCCCAACCAAGGAAGGAGAGAGAGAGGTAGCTAAAGATGGAGATATAAATAAAAAGAGCAAGAGCTCTATTAAGAATAGAGATGATGCTTTACAATGGAAAATGGCCTCCTTATATAGTTGAGAGGGGAGGCCATCTTGGTTCTCATTGGCCCTTTCTAATTGGCTAGAATCCTAATCCTAGCCATTCAAACTAAACTTATTGCAATCTAATGGTTCAATAAGAAGAGGACCAAACTCACATGATTTATGTGAGATTCCCTCAACTTAGAACCATGTAACTTGACTTTGGAGTTTTTATTATTTTATTCTATTTAGGCCCCAAGTCTTTTATTTAAGTTCTACCTAACCATTTTGCATGCTCATTGGGTTGGTGGGCTTACATACGTAGGACGCCACTGCCTTCGCACTTATTATTCTAACCGTACAATGTACTATGACGGGGCCCACTAGGTAAGGCTTGGCCAACAGTATTTTAAGTGGTGGGACCCACTTGTTTATTTATGTACAGAAAATACCCACAACAGAGGTCTTCGTCACCAACTCACAAACGTTCCATTTTTTCTACCTCCTGGCAAGGTTCTAATTCTTTGCACATATGTCATCCAAATTTGAATACCTCTAGTGACTTTTCTCATAAGATGTTAAAAATCTTGAAAATGGTCAAATTGGTCAAACTTTGTGTAAATAGATTGGACTTCCATGTGAATGAGTTATTATTGACACATGTCAAGATGCCATTCGCACGTGTGGATAAGCTTCTAGAAGATAAGATAGGAAGATTCCATTAAATCCTATTTTATAGGAAATATTCCTATAAATGTGGAAGACTAGCTTTTTGTTTTCTAGCCAAAGAGAATAGTCAACTTTGGAAAATGAGCACATATGGCTCCCATTGGTGGATCTGGATGACTAGGCACTCTTCACACATGTGAAGGCCTGCTGGACAGTACACAGCTCGTGGATGTACTTGATCTATAAAGGGATCAACCAAATCAATAAAAGTTGATGTGACACTAACAAATTCTAGTTTTGTTGTGATTTCCACATTTGTCTTGAGTCTTGATGAATGAAATGCATTTGTAAGTTAATGTACTTTACTCTCTATAAACAGGCCATATTGGTACTATCCTCCACACGTGTGAGGCCATTGCTCTTGCTTAAATCATAGTGTAAAGCGTCTAGATCAAGATCTAACACCTAGAACTTGATAGATCTTTGGATTAAGCAATCAATAACTCTTAATGATTGATAGTACAATCAATATTTGTCCTTTTTCTCTGAAAATTGACATGGTATTAGAGCCAAGTCTAAGAGTGATCTAAATGATTAATAGTACTTGAGAAATCATTGACAATTTGCTGTTTTTGAGTTCTAATTGAGAGGGTGAGTTCAAGGAGAGAAGTAACATCATTGTTTTTGGTCAAGATCGATTTGTGAGCTGTTGAAGTACTATCCACACATGTGAAACCGTACAACAACCTTCAAATTAACGTCCATTAGTGTTCTTGATCCAAAAAAGTGCATACTAGTCCAAAATTCAAGGTTTTTAGTGCATTGTCTAGATCTAGGTTCAATCTATCGAATGCTAATGATCAAATAGTGATTTGAGTCATTGAAGAAATTCATTTTGAAGCATTAGATCAGATCTTTAAGGCTGATTTGTTCAAATCTTAAGTGTGTGTGAAATATGAAAGCAAAATTGAACTAGAATCAATTTCTTTGAGGAGTGAATTGCTAGGATATTTGTAGTTGATCTATTATACCATCATCCAAGTTGAACTAGGATTGATTGGGCCGAGATTAAAAGCTTTTTGAAAGCTAGAAATTTATCTCAGATCACACCTTATCAAGAGATCTTTGTGTATCTCATAGGCTTTCATTCAAAATGACATCCATGGGTGGATATATGTTAGAATCTAGTGAGAAACTAACTTCCACAAACTATTCCATTTGGAAAGTAAGAATGGAACCACTACTAGTGGTTCATGATCTCTTTGATATTGTCTTAGGAGTTGAGGAAGAGCCTCAAGCTCCCCAAGAACAACTAAAGTACAAGAAGAGGGTTAGGTTAGCCCTACATTGCTTGAAGTTAAATGTGAGCAATGACCTATTGAAGGAGGTAGCTTCTTGTACCACATCAAAAGAAGATTGGGATTCACTAAAGAGCATTTATGAATCCAATAACACTTCAAGAGTGCTTATGCTAAGAAACTTGATCTTGCAAAGCATGAGGGAAAGTGGACAAAATGGACAAGAGTATGTCCTAAGGGTAAAATCCTTGAACAAAGAACTGGGATCTATAGGAGAGAAGATCCAAGATAATGAACTAGTACAAATAATTTTGAATGGATTAGGAGATGAGTTCTCTAATCTAGTTCAATCTTTTTCTATTCAAGACCAACTTCCATCAATTGAAAAATTGCATAATGTTCTTGTGGCCGAGGAGAGTAGGAATCTACACCTCAAAACAAGAATGGGGTCCTTATCACTACATAATGGTGATGAGAAAGCAAAATTCACATCTAAAGGCAAGAAGAAGACTCATCCTTTCAAGAAGATCCAAGGCAAGGAGGCCGAGGCAAAGGATGGAGGATCTACCTTCAAAGGAAAGCAAAAGAATAAAGCAAAGTTGAAGTGTTTCTTTTGTGGGAAGAAAGGACACTTTGCTTCCGAGTGCTATAAGAAGAAGAATGCACAAGGGAATGAAGATCAAGGCAATCTTGCACAAGGGGAGGAAGCTTTTGTAAAGTTTAAGTATCTAGTGGAAAAGCAACTTAGTTCTTGCTTTAAAGTTCTAAGATGTGATAATGGAGGAGAGTATATCTCCAACAAGATGAGAGACTTTTGTGAGATCAATGGCATTAAGAGAGAGCTCACTTGTCCTTACATCCCCCGACAAAATGGGGTGTCCGAGAGGAAAAACAGGAGTCTTTGTGAATGTGCAAAGTCCTTAAGACTTGATGCATCTCTACCCATCACCTTTTGGGGGAGGCCATAACTTGTGCTAATTACTTATGTCATAGGCTTCCTAGTAGTGCTATTGGTGGGATCTCACCATCTCAAGCTTTGTTTGGCAATAAGCCCAATGTAAAAGATTTTAAAGTGTTTGGATGTATTTGATATGTCCACATTCCTTTGGAAACAAGAAGGAAAGAAGATGTAACTTCCTTCAAAGGAATATTTGTAGGCTATAGTGAAAATAGCAAAGGGGATATAGGATATTTGATCCTATTTCAAAGAAAGTAAAAGCTAGCAAGGATGTCTTGTTTGATGAATCTCAAAGTTACAAGTTGTCTCCAAATGCATCTAATCTCTTAGGTGAGGAAGATCTTGCAACACCCGAGGAGGAGCCTCTTGAAAATGATCTTTTGGAAGATCAAAACCAAGTGCCAAAGAAGCCGAGAAGATCCACAAGGAGCAAGGCCAAGCCTTCAAGGCTCACATACTTTGAGAAAGGGAAGCAAAGGGAAGACACATCTCCTTCTACCCCTTACTCTTTTCTAACCACAATGCTTGAAGAGCTATCATGTTATGAAGATACAAGTAGATCACAAGTTTGGAGAGATGCAATGCAAGTAGAGTTTGATGCTTTGATAGATAATCAAACTTGGAATCTTGTATACCTTCCATATGGGAAGAAGCCACTTGCATGTAAGTGGATCTATAGATTAAAGTACAATCAAGATGGATCTATAAGTAAGTACAAAGTTGCTAAGGGGTTTCTTCAAACTAAAGGCATAAATTATGAAGAAACATTTGCTCCTGTAGCAAAACTTGTAACCATTAGATTGATCATTTGTATTGCTACTTTATTCAAGTGGAATCTCTATCAAATGGATGTGAAAAATGCTTTTTTGAATGGCTACTTGGAGGAGGAAATATACATGTTGCAACCCAAGGGCTTCATCAAGGATGGTGAGGAGGACAATGTTTGCCACTTAATGAAGAGCCTATATGGCATGAAGCAATCACCTAGAGCTTGGTACTCTAGGTTGCATGATTTTCTCTACTCTCTTGGCTTTGTAATTAGCTCTTATGAGCCTTCTTTGTACATCAAATGTAATGATGGAAAGATCATCATTCTAGTACTGTATGTTGATGTGATTTCCACATTTGTCTTGAGTTTTGATGAATGAAATGCATTTGTAAGTTAATGTACTTCACTCTATGTAAACATGTCGTACTGGTATTGTCCTCCACATGTGTGAGGCCGCCCATCCATGTTTTTGATCATTTGATCCATTGCTCTTGCTTAAATCATAGTGTAAAGCATCCAGATCAAGATCTAACACCTAGAACTTGATAGATCTTTGGATTAAGAAATCAATAACTCTTAATGATTGACAGTACAATCAATATTTGTCCTTTTTCTCTGATAATTCAAATGTTGTTGCAAGGATCATACGCTTGTTGGGAGAGCATAATCATTGTGTTCTTTATAACTTGTGAGTTCTGAATTTCTGATGTATGTTGTTTTGAAACTACAAACATTCTGATTGAAGTTCAAGTCCCGATAGCAACACCCACTCTAGGACCTGTTGTAGCTAATATGTTTGGAATAGCTAAGAGAGTCGTGTTTTTATTTTAGTTCTGCTTGTACTGTCATTAATTTCTAGGAGATTCTAAAAGTATAAATCCAAGGCCAGGTGTTGAGCGCCTCTCGTATTTAGCGGTACTTCTCGAGATGGGGTCGACATAATGGCTATTCCGGCTCTCTCAAGATGGGAAGTGGGTACTGCTAAAATATACATTAGCCATTCTATAGCAGGCCATTTTTCTTTTAGTTCCTCCTTGCTATAGGTGGCTAGCCCCTTATTCTCATTCACAAAGGCGATAGTCTAGTAAAGAAATGCTCTTGTCAATATCTTTTCTTTTTAGTTCAGTCAAGAGGGTTTTGCTTTTGTCTCTCACTCACTGTGATTTTCAATTAAGGTTGAACTTATTAGAGATATGTCTCAAGGTTATGTTTGGGTTAATTTGGTACCAATAATTGATAGCCCCTTCGTCTTGTTTGATTGAATCAACCCATAACTTATTATTAGTTACAGAGGGGGTATTTATTTCGTCAATAAATAAAGTGGGCCAAAAGTTCATGTAAGTCTTATTTCCTTGGACCGACTTCCCCAAACCCAGAGCATCATCTCATAACAACAATTGTAGAAAGTGTGAAGTGATCAACAGATAAAAATATATGATTGTCGATGAGAAGATAAGAGAATTGAGAGTGACGCACGGTAGACTCATTCCTGACTATGTAAGCAATGACATCAGTGACTAGGTATTATGAAAGCGTTTGTTGATTGAATTTATCATTTTGATTGCCTCTCACAATTGTGAATTCTTTCTTAGGCACAGGAAATCGCTACCTATCAAGTGGATTCTCATCATTTTGTAGTACATCTTGGATCATTTTCATTACATTTCTAATTTTACCAAATAGTAAAGTTTTTGTTTGTATTTAATAGTTAAGAATTGTTGCAATACTTTTTCTATGTTATCAAATGTAAGCATTCATTGTAAAATGATATGCCACGTAAGAAGGCATTAACATGTTATTGGCTAGGCAGCTCATCTACCGGTTACTTAAAGTAATCAAATACATTGTACTATGTAGTGTGATTAAATGTACTGACTACCTAAATGAATGACTATATTGTTCATCGTACCTCTTGGAAGTCAAAGGCATTGCCCTCTTTGGGTAAAGAAAGGTACAATCCAATTTCTAATAGGATAGTCAATTTATTTTGTTGTTCAGGCACTATAGTATCTAAGGTGTTAATTATCAAGTCTAATTGGATTCTGGACACTCAAGGACCATGTTGGCACTTTTCTCATTTAGGTCTGTGCTATAAAACAATACAACTAATTTTTAAGCAGTTTG
This sequence comes from Diphasiastrum complanatum, assembly GCA_029204225.1. Taxonomy (NCBI): domain Eukaryota; kingdom Viridiplantae; phylum Streptophyta; class Lycopodiopsida; order Lycopodiales; family Lycopodiaceae; genus Diphasiastrum; species Diphasiastrum complanatum. Next base: position 9,845,468 of record CM055094.1, on the reverse strand, counting down.
TCAATTAAAGAACTGCATGCATGTTCTTCTTTACCAATTTGGGTATTAATGCTAGAAGCAATTGCATGGTTGGGATTAGGAGAGAAGGATGCCTTTCTCTATAATGGTGTTTGGGGCTTTATTGCCTTTATATGTTTTTAATTCGTCAGTCCTTCTCACCTTCTAGATTGCCACATCTATCGTGTAGTCTCGATCCAAACCAAAAAAATGTTTCAGTATGACAAAAACTTAGAAAAACCAAGAGTTTGCACGAGATATGAATCACATAGGCATGATGTACCTTCTTTGTAATGTATGGTGTAAGTTCACCAAACTTTACTTGCATATATCATTTAACTTTGAAGAGCTCTACTAACTTTTCCCAGAAGATGAGTACAAGTTATTTATATCCATTTCACATTGATGAAATAATGTCAATTAGATGCGAACGATCTTTTCTTTGGCAAATTTAAAGTTCAAATTTCATATTGCGAAATTGTACGGAGACAAGCATAATCTCCTTTTTGAAAAATTTGAAGAGGACAATTGCCACCTCTTCATGGCAACATGCCAACAAAACAATACTAACAACTCTGACTTATAATGACTACAATGTGGAACAGGCTGTTCGCATCCAATCGACATTATTTCATCATTTTAAAATGGATATATTATGATTGTCCGTATGTTTCACATCTTAAGATGCAAAAGGATTACAAATGTATGTATCGTGAGATCACATAGAAGCGTGAATAAACACATATAAAGTATATTGCAACCCAATAAATTTTCACCTCTTTTTAATACTTGAGATAAATATCTTTCTCATAAAATTCTCTAATTACAATTGTTTCAAACATCCTGATTATGAAAGTTTTGACCTTTTCAAGATACTCTAATTGTCCTTCCATTCAAACATGATCAACTAGCTATCCTACATTTAGCAATGCTTCGAATTTAATTTACAAGATAATCACATAGCTTTGTATAATCATAAATAGATAGAATTGTTGTGCCTTGTAGATTGCCACATGTATTGTGCAATATGACATGGATTGTGTCTCTAGTGGATTCTAACATTCATGCATGTACGATTGGGTGGCAAATTAGAAGCATGATGCCCTTGAATTATTGTATTTATTTTCTACAAAACAACTTAGCGTACTTCATGATAGTTTGTCATAGAGGAAATCACTGTCTGTGAAGTGGCCAAATCTTATTTTCATACGTAAATGCACCGCCTCTATGACAAAAACTAAGAGTTTGAAGGCACTTAACATGTAAATTAATAATGATGATCCATTTAATTAAGGCCATTATATGGCTGGCATTCTTACATTTTATCTTTTTAATCCTCTTGCTTCCTAATATTTGCTTTTTAATCTTATTGATGGCGATTATATTTGCACACAATAGTAATCCAAATTAGTTTAATTTTCAATTTCCTAGTTTTAGTTTTTTAATATTGTTTTTCCATGTTTGTGCTTATTCTGGATTCATTTTTGGTGCGCGGCTATTTATTTGGCTAAGTGCTATTGATGAATTTTTAATAACTACTTCCGTGTCGATAATTACTAATTCGTCTTTGGTGCACAACTATTCACTTACCTAGGTGTTTTTGATGAATGTATAACTACTATGGTTGCTTGTTGCATGGTTAGTCACCAATTTGTGGTTATTTTGAATTCATTTCTGGTTCGCGTCTTTTCACTTGGCTATGTGCTATTGATGAATCTTAATAACCATTTGTGTACCTGATAATTATTGATTTATCTTTGGTGCACGACTATTCACTTGGTTAGGTGCTATTGATGAATCTATACCCACCATGGTTGATTGTTGCATGATTATTCTTCAGTTTCACTATATGTTACAACAACTTGGTTTCTTGCAAATTGTAATTCTGACATTTTTAGATACAATTTTTTTAAGCTTTCAACGTTCTTGATTTTTGTTGCGACTCTTACAATGAGTCAATAGCCTCGTTTTCTCCAACTCAATGCAAGGCTGGAATTGCCTTAGCTAGTTTTTATATGTAATTGTCAACTTACCCATACCATCTACATGGGTTAGTTATACAATACTAAAAAAATATCGTTGTGCTCCAACCTTTTTCCGTCACGGGCTGGTGACAAGGTATTGCTTTCAACTTAAACTTAGTGTCTTTCATGGCGACTCTGTTTGGGACTACCTTAAAACAGGGTACAACATGAAAGGTGAACCACCTATGTGATGTACATTGTATCAGTGTATGTTATCTATATGCCCGCAATTCTGCGCGCTTGGAAAATTTCGGGATGTCTATCCAGAGCTATGATCTTGGAATCCATGATACATGCTCCACAGTACAGGAAACGGCAGGTATCAAAACATCACAATCATGGGAAAATAGTAATTAACACAATGAATTGGGATTTAAATTTTGTCCCATCTTAAAAAATTACTGCCTGGATGCGCGTAGACAATCGTATCTGTAACAAAGGAATGTCACAAATTAGCATCAAGCTTATAGTCTTCGATTCATCACCATTCACTATGAGCCATCACTATTCACACGGCTTACGATTTGCCATCAGATTCCAAATTTCAATTTAAATCGAGATTCAATCCCGATATGTATGATCTCGTTGTTTTCAATTACGCATGACGCTGAAAAAGAAGGAATAAATACAGGGTCTTTCAAAGAGGAACAATGCCAGTTTTTTTGAAGTGAGGGTGGCGTGGAATAGTAGCAGTACAGATCAGACTCAGCAACACAGGCAAAAATGAGATCCGACACCAGTTATTCAGTATGGATCCCCAGCTTAATGTTGATCATAGTACTTGGAATCCATGCTCTACTGGCGTACACTATCAAGGCTTCCGACGACTCCACCACAGAATGCGGTGCAATAATGCACGATGGCAACACAGCCATGCAATGCAGCACAGCTGACAATGCAACGGAGTTTGCCACCACAGCCATTATGCAAGATTCACGCATGGGCGGCTATCTTCGGCATCATCAAGAGGTGGATGGAGGGTCCGCCTCTTTCACCAACCGCCGCCTTCTGCAATCAGGTACACCAGGCATGGATGTGAGCGGCTATCAGGGCAACGTGGACTGGACCACTGCCTTCAACAATGGCGCAAAGTTTGCATACGTCAAAGCAACTGAAGGCACAGGCTATACTAATCCCTACTTTGCTCAGCAGTACGACGGCTCATTCAACGTAGGAATGATTCGTGGTGCATACCATTTTGGTCGTCCTGATATTTCGGATGGTGCTACGCAAGCCAACTTCTTCGTACAGAATGGGGGCGGCTGGTCTGGAGATGGATTCACTTTGCCTGGCGCTCTAGACATTGAGTACAATCCAAGCTGCGGATCCTCATGCACGCCTGCACAGACCTGTTACAACCTGGGGCAGGCAGCAATGGGCTCTTGGATCAGCGATTTTGTTAACACATATCAATCGGCTACTGGGGTGTGGCCTGTCATCTATAGCACAGCTAGCTGGTATAACCAGTGCGTCGGTACTTTTGGGGACTTCAGTGCCAACTGCCCATTCTGGCTGGCTTGTTATTGCTCGAATCCAAGCAGCTATCCATATAATTGGGGATACTACACTTTCTGGCAGTATGCATCTAGTGGCACCTTCCCTGGAGACCAAGATGTGTTCAATGGGCCATATAGCCAATTGCAGGCTCTTGCAACAAGTGGTTAGGCCTAAAAGACTACAACACGAAGGCACAATGCCTCTAATCAGCTACTTAACGACATCCATGAATCTAACAATAAGGATACATCCATTGAGTCTAACGATAAGGATACCAATCCCTATATCTTGCTCTTATAAAACTCTACTTTGGAGTTTTCAAGTCCACAAAGGTACGGATTCAAGTCCAGGCTATTACATCATTAACATTTGGAGCGGGGAGCCCTTGCCTGCTCTTTGGTTAGGAATCATTAAGGATGTACATATTGTACATAACCCATCTTTTGCTGAGAAAAGAAACTATTGGCATCATGTTGAGTCTTCGAGAGCCAATACTGCATTTTAATAAGCACTGAAGGTGTTTTCCTTTTTCTTTGAAAAGGGTCTTTTATTTGGCATGCATCTCATTAATTTTCCTATGATAACACTTCACAATACCATTGACAATAATCCCGCCATACTTAGTAGAACAAACCTAGTATAACATTATAATACTAGAATATAGGTGAAAATTTGTCCATATTTAGACATTTTGAGGTCTTAATTAGATCCAGTTAGGCTAAATTTAGCCAAGGTCAAGCCAATTTAGACAAGTCAAGCCAATGACAAGTTTATTCAAGGAACCGAGTTTCTTCAAGGAAGACATGGTATCATACTGTTAGTTCTCATCAATTGCATGAAAGTGCAAGCTCACGTTCAGTACATGACTATGACTAAAACTCTAATTAGAAACTATCATGAAGACATGAAGGAGAACTACATGTCTTCATGGTACCAGTTACTTTTTGTATCCTTATTGCAAATGTCATCCATTATTCAGGCCTTTCAGGCCAACTTTCAAGCACAACCATACAAGGTTTTCACTAGATCCTTGTGAAACTGAGGAACTCCAAAACCTTAAAAGAACATACATGGCTGGCTCCAAACTAAAATGGAATAAAGAAGCCTAGCAAGCAATGCAGTGTCATACAGACTTTGGAGATCATGAGAAAAACTAGAAGAGACTTATTCATCAGAAAGTTTGCAACTACAGTCTATTAATTCTTAAACTTAGTCTGAATGAGAGGCCCTTATCTAACAATGAAACAATGTACAAGCCCGAACTTCCACAATGATTTGATTCATCTCAAGAGTCCTTGTAAGTAGGATTCAGCTCATGCAAGGAAATCTAGCACAGTACTATTTAGATGCTATCCTGAGCAGGACAATTTGTATTTCAGTCCAATATGACCTGTTGATAGATTATTTATATTTTCCATCAAAATCAAATCTAGTGGATTGCCATTGTGATTTCCAGAGGGAACAGAAGCTTGACATAATCTGGAAGATTTGAATTAAAATAGTATCAAAAAATAATTGACTCTGTCTAAAACTAGAACACAGGCTTGAACATCAAATTAAAAGATTCACGACTGCTTAGATCAAGACTCAGTAACAATGCAGTATCCAAATCCATGCAGTCACCGTTCTATACGGACAAAGCTTCTGTTGAACTTCAGAGTGTCTACTCTTTTCCTTTGTTTGTTCCTTTTACCTGTATGTTATAGACAAGAAAAGCAATTGACAATAATGAAAAACTACAACCGGAAAGACTGTTAACTGGAGCCCAAGAAATGTGCAAAAAACGACAAATCTTTCAACTCAACTCTACCGTATAGAGATCCTCTGCATACAAAACTACAATGACAACACAAATCCTCATAAAGGGAATAACACAAATAAAATGACAACCTTAGGGCACGAGATGGACTCCTCAGCTTCCTTCTCTTTGGACCGTTGGAAGGGCTAAGAAAAATCACAATAGATCTACACTGTCAAACATCCTTTATCGAAAAAAGAACCTCCTATTGTCAAAACAATAAACCAACGCTTAAAATGGTTTAAAAAAATCTTTTTACATGATCAATCTTTCACAAACGTCAACAGAAATGCTCTCAATCTGACATGTCTCCAGATCTATCATTCATATATTATGCACAGCAAAACAATATTTTTAGGACCTTATCGTAGGGCTGAAGTGGGCCTCCTTGCAAAATTTCACACAACCACTCCCCATTCAAAGCACCTTCGGGAATGTACTTCTCTGACTTGTAGGATAAATCTGATCCACCTGGAAGAAAAGGTTGATTGCTAGTGCTACCCCTTACAAAATCCTCGGGGGCCCCCTAGCCTTCACAACAAGGATGAAGAATTATGTGCTCCTTCAGTAGAATGTGGAGCCTCTACCTGAACTCATAATGAAGACATTGCATAAAACGTTTGCCCAGTCATCAAAGAATCTTCTTGTTTTCCTATGTATACAAAGAAAGCGAATAATCTGCCATCTAGTAAATCACAAATTAGCCAGATCAGCAAGCTAAATAGACAAATCCTCAACTTTTGAATAGTGAAAGCAAAACATTCATCCTATTATCTTCGATTTATCATCTGCTTACGAGACCATAGAAATGGGAGCACAAATTGGTGTTAGTCGTATCCTGACCGTCCTAGTTCAAGGACTTCATTGACTGAGCATTGAATATTATACAAGTTCGGATGGACAGTACCTTTCCAAATGCTCATGAAAATAAAAATATAGATAAGATCCTGACACGACTGCCACATTTCTGGTGTGAAAGTACACGCCTTTTCTCTCTGAACACAGTAATAGATGTTGGTGGTGATACTCTTGTCACTACAGATATTGTGTTATCTTTAGAAAACTTCAAACTCTTCAACAACAACACATAAGAACAAGTAACGGAGTTCATAAGTTTCAAGAAAAAAGACACGGCAACACTGACCTCTTCAAAATCAGGAATCCACATTGTATGAGGATCGGTGATGTTAGTAGCTTCAATGCTTCCTACAAACTTCTCCTTTATTTGCTTTGAACGTCTATGGGGAGGTATCCATACAGGAACCAATGTTGTGTGTGGTATAGAGGGTTCCAAGTATGGAACACTACTACCAAACCATTCAAAATCCCATGTTTGACCACAATTAGCAACATCATGCACTTCATCATCAAGGCAAGGAGTAATATATTCATCTTCAATTTTTCTTAGCAAAGACTCGGGAGTATCTGCCGGTAAAGCTCGTGGCTGCAAAGAAAATATAAGTCATAGACAGAAGGTGATAGGTATCACTGAGAAAACTAAGAAACTACCACTTTGGTTAACTTTGAATAAACAATTCGACCAACTAAGCATAAAAGTATTCCAGAATAAGATTTGGAAAGTAACTAAGCCTAAAAGCATACCAAAATAAGATCTGGAAAGAAAGCAACTGAAGCTTCTCGTGTTACAGGAGGCAATGGTTCACTCTCCTTCTCCTTCTCCCTATCCTATAATCTTTCTCTTTCTTATATGTGGAAATTTCACTAGGATGCCACCTAAGAAGCTCTCTTGCTTATCTAAGAGACTCCCTCTTTGTGAAGATGAGCTTTTTGTGTATTGTATCAACTCCATGTTGAAATGAGAAGAGCCTTCGCGAGTTTGGTGCATCCATTGAGCTCCTTGATCATGCTTGTTTCTTGAGTGATGCATTCATGGTCTTGCCCTTCCCTCCTTTGTGTGTGGTTGTGGATTGTAGAGTGGATTAGATTTGATGCTTTCCTAGAGTGGATTAGCTTTCTTTTCTTGTTTGTGGATTAATGTAGGAATCTGCATTCAAGTAAACTAAATAGGCTAGAAATGTGGCATAAATCTTGCATATCCTCCAACATTCTAGTTCTTGATCTTCTTGGGATGTCCAAGAATCAAAAAACTGGTTGGTTTCTTGATTCTTGGACCTCTAAAATGTTGTAGGTTAGCTCTTGTTTCTTGTTTTGTCAATTAATGCAAGTATAGTAGTGCTTAGGATCTGATTCAGTTCATTTTGCAGCAAAGTAGAAGTAGGAACCCATCGTTGTTCAACTGAGCAGTAACGTAGATCATTTGTTGAACGCATTGCCTTGCATTTTGGTTGACTATTCATGTGCATTCAGTTCAAGAGAGACCCATCCGGATGTCCTCTGACAAGCAGGACATTGCTACAATGATTATCAGTCTCGTCTGCCTAATCTGGGAACAAGAAAGATAATCTCAAGAAGTGTCCACAGTCTCTGTTGACAGGCAAAATACCGAGCCGTTAAAGCTGTAAACAAGAAGTAAAAGAGGTAAAGAAACAAAGAACTAGTTAACAAATTCTAAGACAGAGAATCTCCAAACATAGCCAAAAAATTAAGCATAAAAAATTATCAAACAAATAATTCGTTGCGAAGAACTCCAGAAAACACATACATTCTGAGAGAAGCTAAACGCAATAAAGAATAGATTTGATTCAAAAATGAAACAGAAGTAAATGAGTACAATAAGTTGAGGATCGAAGCCGCGTACTCTATGCTATATCTGAGCGGCTAAAATGAGAGTTTGAATTAATGCGCAATGCTGATAAGCAGTAGCGCAATAGCTATCTCGGAAACAATTTTAAGAAGTGAGCTAGAATGCTCAGGAGTAATCAAGCTCGCAGGCTTGAGAGAGAGAGAGAGAGAGAGAGAGAGAGAGAGAGAGAGAGAGAGAGAGAGAGAGAGAGAGAGAGAGAGAGAGAGAGAGAGAGAGAGAGAGAGAGAGAGAGAGAGACAGAGAGAGAGAGAGAGAGAGAGAGAGAGAGAGAGAGAGAGAGAGAGAGAGAGAGAGAGAGAGAGAGAGAGACAGAGAGAGAGAGAGAGCCCACTATCCAAATGCTTATGATAATTCTGATTTTCAATGAATTAAACCGTATGAATATGAACAACTATTTATACTAAGAAATTAGGTCATCAATTGCGATTGCAATTTGGCTGGTGATCCGCTGCATCCATCCGGTCCCTGCTGATTGCTGATAAGCGGTGAAATTGGCTGTAAATGTTCTGTCTGCATAAATGAACCAAAATTGTAGCTCTGCAGAAATGAACTAAAACAGCCACAGGCGACATTGTCGGGTTTTTCACGAAAAAGATGAAAAAAGCGGAAAAGGAGAAGGTGCCCTTAGATCTCATTTAGAGTTGTCCCACACTTTGCCAAAATCATTTTCTTAATATTTGAGGCTCTTTGGAAAAAGCGAAAAATGCAACACTGTGATTTTACACGAGATTTCTATTAGGTGAAAAATGCGAAAAAGGAGACACCGCATTTTTCAACAAAATTTCTGATAGGCGAAAAATGAGACATTGTCGTAAACTCCGTGTAATTTTTCAGACTATGTAAAAACACCCCTGCTCGAGCAGATTGCTTCAAGCCATATAGTGTCTTGTGGAGTTTACACAAATGATTGTGTTTACCCTCGATAATATAACCTTCGGGTTGCACCATGTAAATGTCTTCTTTAATAACTCCATTGAGATATGTTGTCTGTACATCCATTTGATGTATTTCCAAATCTGCTACAGAGGCAAATGATAGGAAATGTCGAATAGAAGAATGCTTGACTATTGGACTGAAGGTCTCAGTTCAATCAACATTGTATTTTTGAGAAAAACCTCTTGCTACTAGTCATGCCTTTCTTCTGTTGATGCTTCCATCTACGTTATACTTGACTTTGAAAATCCATTTGCAATCAACTACGTTTCTGCTGGCAGGTAATTTGACAATCGTCCACGTTTGGTTATTGATAAGAGATGAATACTCTTTATCCATAGCTTCTTTCCAGAGATCTGAGTCAGGCTGACTAAGTGCCTCTTGAACAGATGTCGGTTCCTGAACAAGGTAGGCTGCAGACTCATCGATATACCGGTTGGGTGGTCTACTAGTCCTTGAAGATATTTTGGGTAATATAGGAGGTTGATTGTTTCTATCATACTGTAGTTGCTGAACCGCAACATCATCATCTTCTGATCCACCGTTGTTTCGTTGCTTGTCGGAAGTAGACGAGCTTGGACCTTCAATGGGATACACCCCAATTCTAATCGGCCGATTTGAACCGATTTTTTCCAATTCGAACTGTAGGCCAAGTTCGTATCGGAAAACGGTTCGAACTGAAAAAACATAAAATTTACAAAATGTTTTTTTTGGCTTTCTGGGAATTTTTTTTTTTAATCTGGTTTGAACCGGTTCCGAATGGTTCGAATGATTCAAACCGTTATTTGAGGTTTGAACCGTGGTTTTATGCAACTATGCTTTCAATAGTTGTATTGTCATGAAGAAATTCTTTGCTTGACTATGCATTTAATAGATGTGCATTATCCTTGTTTTCGCGAATAAGAAGAGAGAAAAGAAGAAAAAGAAACACTCTCGCTTCCGCGACATGGTATCAGAGCGGACAGATTCTATTATCCCAGCAATGATTCTTCCAGACAACACAATATGGCTACAACAATCCAGACTAGAGTAGCAATCAGTCTCGATGGCACAAATTATAGAATCTGAAAATTCAAAATCAAAACGCTTCTGAAGGGCAAAGGCATCTGGTTGGTGACCGAGCTCTCAGAGGTGCAGCCTCCAGAGAGAGACTCGAGGAGAGCTGAATGGATCAGAAAAGATGAGCGTAGAATGGCGATCATTGTTTCATCCATAAATGAAGAACTACTCATGCAGATTGAAGACTACGAAAGCAGCCATGCAGTGTGGAAAAGATTAAAGCAGAAGTGAGGACTGCAGCTTCAGTCATGCACCTTCACAATCAGCTGCAATCCATATGGTGGGATGGTAACCAGTTGGACTAGCACATTGAGAAGATCAGAATGATCTTTGGTCAACTCGTTGCATCAGGACAGGAGTACCAGGTCCCAGCACCACAACAGCTGATGTACTTCATAAAATCTCTACCGACGTCCTATCAGCCGCTGAGAATGCTCATACTGAGTTTACCAAATATGACATTCGACAAAGCAGTCAGTCTTGTCGCTGATGAAAGACTGATGAGAGACAAAGGAGAGGGAAGCAGTGATCAAGAGAAGGCTCTCTTCACGAAAGGAAAGAAGAAGAACAAAAACAATCCAAGATTCGAGAAGACGAAGTTCTCGAATCAACAATTTTCTTCCTGCGATCACTGCCACAAACCAGGCCATACGGCCAACAAATGCTGGTTCAATCCAGCAATACCTTGCATGCACTGCAAGAAGAAAGGACATTCTGCATACGACTACAGATTCAACCCAGAAAGAAAAAACAAAACTGAAAAGGCAAATCTTGTAGAGTCATCAAAGGATGTTGAAAGAGGTGACAAAGCTTTCACGATACTCGACGAAGCTTCGACAAGCTACTCTGAACACGACTACGATGTAGTCATCGATTCAAGAGCAACATCTCACATAATCTGCAACAAGAAGATCTTGATCAACTTTCGCGAACTCGAAAATGACAGAGCTGTGATTCTAGGTGATGGAAGCAGACACGATGTCAAAGGCATCGGCTCTCTACAGCTACGAACACTGTCAGGCCAAGCAGAACTGCCAGGAGCACTTTATGTGTCCTCACTCAGAAAAGATCTGCTATCTATCTCCAAGATGGCAGATCTAGGTATTCGAGTTTTGTTCGACGACAACACTTGTCGTATGATCAAGAAGATGACAAACAAGTTGTTGACGGTCGGATGCAGAGAAGGAAACCTCTACCAGGCCAAATAATCAACAACTTTGATAGCATATTAAATGCTTTAGAAAACGAAGATCAGCTCTGTCATAGGAGAATGTATCATCTGAACATGCGGAGCCTGTAGGACATGAGCATAAAGGACATTGTCACAGGTCTCAAGATCTCAAGGCCCGAGGCTGAGTTTTGCGAAGCTTGTCAGCAAGGCAAGAAACATTTGAATCCATTCACACACGAGGGAAGAAGAGCCAAGGAAGTTCTTGAGCTTGTCCACTCTGATGTCTGTGGACCGATGAAAACAGATTTACTCTCAAGTTCGAGATACGTTCTAACGTTCATAGATGATTACAACCGGATGGCCACGATCTACTACTTGAAGAAGAAATCCGAAGTGTTTGATTCCTTCAAGAAGTTTGTGGCATTCGCAGAGCGATACACCTCGAAAAAGATACAGATCCTTAGATCTGACAATGGAGGTGAATAAAAAGTACATAATTCTCAAGATTTTGCAAAGAACAGGGGATCGAACACCAGTTCGCTCCTGGATACACACCAGAATACAACGGTGTGGCAGAAAGAAAAAATAGAATGCTAGTCGAAGGAGCCAGATGCATGATGGCACAAGCTCAACTACCAGGTCAATTCCAGACAGAGGCAATAGCTGCAGTTGTACACCTGCAGAATAGATCTACAATGACAGTGCTGGAAAACAAAACACCATATGAAATGTGGACAGGCAAAAAGTCTGATCTATCATACGTACGAGTATTTGGATGTGTAGCATACAAGCACATTTTGAAGGAAAAGAGAAGCAAGCTCGATGACAAATCTGAACAAACAATCATGGTCAGCTACTCGAACAGAACACATGTGTATAGGCTCTACGATCCAACCACGAAGAAGGTTGTTTCGAGCAGAGATGTGAAGTTCGATGAGTCCACATTTCCTGGACTAAAAGACGAAAGAGGCCATGAGATCTTCACACTACTGCCTATTCAAGAGGGAGATCGAGGACAGACATCAATCAGAATGCAGAGCCCCTGACTCCAGAGCAGCAGGAAGCAGAGGATTGACTCCACAAACAAGAAATGTTCGAGCAGCGATGAAACGAACCTCGAAGGTCAATGAGACAAAGAAGACCTCCAGATCGCTACTTTGACAATCTTCAATGGAGCGAAGACACGCAATTCGAGTACTGCAGCTTCACATAAGAGCCAACAACATACCAAGAAGCTATCTAGAGTCTAGAGGGAGAATTCTGAAAGCAGGCAATGTCAGAGGAGATCGAGTCGATGAGGCAAAATGAGGCATGGACATTAGAGCCACTGCTAGAAAACAGAAAAGTAGTCAACTACAAGTGGGTGTACAAGAAAAAGCTGAAATCAGATGGCATTATTGGCCGCTACAAAGCAAGGCTTGTTGCGAAGGGCTACATGCAGAGATATGGTGTTGACTATTTCGACACATATTTGCCCATGGTCAAGATGACAAGCATAAGACTACTCCTTGCATACGCCTGTGTGAGATATAGAAGAGATGGGCATACAGTAGATACCTGCTGGATACCTGCTGGCTCAATCCCAAGATTGAGTGTATCCATTGTCATAAGAAGGGTCACGCAGCCGTAGATTGCCGCCAGAACCCAAGGAACAAATCAGCACAGAACATATAGGAGAACAACAATAGTTCATCCTATGTCGAGGAGCTCGAGAGCTCGAAGATGGGCGAAGAAAGAACGAACAGAATTTGTTCGACCACCTACATCTGTGAGGATGTGTGTGCAGCATCAACGTCTGACACACATGAGGTGATCCTAGATTCAGGAGCCACCTCACACTTCGTGACATCAAGACAAATCATGTCTGATTTTAGAAGTGTAGATCCCTCAAGATTCATAGTTCTTGGAGATGGATCTAGACATCAAGTGAACGATATTGGTTTACTATGGCTCAACACCAACGGCAGAGACAGACGACTCAAAGACGTTCTGTTCGTGCCTACTCTGCAGCAAGACTTGCTCTCTGTAGCAAGAATAGCAGATTCAAGGATGCATGTGACATTTTCTAACGAAGCATGCAATGTGATTGACGCCAGTACCAACACTCTCATAGCTCAAGGCAGAAGGAAAGACAACCTATATCATCTGAAGGTGCGCCTACCTGAAGATCAGATGCATCAGACCCATGACGACTCGCCAGACACTCTGTGGCATAGAAGACTCTGCCACATGAACTCAATGGCACTTTACCAGGCAAGTCATCATGGAGCATTAATAGGGGTCAGCATCTCGAATGCAACCAGCTCAACCACCTGTGATGCATGTTTGAAAGGCAAGATGTCGCGCACTCCATTCATCAAAGACTCCTATAGAACGACAAAGATTTTGGAGCTAGTGCATTCTGACATCTGTGGACCATTCAACATGATCTCAGTAGGAGGTTCGAAATATTATATAACCTTCATTGATGATTATAGCAAATTTGTCAGAGTGTACTTTATTTAGAATAAATCTGAAGTGCTCTATAAATTCACATAATATGTGAATTGGGCATAGGGCATAGAGATGTACAGGCAGCAAGGTGAAGCAGATCAGAACAGATTGAGGTGGCAAATATATCTCGAATCGCTTCACTGACTTCTGCAATGATATGGTATCATTCACAAAGAACTGCAGCCTACACACCGCAACACAATGGTATTGCTGAACGAAAGAACAGGACTCTAATGGAAGCAGCTAGATGCATGATGGCCTACTCGAAAGCTCCAAGGCCAATGTGGGCTGAAATAGTAGCTACAGCCGCATACATCCAGAATAGGACAGACAAGTCTGGTGTTCCTCACACGACACCACATGAGCTATGGTGGGGTAGAAAGCCCAACTTGTCTCACGTCAGAATCTTTTGATGTGCAACATATGCACATATTCCTGATAAGCTTCGAAAGAAGCTTGATGAGAAAGCCAAGCAAGGATTTATAGTAGGTTGTGACAATAATTCGTCATACTACAAAATCTACATGCCAGACACGAACACTGTGAAAATAGTGAGGGATTTTAAATTCGAGAGCAAGACTATGGCCAATGAAGATCCTGTCAGCTACGAAGTTCTGGAGAGACAACACTATGACTTGTCGTCAGTGACAGAGGGAGCAGCAGACGAACACAAAAATGAAGATTTTTGAGTCGTCTCCCATTTGAGCGACGAATCAGACGAAGAAAGATTCGAGAGGCAACCTGCCGCCGCAGTTCCTGTAAACCAAGATGGTTCCGGACCGAGCAGAGCAGACAAGGGCAAAGGCATAGCTGTTCCAGGAGGATCTTCCATAAGGTCGACAAGACCACGAAGAGTGCCAACAAGATATGTGCCAGGCAGCTCAGCTTCCACATCAAAAGAATTCAATGGCGAACCACAGACATTCGAGGAGGCGATTGAAAGTCCAGAAAAGGATAGATGGATCCAAGCCATGGACAAAGAGATAGAGTCCATGGGGAAGAACCAGGTATGGACGTTGGAGCCATTACTGCATAAGCGCAAGACTGTCTTCAAGCTCAAATACGGACCAGACAGGAATGTGTTGAAATACAAGACAAGACTAGTAGCGAAGGGTTTCTCTCAGAGATATGGTATTGACTATTCTGAAACCTTCTCTCTTGTCATCAAACATTCGTCCCTACATCTGTTATTTGCATATGCAGTAGCTTATGACCTCAGGTCCACATTGTGGATGAGAAGACGGCCTTCTTACATGGCGAATTAGATGAAGAGGTCTACATGGATCAACCCCCAGGATTCATCTCAAATTCACTTCCTGACTATGTACGCAGAATGCATAGAAGCATCTACGGTCTGAAGCAGTTAGCCTGACAATGGTACAAGAAGAAAGATCAAGCCATGAAATCATTAGGATTCAAGTCTCTGTTGGCTGACTCCAATGTGTAAGTCAGAATTACAGATGGGCAGATCATCATAGTGGTTGTATATGTGGACGACATTCTAAAACTTTGCAGGAGTGAGCAGCTAATTGCTGAGGTGAAGAAAGACATCTCAAAACATTTCGAGATAGTGGATATGGAACTATGAGGGAGGTAAGTTATACCTTCACCAGTCCAGATACACTCAGAAGATCCTAGAGGAATTTGGGATGTTGAACTACAAAGGAGCGAATACTCCAATGCTCGCAGGGATGGTGCAAACAAATGATGACTGTCCAAGGACTGAGGCAGAGAGAGAACAGATGTAGCTCACACCTTACAAGAAGTTGATAGGATCACCGATGTACCTTGCAGACAACACACGTCCTGATATTGCTTATGTAGTATTCAGGGTGAGCCAATTCTGCACGAATCCAAGCTTGACACATTGGAAGATTGCAAAATGAATTTTGCAATATCTTCAATTAACGAGGGATTATGGCTTGTGTTATTGTCATGGTGCAGATTTCAGGATACTTTCCTACAGAGATGCTAGTTGGGCATCTCTCAAGGATGACTGTAAAAGCATCTCAGGAGGATGCTCCATTGCATCAGGAGCAGCAGTTCTCTGGGTCAGCAAGAAGCAGACTGTTGTAGCCCAATCATCTTGTGAAGCAGAGTACGTAGCAGCAGCGAAGATGGCCAACGAATTACTTTGGCTAAGGCAGTTCCTGGACGAATTGGACGAAACAAGAAATGAGCCTCTTGTCTTGCAGATGGACAACACCTATGCAGTACACCTGACAAAAGATCCCGTGTTCTATTCCAGAACGAAGCACATTGTGATCAAGTACCACTTGATTAGGGATCTAATTGAGAAGAAGATGCTACAGACCACCTTATTCGGAACGAGAGACATGGTTGCTGACATCTTCACCAAAGCCCTGGACAAAGGACTCTTTGAGAGACAAAGGAGCAGTCTCGAGATTGTAAAGCTATCATGCTTTGAGAGGGAACTGAAGAAACGAAATGTTTCCAACTACAAAGCCTTGCTAGCTTTCAGCCCTCAACCCGACGAAGACATTCGCGAACTTGAAGATCCAGAGACACGAAGCAGGAAAGGTTTCGCGAACACAAAAGTCAAAGGAGACGAAGACGAACGATTCACGAACACAAAAGATCCACGAACGAGATCGGTCCAGTATGAGAAAAAAAAAACATACGAGCAAAAACGAAACCCGTTCTGCCCTCACGCTCCGAAGAGTACCAGCTAAGATCATGCAAGTACTCAGAAGTACAGATATCTGATATGATGGCATGATGTCAGCAGATACACTTCAGGTCGTGGCTAATCTGCCACTCTTGTAACTCCTTGACTAGTTGCTTAATCACTCTAATCTTAGATTTACATAGAGCGACCATACTTAGTTGATGATACTTGACATATATATCAACATAATACACATACATTGTAATGTAATAGTCTGATGCTAGTAAGCAATCAAGACAAAAAATACAGAATACTTGTCCGCCTGCATGTGAAGACAATTCTGTCTAGGATCAGAAGATCCAACTGCCCGCTAGTAAAACGAGACGATTACTCATGAGAGAACCGCATTTCTCTCACGCCAATGCATTGGGTGGGTATGCACGTAGTGCTCAAAGAATCAAAGAAAAAAAATCAATAGATGATATTGTAGCCTTCGGCACACATAAATTTGTGTTGTGTCTGATCTCGAATGCAAATGTTTCTACTGTTAATCGTGTGTCTGAGTTTTTTCTTGTTCATTTTGAATTCCCCACTGTGGTTGAAACTATGTTGAATGCTGTATTAATTTTATGAACGTAGATCAATAGTGACCAACTACACTTTGGAGGAATGTAGGAGTGATTCAGTTGGCAGTGTCCAGCGATTGCATCTCAACTCCATCCGAGCTGAAGAGAGTTGTGATTGATTTGCCTTCGCGAAAATTTCACGAATCCGATGAATTCATCAGTCATCACATATCCCCAACAGATAAGCAGTAGTGCAATAGCTATTTCTAAAACAACTCTAAGAAGTGAGCTAGAATGCTCAGGAGTGTTCAAGCTCGCAGGCTTGAGAGAGAGAGAGAGAGGGAGAGAGAGAGAGAGAGAGAGAGAGAGAGAGAGAGAGAGAGAGAGAGAGAGAGAGAGAGAGAGAGAGAGAGAGAGAGAGAGAGAGAGAGAGAGAGAGAGAGAGAGAGAGAGAGAGAGAGAGAGAGAGAGAGAGAGAGAGAGAGAGAGAGAGAGCTCACTATTCAAATGCTTCTGATAATTCTGATTTTCAATGAATTAAATTGCATGAATATGAACATATGTTTATACTAAGAAATTAGGTCGTCAATTGTGATCACCAGTTGGTTGGTGATCTGCTGGCATCCATCCGGTCCTCGTCATTGATTGTTGATAAGCGATGAAATTGGCCGTAAACGTTCTGTCTGCATAAATAAACCAAAATTGTAGCTCTGCAGAAATGAACTAAAACAGCCACATGCAACACTGTCAAGTTTTTCGCGAAAAAGATGAAAAAGCGAAAAAGGAGAAGGTGCCCTTAAATATCATTTAGGGTTGCCCCACACTTTGCCACAGTCATTTTCTTAACATTTGAGGCTCTTTGGAAAAAGCAAAAAATGCGACACTGTGATTTTACACGAGATTTCTGTTAGGCAAAAAATGCGAAAAAGGAGACACCGCATTTTTCAACAAGATTCCTGACTGGCAAAAAAGGAGACACTGTCGTAAACTTCGTGTAATTTTGCAGGCTTTGTAAAAACACTTGTAATTCTGCAGATTGTGTAAACACACGGGAAAATCCGCAGAACTGGATTAACAATGGATGAAGATTAAAACCGACTAGTTGATTAGTAAGAAGGAGAATATTCCAACACAAACTGCTTCCTTAGTGGCTTGTGAGGTTGCGATATACTCTGATTCTGTAGAAGATAAAGCTATCAAACATTGCTTGTGAATCTTCTAGGAAACAGGACCATTGTTGAGGAAGAATGTAAAACCACAAGTAGATTTACGAGTGTCTACATCTCCTACCCAACTTGCATCTGTGTAACCACCGAGTAAATTGAGTTTGTCGTTGTCGACTGTTCCATAACAAATGCAAAAGTTCATAATAGCTCGAAGATATCTCATGACTCTGATAAGAGCCATCCAATGTGTTATACCAGGGTTAGTCATAAACTGACATAGGGAACTGACTGCAAAAGCTATGTTTGGCCTGGTATAGGTCATTGTGTACATGAGAGCTATTATCGAATGATAAGGATACTCTCGCATCTGTTCCTTCTCTTTGATTGTTCGGGGACACTGGTCCTTCGACAATTTGAGACCTGGTTCCATTGGTGAGAGAGTTAACTTGCAATTAATCAGATTATATATGACTAACATATTGTAGATGTACCTCTGTTGAGTAATGTAAATCAACTTTCAATTTTTGTCTTTGTGGATTTGAATACCAAGGCAGATATGAGCTTTGCCGAGATCAATCATGTCAAATTCGGAAGATAGCATTGACTTGTCTTCTTTTATCAGGTCGATACTGTTGCCGAAGAGCAATGTGTCGTCCACATATAAAGTGATTATCCTCTGGCAACAAGTCGGCCTTTTCTTTTGTCGATGCTTCCGTCTACTTTGTACTTGACTTTAAAAATTCATTTACAATCAACTACGTTTCTGCTAGCAGGTAATTCGACAATTTTCTATGTCTGGTTCTTGATAAGAGATGAATACACTTTATCCATATCTTCTTTCTAGAGATCGAAATCGGGTTGACTGAGTGCCTCTTTGACAGTCATCAGCTCCTGAACAAGATAGGCTGCAGACTCGTCGATATACCTCACAGGTGGTCTGCTAGTCCTTGATGATCTTCTGGGAAATGGAGGAAGCTGATTATTTTCATCATACTGTAATTGCTGAACTGCGACATCATCTTCTTCGAATTCATCATTAATATGTTATTCGTCGAAAGTAAATGAGCTTGGACCTTCAATGGGAATAGTCAACTGAGAAACCTTGAAGTTTTCTTCTTTTCTGGTACTGCCTTCTCTCTTCCCTCACATTTGGATATGGCGCTGAAGTTGAGGGTTGGTCGTCAGTGACCGATGGTGGTGGTGAGGGAGCCATTTCCTTTCTCTTCTGTGCTTGCATAACAGCTAACACAGGGCATGGTCTTGTCGACCTTTCGATGGCATCCCCACTGGAACTGTTGGTTGCTGTATGGCAATGAGGTTAAGAGGTGCACTGGTTCCAGGTTTAAATGGACAATTCTTGAAAGAGTGTCCATAACCGCAATCCTAGCAGGAGGTTGTATATTGTCCCTTGTAGGGACATTCTGCAATTCTGTGTCCCTCGTCGCATCCGTAATTTCTTCCACCTTGACGTTGAGTTTGAGCTGCATAGGCCGAAATATATTCATTTATGGCAGGATCCATAAATGGTTCATCTAGTCCGTACCACTGCTACTGCTCAGGTTGAGGTGGCATTTGCATTTCTTGTTCCGCTACTGTCATGTTTGCATGGGCCACTTGTTGATTGGCTGGCCTGGTGGAGCAGGTAAGGCCATGCATTGTGATTGGGTGCGCCGTACCTTGGTGCCGCGTTAGGTGCCCCTTGATGATAAGGATAAGAAGTCTGATAAGGACTTCTCTTCTGTTGAACAACCCTGGGGTTAAACGGGCAAAATGTCGTATCGTGCGATATTGCATTGCAAATATGGTAGAATCTATGTGTCAGTCTCAGATTTTGCTTTAGGACTGGACACTTATTCGCTGTATGGTTTTGCGTGTATACTGAACACCATAAATTTTCTCATTGAGGATACTACAGCTGGTTTGGTTCCGGTTGATGTGGAGTTACTGCTACAGTTCCTTGTAAGGCCTTCAGTTTCTGGTCAAACTACGCCGTAAGTTTCTCCATCTACTGTTTGTGTAATTTTGTCATTTGCTCCAACATCACTTCAGTTGATAGAGCGGATGCGTTTGATGATGATGATGCAAGCGAGGGAGTAGGAGTGTGGGTGGAAGGATATTCGTCGTCAGATTTCTCATCCTCTTTCCTGATGGCATCTTCCATCGCTTCTTGCAAAGTAGTGTACTGCTCCCGTCGTTTTAGTTCTCTTCTGATGCCTCGTAGTAATCCAGCTAGGAACCACATGATCACCACATGATCGGGAGTTCGGACTGCACTGCACTCAGATCGTAGATGTCGGACCCGTTCAATGTAGTCTCGGACCCTTTCTCGTTTTCCCATCTTGACTTTGCTCAGCAGGAGAAATGGGTCTTAAAGCGCGTAATGAGAGCCACTTTAACCGCTTCCTAGGTGGATTTCTCTTCCTCTAACAGGTTAGAAAACCAATCTTGAGCCACTACAAGTAAGGACATAAGGAATAGCATCAACTTCTCTGCAGGTGTCCGTTCGCCGTAGATTTTACAAGCTTGCTTGTAGATCTGGAGGAATCGGATGGGATTTGATGATCCATCATATTTTGGCATCTCCATCCATGGTGCTCTCCAAACTGCATGCAAGGGTGCGACAGGTACGAGTTGGCCCATTGGATCCATTGGTGCTGGTTCCGGTTCTGCCTCTTGCTGCACAACTGCTAATCTGGGAAGGTGTGGTGCCTGATTTGTTATCCTTCGTGCTATTGATCGTTCCAATCTCAGATTCATCCGATGGTGGGTTCCAAAGTGATTGGATCTTGCTTATATAGTAGGATGCAGTCTGGATCTTCAAGGATATGATTGGTAGGCCTTTTACGGTGGTTTTTCCCTGAAAACTTTTTACTCCTTGCACTGATTGACCTGAGATTTTGATAGTAGCTGGATCTGATGCAGATCTTTCCACTGATCTAGTCTGCAAGGGTTATCTCGTGCGAGGGTTGGCTATGCGAGGGTTCTTTAGCTGTTTTTGTAGGTAAAAAACTTGATATCTTTCAGATCTCTGGAAAATAACTCTCACAAGCTTCACAGTAGCTGGATCTGGGTCAGATCTCACTATAGAATTCTCTGCGAGAGTTAACTCTCGCAAAAAGTGAAAATTTCACTGTCTACGAGGGTTCGAAATCACTTTTTGTGCTTGATCTTCACCAGATCTTCATACTAGCTCTCACAGGCTTCATCACTGATGTAATTTAACATTCTGAATCGATTGAGAGGGTCTGCGAGAGTTCTTATTGGAAAGATTTGCTGGATCTTCAATTTTTAGTGATTTTTTAGCACTTAAATCCAATTTTCTGCTCACTAGAATCAAACTAACTCTCGCAAGCTCTTCTGTGTCCTGGTCTTACTGAGATTGAACTTCAGAATCCTCTGCGAGAGTTCTTGACCACTGGAACGGAAAATTTCACTGTCTGCAAGGGTTCACTAGTACTTTCCCATCTTTTTTTCACTGGGAACTCTCGCAAAGAGACTTATACATCAAACTAACTCTCGCAAGCTTCTCTGTGTCCTGGTCTCACTGAGATGGAACTTCGGAGGGCTCTGCGAGAGTTCTTATGAAGATTTGAATTTTTTTTAATTTTTTCAAGGGTTTTTTGAAATTTTTTATGATTTTTCTCTGATTTTACAATCTACTTGGAACTAACTCTCGCAGGCTTCTATGCAGGTCTGGGACAGTACCCTAAAGCTGATGCCAGTCATGCAAGGGTTAATTTCCACTGATTCTGGAGATATAAAAATCTGATGAGTTTTTTTTGGCTCTTTTTCCCTCCAAAATGCAGATTGGTGTGTTTTTTGAGTTTTTTGGATGATTGGTTTGGGTTTCAAGCCCTTAGAGGTTGTTCAAAGCCTCCTCTACCCTCTCACACCTCCTCCGCTAGCTGTGAACAGTCCAAACACAAAAAAATACAGAAAACTAACTCTAAACTCCCAAAAAACTACCTAAACTACTCTAAAAAACAAGAAGATAACTTAAATGCAATTAAACTAGTTAATGGAAACCTATCCCTGGCAACGGCGCCACTGTGGGGTCGAAGATCTCTCGTAGTATAGCCCTTCCCCCTGTCAACAAAGGTTAGATCATTGGATAGGAGCCTAACTATGAATAGATGCTACTTTTAGTTAATTTCCTACTTTCTCCCTTAACTCTACTCACCACTATACTACTCCTCTTTAACTCTATTCCTCTACACTAACATTCATCATAGTTTTGGCTGAAGGGAAGGAATGGAGTTATAAAATGGGGAAGGCCCTTGCCCCTCAATCTTATTGGCTAATATTCACAATGATCCTATCCATTTATCTTGGACCCAACTTGATCCAAGGGTCCAAAAAAAGTACATTAGAAATCACAAGATTCATGTGAGTTCCAATTTGGACCCAACTCTAAAAAGTGATCTCTAAGTTTAAAAATGACATTGGGCCTCTAGTTTTATTTTAATTACAAGGCCCAAGTCAAGTTTATTTTATTTACAACTTCAATTGCATGCTCATTGGGCCATGGGCTCATACACGCAGGATGCCATGCCCTCACAACACATTTTATTGGAGGATTTTATTTATTTACACTTTGTTGGGAATACTCCCAACACATGTCTATCAATATCTGTACTTGGATACATAGGTAAAAGTTTCATGAGTTTAGGCCATCCATCATATAGTTCAGAAGCAATCTCTTGGATATTAGTATGTTGTAATATGATGTGATTAAGTCCTTTTCCCAAAGAGCGTTTAAGGACCTTACTTCTGATTAGCCATAGTCAACTTTGTCGATATGAAGCTTTAAAAAGGTTTCAAAGTAGTACATGAGCAAGCAGACAGGTAATCAATTTGAAAGTTGCAAAAGACCTCCTAAGGAAAATACCAATCCATTTTAACATTCGGCATATATGACCAACCAAAGACAATATCGTAGAAGGACTCATGTATATAGACGAATAACTATAGTAAAATGCAAGCATAAAACTGCTTCACATGAATGGTCTCAAACATCCTATTGCGACAAAGTAAATGTAGAAAGAGAGTTCCCTTGGTATTATGCGTGATGAGCTACAGGCGATCTGTCATGTTCCTGATCACTTCCCTCTTGTCCAAAGCTTCTTCATCCTGGACCATATCATTCTTTATAAAAATTCAGCTTCTTGACTGGCAAATCTTCCTTTGTACCACTTCCTTGCCCCTTTGCCTATGTATCCTGTAAATTTCCTTCTTTTACCACCGCCTTGGCCTGATATGACAGAGCTTGGGTTGTTGAGGTTAAAAGCACCAGTTTTTTTGTTGGAGTTTTGAAAGAATTTGTCTTGCAGAGTGAAAAAATTTGGGTCTTTTAAACAACTGTTCAATTATTAGTTCTAACAACTTGACTTAGGGCCTCTAATGTCATTCTAGAGTTTTTAAGCTCTTAGTCACTTATTCCTAGTTCTACAAGTTCTACAAAATTAATTTGCGTGCTCATTGGGTTGGCATAGCCAATAGTACTTTAGTGGCGAGACCCACTAAGTGCCCAACAATATCCGCCACCTAAACAGGTGACGGGTGTCCTCAAATCCGTGCCCAGGTTTGCTCAGAGGGGCAGCGAGAAGGCTCAAATTTGTTCATATGTACGATATTATCAAAGGCAACGGGGGTGTCAAGAATGGAGTTTTTGTTCAAGGTAGCAAGTTTGCAAGTTTGTACTTCCTTATCAGTGAGATGTGCAAGAATAATCCAAAGCTCAATAAGTAGTGGAGCAAGAAAATTGACAGTGGGTAAGCCCCAAAGTTTAAAAGAAGTATGGGCAGACTTAAGCTCAATAGTTCGTGCAGGGACAAAGGGGACTTGGCAGTGATTGGATTGGCAGAATTCAAAAGTGGATTGATCACCAACGTCACATATCTCTTGAGAGAAAGTTTCAAGTTGTGAGGCACTATCCTTGTACAAATCATCTAAAAAGACGTGAGGGTGTGGAGGTGGCGGTGAATCAGTAATAGTAGGAATGGGATCAGTAGAAAGCACGTCGTTCTCATTTTCAAGTCAAGCAAAAACTTTTTTGATATGAGTGTTATAAAATTTCTCTTCCCTTTTGTATTTTTCAACAAGCTCAGCCAATTCAGTAACAAAATTTTCAATTAAACTCAAGGGATCAATCTTGGTCTTACCGTACTCCATGTAAATTTTAACTCAATGTAAAGTGTCCAAAAGATCAACCAAAAAAATAACCCTATCATTAGGTCCAGCACCATTACAGGTGGCACGATTTGTTCCATTAAACTATGTAACATGACAGCTTTTTTCATGCAAATGATCAAAGTTTGAATGAATAGATTAGGCGGAGGAAGAGGCTCCCCATAACCCAGGTTTACTGCTTTCTGATACCATCCTGAGGACTAGACATAGCAAAAAAAGGTCTTGTTAGCTTATGAACCCAAGTAAGGTAAAAGTTTTGATACTATCTTGACCAAAGTATAGTCGGATTTACACCACAAGGATGCATAGAGAGAGATAAACAGAACAAAGCTCCTCTTGACATGTCAAGATCAAAACCTTTTAAAACCCTTTATTCATAGACCAACAAAAAAAAACATAGCTGAAAAGTGTACAATACTAGAAAGCATCATAAAGTAAAACATATTTCAAGACATCCAGCTGGTACCTGCCACCATCCCACCACACAAAACCACGCAAGTTAGCACAATCCATGTACAAAATACATTTAACTTAACTAATCATCTTGCGATTTAAATAAATTTTATAGTCTGATCTTCCCAACTAGAAGTTGATTATAGCGATAAGCCAAACTATATCAATATTGTATCACTGCCATACTGATCAATTTGATGGTTATGGTCTCTATCTTTAAATTTAACAACTGCAACGTAATGCTAATGAAAGTGACTTATAACATTAACTGCACACATATAAGTAGCTTGGACCGATACACAAAGTTTGGGGCAAATCCATGCTATACCGAATCTTGTACTTGTAAACAAGTAATGTACAGTTCTCGTGACTTCTTGAGCAAGTCTATGCAATACAAGAGTCCGCAAGCATTCTTATCTGTATTTAAAGTTTGTTAACTTTGATGCTATGTATATGAATATATAAAAAATAGATTATACTTTTAGGGAGAGAGTTAGAATAAAAGTAGAACTAATGTGCAACTGTAATGTGGGTCCTATCAATGGATTATGACTAGTTGGCCTCGCCATGAAGCAAGTCAACGAGACATGCGTCTCGTCAACGGCAACCTGGGCCATTCATGGGTTGAAAAAGAACAAAACTATATGTATAATGTATTTTGGTTTTCAAAAACATATTTGTTATGTGATCTTGATGTGGGAGAATGCTTTTTGTGTGTATGTTACTGTGTTGCATGATGTGTGATCTTGTTTCAAACGAATTTTTACTTTTACATACATGATTTTCCTTGTTGTTGATTAGCTAACCTTAGGATTGTATCATGTAGATATCTTCTTCGATTACTCCATTCAGACACGCTATTTATACCTCCATATGATATATTTCCAGATTCGCTGCAAAATCATATGATAGTAGAAGTCTAATTGAATAATGATTTACTACCGGACCAAAAGTCTTAGTATAGTCAATATTCGGGATCTAAAAAAATCCTTGTGTGACAAGTCAAGCTTTCCTTCAATCGATACTTTCATCCACTTTGTATTTGATCTTGAATACTCATTTGTAATCAACTACATTTCTGTTGACAAGTAATTCAACAATAGTCCAAGTCTGGTTTTTGATGAGATGAATACACTCTATCCAGAGCTTCTCTCTCCATAGATCAAAGTTTGACTGACTGAGTGCTTATTTGATAATAGTCAGCTCTCAAATGAGATAGCAAGTAGATTCATTGATATAACTATTAAGTGATATACAATCTCTTGTTGATCTTCTAGGAGATGAATGAGATTGATAATCATTTCTTTGGTTCTACTGTTGTTGAGCTGCAACATTTTCTTCTGATTTGTTGTTGATAAGTTGTTTGTCTAAAGTTGACAAATAATTCGACAGTAATCCAAGTCTAGTTTTTGATGAGAGATGAATACTCACTATCTAGAGCTTCTCTCCATAGATCATAGTTTGATTGACTGAGTGCTTCTTCAACAATAGCCGGCTCTCGAATGAGATAACAAAAAGATTCATCGATATAACTATTAGGTGGTTTGCAATCTCTTGTGGATCTTCCATTCAACTAAGGCGAATAAAAAGTAATAAATTGTTTCTCAATATCTTTGCCAAGGCAATTCTCCTTGAATTCAACTGAGATATATTCTATCTCGTTGTCTGGACTTTAGTGCTTTGATTTTTTTATCAGTTTCAAGTTTTGCATGCTCCTTGAATTGCCTGAAGAGGTTGAAAGCCTCCAATTTCTACTTAATGAAATAAACAACTGTTCTTCTCAAAAATTCTTCGACAACAATCATAAAATACTTTGCACTAAACAACGACAAAATATATATGAATGAGCAACATCTATAACATGCTTATGACTCGATCTAAATAGAGCCCCCTAGTCCGCTTTCTGACAATGCAACTATGACAAACATGAAGATCGATCTTCTTGTCTAGATAATCAAGAACAAGTACGAAGAACTATTTAAACATGTTCAATATAGATGTGTGATTCAAGTGACCCAACCTATAGTTATTGATTAATGATGATATCAAAATACAAAATCATACACTGATCATGATTACTTTGGTGCAAATAAGAGCAAGGCAGGAAGAGCACCTGAAATGCAAAGATATAAGAACAACAATTGAAATTGAAGATTCATGAACATATAAAATCTCAATATATTTGTATAAAATTTTCTGTACATTTGAAATACAAGTTGGCTCATCCACATGAGGAGAGATCATTTATATCTGTGTATCCTCTTTCTTTTGATCTATAATTTCTAAATCTAGTTCTCCAGATGGGAAAACCTATGGTAGACTATTGTCTAGAATATCTACAGTGTAGGAATTTTCCACCACGATCGTTATTGCTTCATGCCAAAAATGCATGATCTCTTGCGGCGTGACTGGCATGCAGGAACACTGAGAAAACAAAGTTAATAAGGATTTGTATTAGAAACATATTTCAGGAATATAATTTCAGAGACATATCTCATGAATGTGACAATAATAAACTCATACCTTTTGTAAATATGGAAGAGAGTCATGTTGAGCCAACCACATAAAGAATGATTTTGCGTTGAAGAGTGTGTACCATCCGCAACTAATACAGCCTCTTTGTTGGGAGGACTGCACAAACAAATGTTACAAAGAAAAATGATTTACTGAACTAGAACATAATGAGATATTGTTTCAGCGTGCGAGGTGATGAACGAAATTCTACAAACATCGCAAGTGCGCGTTGAATTGATATTAGAAATCGTACAAGAAAAACAATGAGATATCATTTCAATGTGCGCCGTGAAAGTCAGTTATTTACGAAACATAAAAACACGCGCTGAATCGATATCCCAAGTTTAAAAATACGATAATCACCTTTGCATCTATCATCTCCACTTCCTTGTATGTCGTTGCACCTGGCATTGGAAAGATTTCTACTAACTTTTGTACAAGTTCTTTTGCATCCCTGTGTGTGTGTGTGTGATCGAATTCATTTTTATGCACACTGGGTTTCATCTACCGTCGTTATTTACATATAATGACAAAACATATAAACTCCAATGGCCATTGCAATGACAAATTGGCACGTGAGTCAGGATAAAAGTCTAACAATGATATCTCAAGAAATATAGCATTAGTTTACGAAAAAAGCTCACTTACTTGTATAGATATGGCGCCATAATGAACGATGCTTTCGTTCTCACATTTTTCATGTATCCATCAACATAAGTTTCTTGAAAAGCGAGATAATGAATACTAGAAAGAAAATGTATAGGCAAAAGTTCTAAATATACAAAAATTGGTGTTTGATAATATTTTAGAAAAAATCGAATAATCCCAACTCCAACATCATCCTCTAACATTGTATTTTTATTACAAAATTGCGATAGAAAATTCTTGAAATTACATGAGTTTCAAAAAAATTACTCAATGTAGTATTCACAATAGAAAATATCGTCTTCTAATAAAAGGCGTGGCAATTATTCTTTTTATCTCTGTTGAAGTACTAGAAGATGAGTCTGCTGATTCATGTTCATTGGGTTTACCTACCATCCTTTCATTTGTTCCAATGGATATAGATGATGATGACGTAGATATAGGTGCTGAAGCTGAAGCTGAAATGGCTTCTGAATTTGAGCAGACTACTTGTCGCTCAATAATTTTGTCTAATTGTAAATCTTCATAAACTCCTTTTAAGAAATTTTTTTTACTGGATCTTCTTGTAAATATTATAAATAATGATAGCTATATATCGTTCAGTGATATTGAAGATGTTTTTGATTTGAGAGAAGATGAAATCTTTTTAGTTTTTTCAAAAGAATTATTAAAATTTTCAGATATTATTGATTATGAAAAATTCGCAAGGGCTTTGCTAGCACATGTGAGAAATGAATTCGAAACCAGCTCTTTTATAGGCTAATTTGGAAGGTCTATTGGACAAAATACTACTTTGGCTTATCAGTTCTGGACAAAAATTTGCAGGTATGTGGAAATAGCTTTCAGAATGCTTGACGAAGGTTTTTGACCAATAGGATAGCTCGACGAAGGTTTTGTAGATCCGATGAATGTTCAATCTTCATCTAATACTGCATTTTAATGACATTTTTTAGAATTTCGACTTTCGTCCAACCTAATTTTGGTGTTTTTAATCCATCTGTCAAGGTGGCGAAGATTTATTATGAGTGCAACATGTTCGGTGAAGGTTCCCAAAGTAGTATAGTTCTGAACTCTCACCTAGCTACAAAATAGGAACTTTTTCCAAATTAACCTTCGCCCAACTCAATATAGATAGATATGAGCTGGATCTATCATCTGGCAACTCGGCAAAGGTTCATGTGGCTGTTTGAATCAAGATCTGACCTTGATTGTGATTTTTAAGTCATTTTTTTTTATCAAAATTTGAGTTTTGAATATATGTTTCCTTTTTTTTTTCCCTTGATTTGATGACTTTTCTGACTTTTGCTTATCATTTTTTTTCTTTTAGATATGTATGTTGACAACAAGACGAGTCTTCAAAATAATACTACAAACGCCCTTCTTGAAGAGCAGAGACCACACGAGCCTGAAGATCATTTGTCATGTTGGCTGGATCATGTTGCATAGCAGGCAAAACATTGGATATGGTATAGCCTCAATCCGTCGGTGGTGGATTTAGATTTGGCATCGCCCAGTCTGGTTTCAAGGCTGAAAGTAGCATTCAACTACTTCTGGATCCCTTTTGATGCCCTGGAGACCTTCATGCCCAGAGACAACAAAAAACATCTGAAATACGAGGGGGATACAGGAGCTAAGAGGGATATAGGAGCCAAGATCGAAAATCTGATTGCCTACAAAGGCCTTCAGAGAATAGAGCGAATTGAGTCCAAAGAGAAATGGATCCAACGTATGAGCAACCCAACATTTCAGAGCATTTGCTTCAATGAGGACGTCATCTCGAATGTGAAGTCCATGCTTGCCGATCATGCTGCTGGCTGGGGTCTAAAGAGGGAAGACGACGCCAGCTTGCTAATTTGGAAGGGCCGCAACACCGTTTTTGCAACTGCATGGGTGCCACACACATCTGTCCGTGGATTATAGGACTCCATAAGATCGCCACGTAGACCTCCGAGCTTGTGGAAACCAGGAAGCAGCAGTTCAAGAAGTAATGAGCTTTACTTCTCTCTCTGGATTTTTGCTCATTAATCTGCATTGCATTATAGCATAAACTTAGGAAAGACCAACTTTACGTAGAACCGTAAAACTAAGTTTCTGTATAATACTTGTTGTTTTCAGTTGATAAGCTATTAGCTGCCTTCTTATTGTAAATTATTGCATGAAGTTTCTAAGTCTGGCCTCAGCTTCCTGCGGCGCGTATGCAGCAGTCAGTTCATGTTAACTCCATTAAACGCAGCTACTGATTCTAATATAGGAATGTCTTAGATTCATTCCAGACTAATACAATCCTTTGTTCAAAATGGTTAGTTAGGTTACTATTACAACCAATGAGCAGATATTTTTGGCCAGCCTTTGCAAAAGGCAATACTATGTGTTTAAATTGGTCAATGGAGAGGTTAAGATTGAAGTCAATGCCTTAAATTATAATGATATCTTGAGCACAAAAAGCTTTGCCACATTGTTAGGATTCTATTGCAAGAACTCAGTCCTTTAGATGCACCTCTATACGCAAGTCGTAAATACCAAAAAATTCATGTCCCTCTCTTTCTGTTGCATGCATGCACCTTTACATGGAAGTCATCAATAGCAAACAATTCATATCCCTCTATTTATCTTGCATGCATGCATGGGCTCTCAAACTTCATGACTAACCAACATCATCAACGACAATTATTGTCAAATAAAGATTATCTATCATTGATTATCCAATCTTGGACAACGTTGGAACATATATATTTTTCCCATCAATGAACATATATGTTGATAGGCCAAGTAATTGCTTGAATTAATTGATTGTGACTGGTTAAGTAGGTATTGCATTTAATTATCATGTTGTTTAATACTTTGGTGAAGTTCCAGTACTGCCTTACTTAACATATAGAGTAACTGATTAGAATCGATTGATTCTCCCACTTTGAGAAAAACCAACCGAATTTCGGGAGAGGAAATGAATTCATGTCCGACCACTTCCTCATTTGCCATTCTCCTAGGGCATTTTTGTTTAAAATTAGCAAGTTTGTCTAAGTTAAAACATTAGAACGTCCAAGCAATATTCATAAAAAAAAATAGTTAACTACAAATTTGAGGATGACTTAAGTTTAAGTTCGACCGGTAAAACACACACAGAGATGAGTCGGAACATGGCCACTGACGCACATCTTGTTGGCTCTCTCTTCCCAGTTTGCAAGTTATGTAAGGATAATTGCATTCCCGGGAGTTTGCGAGATATTTCAAGATTCTCAGATAAATGAAATTATATTCCTATCTTTATCTTCATAGAAAATCACATTCATTCATACTAAATAGCTATCCTTTCCAAGAAATGGGCCAAAATGGATGGAATCACAAATTTTCTCTGTCATACCAAATGGATAACCAGAAAAATATGTGTAGAAAGTATGAAAGCAGTGGGCTTCATGGCTTTATCCAGACGGCTGCCCAGTGCATGTGCGTCATGTGACCACTTCAGAATTGGCTTCAATGCCGCTTCTATATCTAGCAAACGCTCACGAATGCTCTGAAATCTTGACTGCACCATATCCAGCTCTGATGCCAGCACTTGCAACTTCGCCACCGTATCCTGCAACAAATGTCTTGCAGATTTCAACTTTGACATCAAAGTGTTGTCCATTGCTGTAGAAACTGCAGCACCAGTGATCTCTGACCCCACATATCACATTCCTTCCCAATTACATTGATGATCCCTACAAAACTCGGATAATGAAACTCCGCTAAATGTTTTACCAATTTTCCATTACTTATTCTTCTTCAACTTTCTTGCTTTATTTGTTGTATGTCTGCTTCATCCATGGCTGCCTGCATTTCCTGCAAAACTAATTCGAGATACTTGGTAAGCGGGTGAATCAACTAAGTCTTCATGATTCTATCTCTTCAAGCTGGGCTTGCCTCTTTCCCTCCGTCAGCAGCAGCATCAAGAGCAGCGAGAGCAAGATGAAGGTGGACGACAACATTGGGTTGCATTGGGTTGGAGGATTATTAAGTTGCCATCACGATGAAACAAAAGACCAAAACATATTCTACTCTCGAAATGAACCCACGGGATCATTTGTAGCTCAATTCTGACACCGTTTGTCCGGAAACGCCCTTTCTGCCGGGGTGGGGATGCCATTAAATGGACTACTTTTCAACATCCCCAAGAATCGATTCAGGGTCGTCGAACGAAGTCCATTTTTCAGACCGTCTGTTTCATCCTATGCTGCACGCCGATACGAACCTACAGCACTAAATTGGACTCCAAACGGTTCAATACTCATAGTGAAATGTGCGTCCACAAAAACCCTAAACATAGTTTTGGGATTCTCGGCCCGTCGAGCCAAGAATTGGTCGGATTCAGTCAAAAACAGTCAAAACCTCGGATGGGAGGTGTCCACAGGTTCGTGGGCTCGACACGAACTTATAGGACCATTTTTGGCTCAATTCAGACATCAGTTGTCCAAAAATGCCCTTTTCGTCGGGGGCAATGCCACTAAATGGACTACTTTTTAGCATCCCCAAGAACCAGTCCAGTGTCGCCGAACAGAGTCCGTTTTTCAGATGGAAAGTTCCCTCCTGTGCTACACACCGAGACTAACCCATAAAACTAAACCAGGCTCCAAACGGTTCAGTACTCCGAACCAAAAACCCTAAACGCAATCTTGGTAATCTAGGCCCATCGAGCCAGAAAATGATCGGATTTAGAAAAAAATGGTTAGAACTTCGGACGGGAGGTGTCCACATGTTTGTGGGCTCAACACGAACCCACAGAAGCATCTGCAGCTCAATTCTGATGTCGTTTGTTTGAAAACGCCCTTTTTGTTGGGGGGAATGCCACTAAAATGACTACTTTCCAACATCCCTGAGAACTGGTCCAGTGTCGCTGAACGAAGTCCATTTTTCAGACCGTCTGTTCTGTCCTATGCTGCATGCCGAGATGAACCCACAGGATTAAACTGGGCTCCAAACGGTTAAATACTCACAGAGAAACGTGCGTTCGAATTAGAAACCCTAAATGCAGTTCTGGGATTCTAGACCCGTCGAGTCAAGAATTAGTTGGATTCAGTAGAAAAGAGTCAGAACCTCAGACGGGAGGTGTCCATAGGTTTGTGGGCTCGACACGAACCCACAGGACTATTTACAGCTCAATTTTGACACCATTTGTCCATAAACGCCCTTTCTGTTGGGGGGAATCCCACTAAATGGACTTCTTTTCAACATCTCCGAGAACCGGTTTAGTATTGCCGAACGAAGTCCGTGTTTTAGACCGTCTGTTCCGTCCTGTGCTGCACTCGATAAGAACCTACAACACTAAACTGGACTCAAAACGGTTCAATTTTCATAGCGTGCGTCCCCGAACCAGAAATCCTAAACGTAGTTCTAGGATTCTAGGCCCATCGAGCCAGAAATTGGTCGGATTTAGTCAAAAACAGTCAGAACTACGGACGGGAGGTGTCCACGGGTTTGTGGGCTTGACACGAACCCATAGGACCATTTGCAGCTCAATTCCGACGTCGTTTGTCCAAAAACGCCCTTTCTGTCGGTGGGAATGCCACTAAATGGACTACTTTTCAGCATCCCCGAGAACCGGTCCAGTGTCGTCGAACGGAGTCCGTTTTTTAGACGGTCTATTTTGTCATGTCCTGCATGCCAAGACAAACCCATAGGATTAAACTAGGCTCCAAATGGTTCAGTACTCACAACAAAACATGTGTTCGAACCAGAAACCGTAAATGTAGTCCGGGGAATCTAGTTCCATCGAGCCAAGAATTGGTCGGGTTCAGTAAAAAATGGTCAGAACTTTGAACGGGAGGTGTCCACAGGTTTGTGGGCTCGACATGAATCCATTGGACCATTTGCAGCTCAATTCTGATGTCGTTTGTCCAGGAATGCCCTTTCTGTCGAGGGGAATGCCACTAAATGGACTACTTTTCAGCATCCCCGAGAATCGGTTTAGTGTCGTCGAAACAGAGTCCGTTTTTTAGACGGTCTATTTCGTCCTATCCTGCACTTCGAGACGAACCCATGGGACTAAACCGGCCTCCAAACGGTTCAATATTCACATCACAACGTGCGTCCAAACCAGAAACCTTGAACGCAGTCCTGGGATTCTGGGCCCAGCGAGTCAGGAATTGGTCGGATTCAGTAAAAGATGGTTAGAACTTTGGACGGGAGGTGTCCACAGGTTTGTGGGCTCGACACAAACCCACAAGACCATTTATAGCTCAATTTCAATGCCGTTTGTCCAAAAATGCCCTTTCTGTAGGGGGGAATGCCACCAAATGGACTACTTTCCAACATGCCCAAGAACTGGTCCAGTGTCGTCAAACGGAGTCTATTTTTCAGACGGTCTGTTCCATAATGTGTTGCACGTCGAGATGAACTCACGGGACTAAACCGGTCTCCAAACGATTCAGTACTCACAGCGCAACATGCGTCCAAACCAGAAATCCTAAACGCAGTCTTGGGATTCTAGGCCCATCGAGCCATGAATCGGTCAGATTCAGTAAAAAACGGTCAGAACTTCGGACGAGAGGTGTCCATAGATTCGTGGGCTCGACACAAACCCATTGGAGCATTTGCAGCTCAATTTTGACGCCGTTTGGTTGGAAACACCCTTTCTGTCGGGGGGAATGCCACTAAGTGGACTACTTTTCAACATTCTTGAGAATTGGTCCAGTGTCGCTGAATGGAGTCCGTTTTTCAGACCATTTATTCTGTCATGTGCTGCATGCCGAGACAAACCCACATGACTAAACCGGACTCCAAACGGTTCAGTACTCGCAGCGAAACGTGCGTCCGAATTAGAAACCCTAAATGTAGTCTTGAGATTCTAGGCCCGTCGATACAAAAATTGGTCAAATTCAGTAAAAAACGGTCAGAACTTCGGATGAGATGTGTTCAGAACTTCCTCCTAAACCATCAGCCGCCATCCAAATCATTGGGCGTCACCTAGATCGCCGGCCACACATGGACACGCACACAAATACAAATACACACAACACAGTGCACACACCCATAGACAAACGCAGACCCACACACACATACCCATACACACACACACACACACTCCGTAAACACACACACACACACACACACCTAGCCTAAGCCTAAAGCCTAGAGCTACAACCTAATTCTAATCCACAACCCACACACACACACACACTCCGTAAACACACGCACACACACACACACACACACACACACACACACACACCCCTCCATAAACACACACAACACATGCACATACACACACTCGCGCGCACACATAGACACACACACAAAGCCATTAGGGCACGCACACACACGCATGCACGTGAGCAGCACATCCGCCATCGACGCACGTCCACCATTGGCGCACGTCCGCCCTTGGCCGTCAACGACAGGCACTCTTTACTAGTGTATATATATATATATATATACATATATATATATAACCTACATACACTTTTGTATGCATGGGTGAGGGGCCCCGTGCATCCTCCTCCCCTCACCCATGCATACACTTTTTTGAACTAGAAGGATGGGGAGGAGGATGCATGTATGGGGAAAAGCATGCATGGCCCTCAACCCCATGCATACAATTAATGGGCCCACTCTAAATTCAAATTACCCTTTATCCACACATAGTGTTTTGAAGAGTAGGTACATACTTTCATGGTGAAAGGTGTTAAGCAAAAGGGACTTTCATTATCAATTTCACTAAATTTGAAGGGCGCTCTAAGGATTTTTAAATTATCAAACTTTCCATGGGAAAGGCTGAACTAAAAATGCATTTCTATGAAGGAAAAATCAGCTTTGAAGGGCTGGGAAGGCTTCAAACCGTAGGCCTGGTGGGTCTCTCTCTCTCTCTCTCTCTCTCACACACACACACACACACACACACACATGGATGCTTCTTCGTTTAAAAATACCCTGCTTTGCTACCACACAACTGGATAACAATAGGCATACTATCTCTTCAAAAACAAAAGGTTTTAATTCAAACACCCCCCTATGCTTGCACTATAAAAATGTTTTTTTCAAAAAGGGATTTCCCACCCTCAATTTTTAAATATGCTCTACAAAGTATTTAAATTTAAAAGCCTAAATGGAGGAAATAAGCTTTCCCACCCTCACTAAGCATTATGTGACCTTCCGGAAAACCTCACCGCATGACACTATAAATCATGCAGTCTCGACAAATGTTCCTCACAACACCTTGAAGAGTTCTTTGTCTCTTATCTACAACAAGTGCGCCTTTTGGAGCTTGATAGGTCACTGTCCAGATGAACCTCTTTTATGCTAAAAAAAAAGGTCCATATGCATACAAGCAGCGATGGAATGTTTATCTTCTTCGTCATCTCTATAAATAAACTGTGTTCACTCCTATAGCAGCGATGCCACCTTCATCATCTGTAAATTTATTGGCATATTTTCAAGTGGCACCGATGTCATAAGCTTCCATAAGAATCGTTTTCATGCTTAAACAATTGTGTAGATCTGTCCGTTGTCCAGTGATGGGCAGCAGACTCTCACATAGCTTTTGCGAAATGTTTATTTAATGTGTAATGGACCTCCTGTCCAACAATGGATAGTAGATCCATTTCTTCATTTTTTAATGTAAAGATTTCAAGTATATAGTTTGATGTTCCAGCGATGGACAATAAGGTTCCCTTTTTATTTTTGAATGGAAAGTTTTCAAGTGTATAGTTTGTTGTTCCAGCGATGGACAGTAAGATAGTTGCATTGCATCTTTTCAGTTTGCCTACAAGAATGCTTAAGGGATTCAATAATGTGTGAACAACACTACACCATTTGAACTAGTACTTAAATCAAATGTCTTTTCAAACATTTGAGTCATCTCATAAAGAGTCTTATCATCTTTTATTTTGAACCATCATCGATGTTTTGTGATAATGTAGCTTCTTTTTGCTACTATGGCCTACTTACCACTTACACTTTGGTTCAAATTCGAACCAAACATCACATAGCCTCTAAAAAAAGTATGCCACCTATCAAAATATTCTAATGCAAGCATGCTTGAGCACTCTTTGTAAGCTACGTGGACGTGTAACTGATTTGTAGATATAGATATGAGATAAAGACAATTTTTTTTTTGTTGTGATTTAAAGGAAAACAAATTTTTGCGGAAACATCATGGCATCCTCTCAAGATACCACATCTACGAACATCCAGGTATGCCTTCTTGTTACGACTTTCAAGTTTTATACAAACCATACACATAAAAAATAAATCACGAGTGAATCGTTTGCATTGTACTTGGCACCTACCTCTCTTCAGTACGCTTAGATAACGACATAATTAAAAATAAGAGAGAGATATCTTCTAATCCTATTTACAAACCGATCTAACTATTCTTGAATAATTCAAGCCCAAACCTAATCACAGGGTTTCCAATATAACGTTCCTAGACAGCATGGACATGCGTAAGAAAAGAAGTTTTTACACAAGGTTTAGAATGTCACGGATCTGCCCTAATACTTGTTAAAACCATTGGAAATCTCTCTTTACCAATAAACCATACCTATCCGTAGCAGAGTCCAAAAACCATGGTTGATAGGTAAGTTCTGTATAGCATGGATTTGCTCAAAACCAATCATAACGATACCGCTTGGATTGGTATAGTACGGATGTACCCTAATACCTATGTATCCGTAATAATCAACCATGACAATACTTAATCTGCCCAAATCAGTTTCACATTAGATTTTTGGTGAGATACGAGTGGAAAGCATGGATATGCTCAGAAGTATGGACAGTAGTGCTTGACATACCTTGCTCTACAAGACTCACTTGGGTTAGAATGGCATGGATTTGCTCTAACACTAGCACACATGTCCACACCAAGTCTTTTAGCTAAATAGAATGCAAACGGTTAAAACTATTCATACTCTGTTTAAAAATAAATACTAACTAATACGGACAATTGTCCGTAAACTAATCAACATGACACTCGTCCTGATACGGTAATTTTAGGGCTTGGCCTATCGCTAAAAAATTTTCTATTGTTTGGGAAGACAGGACTATGATTTAAAAATGCTATTCAGGCTATTAAGTAGTATAACTTTTTTTGGACATGGATAACAACTGATGCTCGGCTATGACATCTGTCTTCCCCACTGTACTAACTTGTGCGATTTTGTGTTGTGGGATGGTGGCAGGTACGTCTTGAAAGTGGTTATGCTTTACGGTGCTTTTTCAGTAATGTATTCTACTTTTCAACTATATTTTACCTTGTTGGATTATAAATAAAGGCTTCAAAAGGTTTCGGTCTTGCTTTGTCAAGAGGAACTAGGTGAAATTTTGTAACTCTCTCTCTACATCCTGGTGGTGTAAATCCGACTATTCCTTGGTTGGGATAGTACTGAAACCTTTAACTTTTATCCGATTCATAAGCTAACAAAGGTCTGTTTTTATGTTTTAGTCCACATGATGGTTTCAAAAACCTGTCTCTTTGGGTTATGGGAAGCCCCTTCCACCACCTGGCCATTTTATACAGACACTCATTTGTTATAAAAAAAAGGCCGT
This sequence comes from Diphasiastrum complanatum, assembly GCA_029204225.1. Taxonomy (NCBI): domain Eukaryota; kingdom Viridiplantae; phylum Streptophyta; class Lycopodiopsida; order Lycopodiales; family Lycopodiaceae; genus Diphasiastrum; species Diphasiastrum complanatum. The sequence continues at coordinate 9,807,088 of CM055094.1, read as the reverse complement.
TATGATGCATGATTTTATCATTAACACTGATACGGCTACTTGTTCTTCTACTGAACCGAAGGATAAAATTTTGTGCCTAATTGATCTTCTTGAAACTATTGACTGGGTGAATATATATCTTCATTTTACAAACTCTGGAGTCTTCCATCCATCAATTTTCTTGCTCCCATACCTATCGATCTTTGGATCATGATGACACATTTGACAAAAAAAAATAGAAGTCTGCAAGCTGGCCGCCCTGCATAAAAATCCATCACTTGAGACTCATGTTGCTTTTGACACCATTATTTGTATGAACAAATTTGAATCCTCTCGTTGCCCCTCTGAGCAAATCTGGGGCAGAATTAGAGGTCATTTCAAAAACGGTTTCAATAGAATGAACCTCCACCAAGCCAAAATCTGGAACTAGAAAAGACTTTTTTTCAAATGTAGATGTGGAGATAAATGCAAAAACAATTCTTCCATCATCTGGTTTGACCATGCAGTCAGGTTCATGATGAATAACCTAGCCAAATTCTTCCTTGGTGCCTCCGTCCAAAATCAGATGAATGTCTTCTTCATGTGGCTACATAAACCTGCTAGGGATGTCATGAAAGCACACCTGGCTTTTCTTTTTATCCATCAGTTCATGATTGATGCCTCCATCGAACTCACAAAAGACTCATCTGCCAAATTTCTAGCACCCTTAGGAGACGCCGAAAATATTTGTGAGATAGAACACCTTCTAAAAAGGCCCAGCTTCTCTACCCTCCAAAATAAGTACTTTCAGAACTCAAGTAAAAGAACTGGCAATTTCAGTCTTAACAATCCAAACTTAGTCATCTTTGGCTCAAGAACAGGAAAGAAAAAATGATTCTCAAGAAGGACAAAATAGTGGCACAAAGGATGATTTACCAGTAAAAAAATTGAACTTTTACAGATCCTAATTGATGTGCAGGATGAGGAAGTAACAAAAAGAAGAGAAATTAGTACCTCAATGACCGGCTGTCTCTAGCTTTCCATTAGCAGCGACACAGAGAGATTCTTTTGACATTCATGCAGTTTGTGAATATCTATATGTACAGTGTTTCTTTGTAATCTAATAACTTTTGTTGTGCCATCTTTGAGAGCTTGTGAGGAGTGGCTATGGTGATTGTGTGATGTGATCTGCATACTGCACTAGATCCTAACAGAATTTCAACTTGGTATCAGAGCTTCAGGGTGATGCAGGTATGTACCATCCGGTGGAGCTATGAGATAGCATCTTTCACTAGGAGAAATAGCACTCAAAGCGTCTCAGGAGAGAGGACTCCATACAGGGTATCGATAGTCCAGATGACATGAGATAGCAAAGTTCCTTCGATCGGAGCTTCGGGGAAGATCAAAATGATCGTCGTAGGTGGATTCACGGAGAAACTTGCAGTTTTGGTGGTTTCGGAAAAATCATCGATGTTGGCTACGTTATTCACTGTGTGGACAACCGTTTGGCATAACGGGACTTGCAAGGGATTTGCAAAGAGCAGTGAGAGAGAGCCATAGCAATTTACAGGGTCAGATTGGGTGGAAAATTGAGGAAATTTGAAAAATTTCCAGTTTCATGGGGTGTTGACGGTTTGGAATGAAAACCAGTGTGTTTGTAGTCGATACCGCACCAATTGGCAAGCCGTAAATTGTGTTACTGAGCCAGAGGTAGGGCGACCTCAGCCACATAGGAGCTGCAAGTGAAAGCTCATGGAAAGCCTGAGAAATGCCCAAAATATCCTTCTCTTCAAAGTTGCTAGGGTTTACAGGAGGAAAACAATGGATTTTTTTCTGTCAGAAGTGTTTTGATGATCTGTAAACTGGTAAGGATGGGCGTTGGGATAGGGCGACCCTGACTGCAGTTGGTTGTGGAGTGCCGTGGATCAGCCAGGGAGCTGTAGCAATTTGAATAGGGCGGCAGCCATAGCCACAAGTTTAAAAGCTTCAAGCAAAGAAGGAAGAAGGGGAGAGAGAGAGGACCCGCGAGGGTCGCGCGCGGCCAGAAAGAGCCATAGTGTACATTGGTGGTCCAACGGCTGTAAGAGCGTTGTTTGATGCGTGTGGAGGCAGATAGCCATCCGATTATGAAGATTGAAGACCGACGACCAATATGGAAGGCTTGGGAAGAGCTGTGAGCCATTAGATGAAGATGGGCCATTGAGATATGGTTGAAAGAAGGTTTGAAGCTTTGAAGGGGTCCGAAGGGCCAGTGGGCCTTCAACTTCAATAAAAATCTTCATAATGAAATGGCTGAAGGGACCCGAAGGGCAAGAAATGCTCTTTTTTCATTAAAAATTTTCAGAATGAAAATTCAGTTCATTTTTGCAAGGCAAATTAGCATTGGGGCTTCTTGGGGCTAGAGGGCACCTATTTTGGCCATCGTTGGGCCAAAATGACCCTTGAAACTGGCTGCTCAGAGCCAACGGATAGAGGGACATCACAGAGCAGGGAGAAAGGTGTTTCAGGGAGTTTTCATCACCATTCCATCGAGCGGAGTGCGGGTGACCTAGTGATGGGCTACATTCGCCATTTGGGTACTGTAGGGCCAAATTTGGGGAAATTTTTGGCTGGTGAAACCTGCTACAGGCGGTACAATGAGGCATTATTGCTTCAAAATCATTATTACTTATTCATGACAGGGTAACAGGGTGTTTGGAGGCGGTAAATGCAGTATGGGAGCGAATGGTAGCAAAATTGTGTGGAGAAAGCTAGTTTTGGCGACGGAAGTGCAGTTTCGCGGCGTGACTACCCATCATTGGCAACAATTTTGAGAAGGCAAGCGATCACAGGTGAGAGGTAGGCATGGTATGCCAGTTACAGGTGAAAAATTCTCGTGATCAGGTTCAACTTTTGGAGTTAGAACCAACCAACGTCAAGTGGCATTTTGGGGGAACGCTCTCACAGGTATGATCGGCAGTGGCATTGTCGAGTCAGGTGATAGCTGCATTGACACATGCATCTATAGCTTAGAAATTTCTCGTTCGGAGGGAAATATGGGCTACCTTGGAGGTACACACATTTTGGCGGTCATAGGTGATGAAAATGCGAGGTGGTGCTAGTTGGAAGCCATTGGGCAAGATTACGGACTTGCATTGGATGAGCTGTGTGTGGGACACGCAGAGGATGAAGAACGGGTCAATAATCACACTTTGGATGCTCTTAACGAGTGGTGAGTATGATGATTTTGTGGTTTTGCAGTCAGTAAGTCAATTTTGATCAAGCCATTGTAGCTGTGGAGCAGTGTATCAGGTTTGTCATCGAAGAGTTGCCATATCAGGATTGCATCAGAGATGCAGATTCCAGTGATGACATGGTACAGATCGTTTGGTTTGGGCCATGGAAGATCTCACAAGTTTACTTGGAGGGATATTGGCATGCACAGTCATGTGAGGGACTTGATGATGGCTTTGGAGTTCACATCTCAGTGTATTCTTAGGGAGTGGTTTGGAACCATTCACAAGAGCAGCTTGGAGCTAGTTTGGGAGAATACAGGTGGGCACTACAGGGTAGATGCTCAGATCTTTGTGATCAGGGATGACATTGAAATACCTGGTAGGGATAGCACTGCAGGATGACATGGGATGATCATCAGGGGGCAGCTATTTCGTATTGGACTTGAGTCATTGGCATGGACAGGACTTACAGGTGGGATTCATGATGGAATTAGAACACTGCAAACGCAAATGGTCAAAGCGTAAAGCTTTGAGAGTTAGCTCTAGGTTGAAGAGCTAATGCAGATCGCACGGGGTGTGATCAGAGGGCAAACACTATGATGGGTGTTTTGCTAGCGATCTACTGTAGGGGACATTGATGGCGAGGACTTCATGGCGTGCTCATTTGGGAGTACCAGATGACATTACAACAGAGGGCCAGTTTTGGACATTGGCATCGATGGGGAGACATCTACCATCACGGGCGTGGATAAGGTACCTATAGCCTTCATGCATTTGGCTGTATTTGCAGGAGTCTAGGCTTGGCACAGGTGTTGGAATTTCCATGATGCAGATTCTCAGGTGGTGAGATCATGAGAAAGCTTAGAGGAAGTCAGTCAGAGCCATATACCTCAATTTGATCAGGGAGACAGTAGTCTCGAGATCCCATGAGCGATGACTCAGGGATATGCTTGCATTGGCATGGTGTCAGGTGGCACATAGCCAGGGAGAGTGAGCAGATACTAGGAGCCAGATGGAGCAGGTGATGCTTTGGAGTTCGGCTTGTCTAGCAGGATGGTGACTAGGATCGGAAACATCAGGTGAGCATAATATGTGAATAAGATTTTGCAAGAGACAGGTTGGATAGGAAATCCACAAGTGCTTACACTATATTTCTTGGAGGAAATTTGGTTTCTTGACTATCGAAAAAGCAGACAACTATTTCCTTATCATCCTGTGAAGCTGAATACAAATCTCTTACAACCACAACAAAGGAGGTTTTATGGATCAAAAGGCTACTTTTGGAGCTTAAGTGTTATGCAGATGAAGATTTACCAATTATCAAGAATGATAACATTTCTGCTCAGGCTCTTGCAAATAGTCTAGTCTTTCATGCAAGGAGCAAGCATTTTGAAGTGGCTCATCATTTTGTAAGAGAAAAAGTCATTGGAAGAGGGATCTCATTGGAGCATGTTTCATCTTCAAATTGTGTTGCAGATCTTCTCACCAAGCCTCTACTCAAGAATGTCTTTATGAAGATGAGGTCTAGCCTTGGCCTAATTTTGAAATCTATGTTGATAGAAACATAAATTTTAAGGAGGAGTGTGAAGATTATATAAATATTATCTTCCTATCTCGAGTTTGGGGTCATGCCCATGATGATTGCCACTAGATTTCATGTTGTACATATAAGGAGTGTGAATTGAGCATCCTTCTAGTGTAGCTCGGGTTTGAGTTAGATAGGTTCAATTATGATGACATGCAGATGTTTAGATAGCATGCAAAGTCTTACTGTATGCATGCAAGCCACATGCAATCAGTGCATGCAACATGCAAAGTAGTTTTTGTGATCTACACATGTCTAGGCAATTTTATGAGTTGACATGCAGTACATGCACCATACATGCATGCAGTTACACATGTGGATCTCTGGTAGGTGAATTAGTTCAGTTAAGTGAAATTTTCATGCAACTCCACTGTAGGAATTCGAGTCTTTCTCATGTAGGAAAAGCTGGGCATGTTTTGCCACATTGTGAATATTGAGATTTTGGTGTTTTGGACTCATTCTCTCTCTACCCGAGTTTTCTATATATGATTTTCTCTCTCTACTCGAGAGCAGTCTCTTTTTTCCATACTGAGAATTATTTCTGACATTCATTTCTCATAGTGAAGAGTTAGATTTTATCATTAGATGTATGCCATTGTGTTCTTGTCTTAGATTTTTCAAGCATACTTTTCTTTGATCAATCTTGTGCAATCACAACACCTCAGTAAGATCCTGTAGGGTGTGTGGTGAAGTTCACACATGCTAAAAACTTCACATCAACATCTGCTACGGAGGCAACCACACTGCCAACATCCTTGAAGCCTAGGCAAATGCGGATTGGGCAGAAGATGTCGACACCAGAAAATCAACTTCTTAATTTGTATTTTTATACAATCAAGGCCCAATCTCATGGAACAACCGGAAGCAGACCTCAGTTGCATTATCATCAACAGAATCCGAATACATAGCTGCCACCAATACAACCAAAGAGACGATCTTGCTAAGGCAACTGCTTGCAGACTTGAACCTTGCACAACCACTTTCTAAACAACAATCTATTGTGACAATCAAAAGCACAATAATGCTATCTCTCAATCCGAGATTTCACTCTCAAAGCAAACATATAGAAATTAGGTATTATTACCTTAGAGAGAAAGTGCACAACAAGGAAGTAGAATTAGTTTTCTGCAGAACAAACTTCATGGTAGTAGATTACTTCACAAAGGCTCTATCAAAGGAGCAACATCTCAGATTTCACGATATGTTAAATATGAAGATCAAAGTTTTTCAGGAAAGATTTTGTTGCCTTAACCATTTTTCAGCACCTTAGCCTTGTCACACCTTAGCAAGGAAAGCGACATAGTGGCCAAGTGGCCAGAATGCCCCTCACAAGCTCTCAAAGATGGCACAGCAAAAGTTATTAGATTACAAAGAAACACTGTACATATAGAGTATTCACAAACTGCATGAAAAGGCAGGTCTCCTAAAATTGGCCTACCACCTGTCAAACTAAGGTCGGGTCCAATATGGCCAAATTTGATCGACAAACTTGGGACATGCCCCCAAGTATAGCAAGTACTGTAAATAACTCTGTACAGGCTAATTCTTCCTATTTGTGGCTATCGGCTAACCCAAGTAGCCGTCTACGGGATCAGTGCCCGATCCATACATCCTAACGGGTCACGTCCCGAACACAACCATATACAGTAAACCAAATAAATTGTACACCAATTACATCATCACATTTAGAGCTTACATAAAATGTATATCAGATTAACTCTGATTTCTAACTCTCCCCTTAAGCTCAAATGTGATAAGAGTGAAAAACAATAATTTGTAGCAACGTCTGGAGTGTCCAAAAGATGTTATGCATATTCTGCTACTCTGTACTTGACTCACACTCAAGCACACCAAAAAACCACCAGGTTTGACTCACAAAGTATCATGCAAACACAATGCTCATACAGAGAGTCTACCATACTCTCGACCAACTGACTCGTCCCCAATCCGACTTGACACAAGTGGACCACATGAGCGACATGGCTCAAACTGAGGAAATCCCACTGCCACCATGAGACTTATATCCTCCATCTAGCTAGGTTGGCATCCAATCAGACACTTACAAGCACAAACCTGTAAAGCTGACACAAATGAGCGACTGAGACTCAACTTGAGGAAATCTTACTGCCACCATAAGATTGCACCCTCACCAGATAGACAACTAGTAGACAATGACAAGTCAATGAGCATAAAATGACTACTTTGTCTTACTGTAGCAAATGCACAACCGCATACGACTCCGACTCAGATCTAGATTCTCGTGACAAGGTAACATGCAAGCCCACACACACTCATGCAAACCAACACGAATGATAAAGCGTCAAATACATGACAAGGTCTGCCCAAACTGTGGTATCCTGTCGTACCAACACCTGTGCCACCTGTAGATCTGCTGCTACACCACTGGTCTCCAAATCAAGTCTCCAACCATGGCCCGCACCTGTAACCAAGATGCTCTCACGTCCAAGCATATCACATAGATGTCCTCATACATCATCCAAGATCAACCATCTCAAACCAATGAGCGCTCCAAGCCTCATCTCTGATGTATCTCCCAAACAAAGCTATGCTCCAAGCCGCTTTGCCCTGACATCCTGTCCAATAAGTCCTGAAAGTTGATCCTCATCCATTCCCCATGCCCCTAGCACAAGAGTCTACCAAGGACTCAATGAATGAATGTACACAAACCTCACCATAGGCTATACCTGAGTAGCTCGCCTACCTCCCAGAGATACTGATGATGATCTGCCTGTCCTACATCCCATGTAAGTTCAACTTTCCATGCTTGACGTTGTCAACTCTGATTTGATTAGTACATAGGCCTCCCACCAAGGAGCCTATCTCCCCACAACATCCATCATAGCGTCCAAGCCAAAGTATATACAAACTAGATCCACTATCGTGATGAACAACTCACCCACGATCCATAGCATATCAGGTAGGATAGCTCCAGAACCATGTATCTTGTACCATCTAATCAACAAGTATCCATTACCCGTTGATAGCTCCCCAAGAATCTGTCCACCTGTAGTGCAACTAGACTCCAACTGGATCTAACCAAAAGCTGCATCCTGCTTACCAAATAATGATGGATAAAAATAACATGTGACGCCAACCTGGAGATAACTGTGCATATAACCATGCAGCTCACCTAATTACTTGCCAAAGTATCGGCTGTCACTCCCTGAGCAACCATCTCCATCCCTGTTGGCTCACAACCATGGGCATGTTGGATCCACATCATCCCGTAATGCACTTCATGCCCTCAGGATATGTGTCACCACAGGTACAATCAATGCCACCTACCTCCAAGTAGGCTTGACCCGTACCTCAAGACTCTTTTAGCCAACTTCCAATGATATAACTTTGGATCCTGCATGTGTTGACTTAGCTTATGAACACAAAAGCTTAGATCAGGACTAAAAAAAAACTTTTGATTCATCACCTTCCTTCACAAAACCTGGAGACTGCTCCATATAAATCTCCTACTCAAGGTAACCATTGAGAAATGCATTAGAAACATCAAACTGGAACATACTCCATTTGTGAAAACATGCAAGAGAGATGAGTATTCGAACTGTTACCATCTTTGCAATTGGTGCAAAGGTGTCTTCATAATCAAGACCTTTAATCTGTGAGTAGCCTTTGGCACAAAGCCTTGCTTTGTACTTATTGATAGATCCATCATGATTATACTTGATTTTAAATACCCACTTACATCCAATCACATGCATGTTGTTTGGTGGCTCCACAAGCTCCCATGTGTTATTGGACGTCAAGACTTCAAATTCTTGGGTCATTACTTCAACTCACTCCTTGGATTGAAAAGCTTCTTGGACATCCTTAGGCCTTTCATCTGATATAAAAAGTGCATGATAGGAAGTTTTGTTGACAGATCCTCTGCTCCAGAGGACCTGTTGTTTACCTTTCTGCTTCTTGCTTACAGATCTATTTCTTGCTTGTTACCAGGCTCGTTTGGGCATTACTTGACTGTTTCTTATTTGTTACAATGCCCAGGCCAGACAAAAACGGACTGAATAACTCTGTAGTATAATTTTATTGTCCTGCTTGTCAGAGGACTACTCAGGGTCGTCACTCTTGAACGCGCTTACATTCTACATAAAGATGCAAGCCTAGAACACTCTTTCACAGAACAGAGTGCAGCCCAAATGAACGTTCTATAGATTCTACTGCTACTTACTCTAAAAACGGATTGAAATCAGATTCTACACTACACTGAACTGAGCTACATTTGCATAACTGATAAACAAGAAACAAGAACTAAACTACAGCATGTTAGAAGTCCAAGAATCAAGAAACTAATCAGCCTTTTGATTCTTGGACATCCCAAGAACATCAAGAACTAGAATGTTAGAGAATATGCAAGATTTATCCCACATTTCTAGCCTATTTAGTTTACTTGAATGCTGGCTCCTACATTAATCCACAAGAAAACATGAAATCTAATCCACAACTAGGAAAGCAAGAAAACTAATCCACTCTAAATCCACAACCACACACAATATTAATGGAAGAACATGATCATAGGGGCATCATTCAAGAAAACCATCATGATCAAGGAGCTTCGTGTAGCATCAAACTCATGAGAAATCTTTTTATTAAGCATGGAGTAGATACAAAGAGGGAGTCTCTTAAATAAGCAAGAGAGATCCTTAGGTGGCATCCTAGTGGAATTTCCACATTTCTCAAATTACAAGTGGAATATTGCTCTCCACTAGAGGTCACCATCAAAAGGTGGCTCACTCTACTTTCTTTAAGAGGGGTCTACTTGCATTTATTACATTTGTTTAGAAATACTAGTTCCTACATGGTCATTCTATCTTCCGGGATTTACCATGAGGCTTACACAGTTATTGCTTGTTATTACTAACTATCATTTCTCGGCTCTCATACTTGGCTCTCAGTCTTCATTAGTCTCGTCTTCTCAGAGACCTCCTCGGTCTAAGGTGAGAGGTGCTCTTGAGTTGTTCTGTCCGAGTAGCTTGGGGATTCGACAAAATCAGCCAACATCATTCCACCCCTAATGTGTTGCAGGACCCACTGCAACTCATATTGGACGATGTCGCTCCGCTTTGCATTGACATCTTCGATCGTCACTTGGAAAAGCGTAGATCCTCGTTTGCTTGCATAAAACCAAGTGCTTATTGTCGCCAGTCTTTATCACAAAAATTATTTTCACAAATTGCCGCCATTGGATCAGAATGTCTTATTGTTATAATGGGTTGACATTCTCAAAATTTGGAGAGCTCTCAGCAGCTTCACAACTCTGCATGCATGAGTGCTTTCTATGTGTCTCTTTGTTTAGTCACTTGTATCTGCCATTGACAGTTTCATCTTTGGTTTCTTGGCAGATTCTATCTTCTGGGAGGTCTGTATCCTCCATTTGCCTCTGGGTGTTTCCGTGGTTCTTCTCTCAGTTGAAGTTGCAGTCTCAAAGAAAACCTTTGATCTGCAGGTTGCACAAACTTTGATAATCAGTCGCAAGGGGATGGATTCATAAAAAATTGGTGGTAGGAATAGTTTTGGATGGACGGTTTGGTAACAATAAGGAAACATGATGAAGGCTTGGTGGTAGGGTTAAGGAACTGATAGTTCTACAGTTGCAGCCTTGGACCCTTGCAATGTCGAACTTTGACCACCACTTGCTGGGTGAGGAGTTTGCTTTATTTGCAGATTCACGGTTGTTTTCATCTTTCTTTTTCTACAACTCTTTCTTTTGACCCATTACTTTTGGATCTCTTTGGGCTTCATACGAGGGGATTGAACTATCATTACTCCAGAGAATTTCTTTTGATCAAGATCGATCTGACTCATCTGTTGCTTAAGTTTTGTCCTTTCTTCTTCAGCTTCTTGGATCTTTCTCTTTATTTGTCCTGGCTGCTTTGTCTGCTTCTTAGGTCTTCGTTTGACTGATCAACCGTTGTAGGTGGCAATTGATCTCCGCAAGACATTTGCAATGATCTATCAGCTGCTTCGGTAAGACTATCAAAAACTGGAAATTTCTCAAAAGAACAGTAAACTGATGATAAACAAACAGATGGAAGGAAGGATGGTGGTGACAACGGTAGATGGTGTGGATGATAGACATGAGAATGGGCACAGAAGTATGGCAAGAGGTCGGTTGAAGAAGGAGACTGATTTTCCAATGCTTGTGTTTTCTTTTTCTGAAGGATCTTCGTCATGACTGGAATACTTATTCTGATCGAGTCGCTTTGCCATCTGTCTTCTTAGTCTTGTCATTGTTGACTTTGGGTTTGTGACCTTGGTTGTCGATCTTGCTGATGTTGTTGTTGGCAGCGCAACTGCTCCAGTGGATCCAAGCAAATCCACTCTCTCCCCCACCCCCCCCCCCCCAAAAAAAAAAAAAAAAAATCTGTTGGCGGGGATGTTGTTGCTGGTGACTGTTCATGCTCAAGATTGGAATCGGCGTGTGGAACACGTAGTTGAAACTCGTTGAACATGCGACTGGACTAAAGATTGAACAGATTTTAACTAAATTTGTTTTGAACTTGATGTAGTTGACTCAAAGAATAATATGGCACTGAGATGTAGGAATCATCTCTAATTTGACATGGATTTCTCATATGTCTTAAAAATCCTAAACTGCTGTACAAGGGAATCTGAAGATGGATAGATGAATGAAAATGTGTTCTGGAGATGCTCTACAGAAGACTCTCGTGCAATAGTTATTCCTCAAGCAAAAATCAATCACACAAAATAGGTGAAGAGAAACAAGGAAATAAACAAACGTTACAGAGAGTGAGAACTGTATAGCACTTGTCGAACAAAACTTGCATTCATCAACATTGATAATGTACTTTGATAGTTGCAATATTTCAGTTATTTTGTAGAGTAATGTGACTTACTCTGACATGCCCTTGTCAAAACAAGACAGGGTTGTGCAAAAAGTACAAAAAGGATCAAGAGTGGATCCTAATCTGATCCTCAAGAGGGATTGGTTGTCAGATTACTTGATCTATCAATCTACTTCAGATTAAGATCAATTTAGATCAATTCTAGACACAAAATCCTAACAAGAACAATCATTAATTGAAGGTAAGTGTACTTTCTGGTTTCACACATGTGAAACATTGTCTGAGTACGGACTCCAACCTGAAAATCAAGAACACATTGATAGAACCTCAAAACAATCAAAACAAATGTAGACAAATGGAGAGAATCACTCAAAATTGCTTCCAAAATCAAGATTGGTGTCTCACACTGATTATGGCCAAATGTGGCTCTATATATACAATAAGTGAGAGCTCGTGGTACTGATCATCCCTTTGATCCCACATGTGTGAAGATGCTTTGTCATATAATGATTCATCATGCAAAACTGACACTTGGACAAAACCTTTTATTTTGAGCACTTTTGGTCCATTTTCCTTCTATATGGAGATCTACTTGAAAATTTTCTAGAAGTCAAAATTCGTCTAATTCAGCTTATTCCACACATGTGAGCTGTCCTCTACACATGAGATGTGACACCTAACCAAAGGATGTGGCTCATGCAAGCAATAGATTGATGCCATGTGTCATATGTCTAGAAAACCAATTTTTGGCCTTTTTAGCCACTAGAACTTGAGTTAAATCATATGTACAACCTATATGATTATGGTACATGACAAGTACACTATTTTCACACGTGGGAATAGGCTCAATACATGTGTGTTTATCTATATACAATATTTTTGGCCTCTACCAAGCTTATTTTTGCATTTTTCACACTCCTCAAAAATCTAGCTTGGTAAATCTAGCTTGATGGAAAACATGATGATCTTGAACTTGACTCCATGGGCTGAATTGGTCTTTGCTGGTTCAAAAGGTGTAGATCAGCCAATGAGTTTGATGTTGATCTGAAATCACCATATCCATAATAGTGTTTCTTTGATGTTGACATCTTTGATGAACTTGAGAGTTTTGCACCATCCTAGCATCTTCGAAATTGATTCCTTCCAAATTTCATGTAGATGCTTGACTTTGAGGCTTGCTCCTCCTTCATGTGCATGCTCCTCCATGAGAAAATAAAGATTTCTTCTTGACTTATTAGGATCGCAAAGATCTAACATCATGTTACCATGATCTAGAGAATTAGACTTATCCAAATTGGCAAGACTATGCATGCTATAATAACAAAGTGTTTGTATCATATCTTCATGCTTGTTTACCATGCGAATTTCAGATCCAATCAGGCTAAATACTTCATTATGGAGATAAGTGTCTTTAGAAGATGATTCACTTACTCTCATAAAGAGTTTACAATTTGTCTCAATACAAATTTTCAAACTATGAGTGAACAAATCACTTTTGCTCTTACATGACTCAAGAGCATACATTTGATGAAATAACTATTTGCTTTCTAATTGATTTAAAATAAATTTTAACCTTTTAAGAACATCATCTATGTTCTCAAGAGAGACTTCATACTCAACTAGTATGGCTTTACTCCAATTTTGAGATGCAATGATCTCACTAAAGCAAATTGATTTATCAAATGACATAAGAGAAATAAGTATGAGATGTATACCACATGAGATATGCTTCTCTTTCCCTTGAAATGTGAGCCACATGGAATCAACCATATTTCTTGAGTTTCTTTTTGGAATCATAACTTGAGAAGGTCTCTCCTCCTCAATCCTTGGCACACTTGAACCTTGAGATGATTCTTTAAGATCCTCTTCATGGTGCTCCTTCTTGATGGAAATCCTAGACCTCCATGTCTCATAATGATCACGAAAACTATGACCACACAATATGCACTTCCTATGATTATTAAAATTACTTATGCTAGAAACATAAGTCCAAAAATCATCACAACTTGACATGATTTTTCTAATATTGAAATCAAAAGGCATTTCCATCTCAATAAGGCTAACTACTTGCTTATGGATATAAGTGTCCACTTTGGATGCTTCACTTATTCTCATAAGAAGTTTACAACTTCCCTTAAGATTGAAAACTTACAATTTTCATCTTTATGAATGAGCACATCATTCATGATCTTATTGAAACCAAAAGATCCTACATTATGAAGCTATTTCCATTTCCTTGACTTCATAACTAATGTAAGCTTACAATAAAAACATATTTTGCTATCTTTTAAGGCATCACACTCAACTAGTATTGCCTTAATCCACCTTTGAGATACAAAAATCTTTTCAAAGCAAAATGGTTCTTCATAAGTTGACATGAGAGCATAAATGAAACTATTTTCATTTTGTGATTGCTCCTTATTCTTGATTGATTTCTCTTGGATAATAACAATAAGTTTGAACTTATCTAAAGTTCCGAGCAAAATACTTTCCAAGGACATAAAATAAATCCAAGTTACTTTCATGAAAGTGACATCTATCTTTGCATCTTGAACCAAACAATGCACTTCCAAATGAAAAATTTCAAAAGATTCAACATGTGTTGTGATGGACTCTTGAAGAAAAATCTTGCAAGTCCTTGTGAGACTCCAAGCCTCATTCACCTTTCCACAAAGAAAACACCTTTCCTTGGACTTGTCCTTCTTGTATTTGCATTTTGAACTTGAAGCTTCATCCTTCACCTCGGCCCCCTTGCTTTGGTTCTCCTTGGATGGATTGGTCTTCTTTTTGTAGCATCTTGAGAAAATATATCCTCCCTTGCCACAAAGGTTGCACTTAGGATCCTTTCTTTCCTTCAATAGGATGCCACCTATTGATGCCATGTGAATAAAAACCTGTGATATGATTCTACAAATGTAATTTGTGACTTTCAAGAGACTAGATTTGAACATCTTCAATAATCTAGAATGATCTACAAAAGCAACAAATTGAATTCAATCACTCCTATTGGATTCCACCAATTACTCTACCTTTTAAGACTTGGAATGGAATTTAAAATCAAAAGTTGTGATTTTTCTCACTAAGATATTGTGCTTCAAAGAGCTAATGCCACTTAGAAAGATTTGATCACATAGGAGAAGACAAATTCTTCACCAATAGCAACACATAATGAGCTTCTAGATCTTGTCCTCTACAAAGGAAGGAACTCTTAGAAAATTGGATCTCTCTCTACACATTTGTCATAGACACCTTAATGAATATTTTCAAACCTTACAATCACTCAAACAAATTGAGTAGGGTTGAACAATGTGACTTGGATTTCAATCTCTTTTCTAGAACTCTCAATTTAAGCCAATCTATGTCAAATTCTACAAAAGATTTGCATATATGCTCTATATGCACTAGAAACTCTCAAAAGTTTCACTTGGAGGACAGATCCAAAGATGTTTTCTAGCAAATTGATGCGTCTAAACTTGACCCTATCACTCTTGAACAAATCTAGAGTGATGGTACAATGGATTTCAACCTCTCACCTTGCATATCACTCCTTAATCTATGATTTTTAGCAAAATCTCTCAATTTCAACATGCACTCAAAAAATCAGAGATAATAAATTAATGCACCTAATTCAAGCTTCGAATTTAATTTTTTGGCTGATCTAATCCAAGAACTAATCAAGGGATTAGATTCACTATAGAAAATGCTTGATTTTGCACCAAAAATCACTCAAATTGGGTATGTGAGTCAAATTCTACAGATTTTTGAAATTTCTCAGTCAAAACCAGAGCTGTATGGCCTCACACGGGTGAAAAGGGTTCCTACAGCCCACAACAAGATCTGGACCAAAAATTTTGAGGATAGCTATCAAATCCAACTCGCTACACAAAATTTGACTAGTTTCCAAAAAACTGTTAATTTTGGCTTTGATTTGGATTAACCCTATCAATTTCAACAAAACCTCTTGTACTAGGCTCTGATAACATGTGCAAAAAGTACAAAAAGGACCAAGAGTGGATCCTAATCTGATCCTCAAGAGGGATTGGTTGTCAAATTACTTGATCTATCAATCTACTTCAGATTAAGATCAATTTAGATCAGTTCTAGACACAAAATCCTAACAAGAACAATCATTAATTGAAGGTAAGTGTACTTTCTGGTTTCACACGTGTGAAACACTGTATGAGTACGGACTCCAACCTGAAAATCAAGTACACATTGATAGAACCTCAAAACAATAAAAACAAATGTAGACAAATGGAGAGAATCACTCAAAATTGCTTCCAAAACCAAGATTGGTGTCTCACACTGATTATGGCCAAATGTGGCTCTATATATACAATAAGTGAGAGCTCGTGGTACTGATCATCCCTTTGATCCCACATGTGTGAAGATGTTTTGTCATATGATGATTCATCATGCAAAACTGACACTTGGACAAAACCTTTTATTTTGAGCACTTTTGGTCCATTTTCCTTCTATATGGAGATCTACTTGAAAATCTTCTAGAAGTCAAAATTCGTCTAATTCAGCTTATTCCACACATGTGAGCTGTCCTCTACACATGAGATGTGACACCTAACCAAAGGATGTGGCTCATGCAAGCAATAGATTGATGCCATGTGTCATATGTCTAGAAAACTAGTTTTTGGCCTTTTTAGCCACTAGAACTTGAATTAAATCATATGTACAACCTATATGATTATGGTACATGACAAGTACACTATTTTTACACGTGGGAACAGGCTCAACACTTGTGTGTTTATCTATATACAATATTTTTGGCCTCTACCAAGCTTATTTTTGCATTTTTCACAAGGGTTGGTTACACTAAAATCTACCATAATTGATAGCAGATATTGTAAGATATAGCTTGAGATGCAGGTATTATTGAGGTACGATGTCCTGAGGACCTCTGTGAACAAGAGATTCAAAACCGAATCTCTATCTGGATTTTCGAGTCCGAGAAATATTGTGTATTGGCACATTGAAAATTTTATCAGCTTGTGGAAAGACAAATAGATTTGAGGTTGTAGAAGGGGAGAGAAACTGTCAATTCCCTGTGGAGGTTGCTCTTGGTTGGACATTGTAGCAGATGACGGAATATCGGTTTCACTTTCTTTCGACAATGACTCATTTCATATTGTCTTTTTTCATTATGGAGCTGGTGTATTGGACGGTGATGTAGTAGAAGTTTACAAGAAACTTCTCAATTGAGCAGCAGGTTTAATTGTTGGTTGCTATGGTGCTCGTGTTGTTGTCGTGAAGATCCTATTGTGATTCATAACTGACGTGACAGGCAGGTAGCATCTTAGTTGGTTGTTTTGGACAGTCTTTGAAACTGTGTTTTTGGATACAATCGGGACACTCAGCATGGTACTGGGTCTTAACTGGACAATCAACCATGAAGTGGCCGGTTTCACCACAGATGAAACATCTGGTGTGTAGTGGCCCTTGTATAACGGCGTAGCCATCTTGTATGGCTAGTGGTTCCGGACTTGTTGGTGGATATTTATGATAAGACAAGGAATGTCCAGATGGTGATGGGTGTTCTTCATATTGTTGAGCTATATGTGCTTGGATAGGTCGATATGAAGGACAAGCATCAACAGGATGTGTAGCCCGGCAGTGTGGGCACCATATTGTTTTTCGTCTATAAGGTACATGTGCAGGGTTTGACTGACCAGACATACTGCTTTGGATAGACTTTAGGGTAGCTTAAAACTCATTGGTGAGTTTCTCCATCTGTAGTTGATGTTGCTTATTAAACAACTCCAACTGGGATTTCCAAAGCTGATCTCGGGTATCCTCGATCGGCTTCGACTCATGGAGAGGAGCACGCGGTGCTCGTCTTTCCCTGGATTCGTCAATATCTTATCCTTCGTCTTCTTCCTTGATGGCATCAGACATAGCTAATTTGAGGCTCATATATTCATCATTGGATTTAAGCTCGCATCTAATCCATCTTGGAAGGCCGACTAAAAACCAGATGATGAGCATCTGTTGGGAGGGTTGTTCCTGTACTTGACTTTTGAGGCGTTTGAAATGCTCAATATAGTCTCGTACATGTTCATCCTTTGCCATCTTGATGTTACTCAATTCGACAAAAGGACTCTCGATCAAGCGAAAGGGCTTAAAACGCTTGATAAAGGACTCTTTCAAGATTGACCAGTTTGTCTTATCTTCACGATCAAGGTTGAAAAACCAATCACGTGCTTTAGCAATCATGGTCATCGAAAATAGTTGGACCATAGCATCGGGAGATGTTTCGCCATACACATCACCTGCATTCTCAAAGATTTGCAAAAATCTTTGAGGGTCCGAACCACCGTCAAACTTTGGTAGATCTAGCTTGGGTGTACGTCTTTCAAAATGAGTACTGTGGGTAGCAGAAGCACCATTAAGGTTGGTTCTGGCTTAGGAGGGGTCAACACCATAAGAATAGGCTCGTGCTCGTGAAGACTCAGCTCTATTAGGTTCTTGTCCCTCAAATGGGTTTGTGGATGGCTCATGTATTTGGGCCCGCATTCGGTAGAACCTATGACGTCTGATTTGTTCAGCTACAGGGGACCTGATCTTGTATGGATAATCTTCTGGGATGTCAGGATCTGTATTGTCGACCATCGGGTATTGTTGTGTCTTTTTTGTGTTGGGTATGTATTTCTGGTGTTTTTGGATTTTTTAGGGTGTTGAAGGAAGTGAAGGTGGAGACTCAGTATAAAAAGGGCTTTCTATTGGTATGAGTTTTCTTTTTTGAATTTTTTTTTTTTGGTGTTCATGCCTTTTCTTTTTTTCTTTTCCAGTCTCTAAGGCTTTGGGGAAATGGTGGTTCGATCGAAATGCCAATCAGAGGTGTCGTTTGAAAATTATGGTCGGTCGAGATGGGTGTTAATTGTCCCGGTCGAGCTTTGACCTGATTGCTTCGGTTGAGATCTCAACGGACACTTCGGTCGAGATCTCAAGGAGCACTTCGGTCGAGATTTCAGTGGACATTTCGGTTGAGACTTCAACGGACACTTCGGTCGAGATTCCAAAGAAGCGCTTCGGTCGAGATTCCAGAAAAAACGTCGGTTGAGATTTCAAAAAAAAGGTCGGTTGAGATTTCAAAAAAAAAGGTCGGTTGAGATATGAGCGAAGGGCGTCGGCCGAGATGTGAAGGGAAGCATCGACTGAGATTTGAGCTGGAGCTCCGGTTGAGATTTGAACTGGAGCTCCGGTTGAGATCTGAAGCTGGTGCTTCAGTTGAAAGTTGAAGAGGCCCTCCGGTTGAGATCTAAAGCTGGTGCTTCGGTTGAGATTTGAAAAGGCCCTCTGATTGAGATCTGAAACTAGTGCTTCAGTTGAGATTTTGAAAAGGCCCTCTGGTTGAGATCTGAAGCTGGTGCTTCGGTTGAGATTTGAAAAGGCCCTTCGGTTGAGATCAGAAGCGTGAGAAAACTGGAGGAGCAGGAGCTTGGATAGAATGAAATCCAGGTCTGTTAGTGTGTTTGGTTACAAGTGATTGGCGAGTCTAATAGCTCGTGGATTTGGATAATGATGTAGCCAACGGGATAACTCTGTTCAATTGTAGAAACTCGGATGTATTTAAAGATTTAGAGTGCGCTTGCAGTGATCTGAGCATGGGCAAGGTTGCGGGTTTCTAATGTAGAAGGTGTTGGAGTTCAATTGGGCAACAATGCCAAATGTTGACAGATCTCCTACTCCAGAAGACCTGTTGTTTACCTTTCTGCTTCTTGCTTACAGATCTATTTTTTGCATGTTACTAGGCTCGTTTGGGCATTACTTGACTGTTTCTTATTTGTTACAATGCCCAGGCCAGGCAGAAACGGACTGAATAACTCTGTAGTATAGTTTTATTGTCTTGCTTGTCAGAGGACTACTCAGAGTCGTCACTCTTGAACGCACTTACATTCTACATAAAGATGCAAACCTAGAACGCTCTTTCACAGAACAGAGTGTAGCCCAAATGAACGTTCTATAGATTCTACTGCTACTTATTCTAAAAACGGATTGAAATCGGATTCTACACTACACTGAACTGAGCTACATTTGCATAACTGATAAACAAGAAACAAGAACTAAACTACAGCATGTTAGAAGTCCAAGAATCAAGAAACTAACCAGTCTTTTGATTCTTGGACATCCCAAGAACATCAAGAACTAGAATGTTAGAGAATATGCAAGATTTATGCCACATTTCTAGCCTATTTAGTTTACTTGAATGATGGCTCCTACATTAATCCACAAGAAAACATGAAATCTAATCCACAACTAGGAAAGCAAGAAAACTAATCCACTCTAAATCCACAACCACACACAATATGAATGGAAGGGCATGATCATAGGGGCATCACTCAAGAAAACCATCATGATCAAGGAGCTTAGTGTAGCATTAAACTCATGGAAAATCTTCTTATTAAGCATGGAGTAGATACAAAGAGGGAGTCTCTTAAATAAGCAAGAGAGTTCCTTAGGTGGCATTCTAGTGGAATTTCCACATTTCACAAATTACAAGTGAAATATTGCTCTCCACTAGAGGTCACTATCAAAAGGTGGCTCACTCTACTTTCTTTAAGAGGGGTCTACTTGCATTTATTACATTTGCTTAGAAATACTAGTTCCTACATGGTCATTCCATCTTCCGGGATTCACCATGAGGCTAACACAGTTATTGCTTGTTATTACTAACTAGCATTTCTCGTCTCTCATACTCGCCTCTCAGTCTTCATTAGTCTCGTCTAATCAGAGACCTCCTCGGTCTAAGGTGAGAGGTGCCCTTGAGTTGCTCTGTCCGAGTGTCTTGGGGATTCAACAAAATCAGCCAACAAGTTTCACCTTTCACTTGCCTTCCTTCTACATCATATATGAGCATCCTTGGCTCAAATCTTGCTCGTGTAGATCTTCTTGGTGTGTAGCTTGAATCTGCTCCTCCTCAAGCCTGGACCTCACCTCTTCTTGAACAACATCAAGGTTGATGATTGATCTTGCATGAGTCTCTTTGATTTGTGCATCATCCAAGTTAAATTTCTGATCTTCATGGAAGACCACATCTCTACTAACAACATTTTTGTCAGTAGAGGGCAAACAAATCTTGTATGCTTTTTTAGTAGATGCATAACCTAGGATCTTCCTTTTTCCTAGTTTCTAGAGGCACATGCACAAAGCATACACAGCCAAAAATCCTAAGATGATCTACCTTAGGCTTTTTCTTATACAACATCTCAAATGGTGTCTTTCCTCCTATTGCAAGATTTGGAAGCCTATTACAAAGATAGTTTGCACATGCAACTGTCTCTCCCCAAAATTCTTTAGGCAGAGAAGCTTCCAGCCTAATGGTTTTTGCACATTCACACAAAGTTCTATTTTTTCTATTAGCAACTCCATTTTGTTGAGGAGTATATGAACAAGAGAACTCTCTTTGAATACCCTCTCTCTCACAAAAGTCTTTAAACTTATTGGAAGTGTATTCCCCTCCACTATCACTTCTTAAAGCTTTTAACTTGAAAGGAAACTGCTTCTCTACATAAGCTTTAAAAGTAAGAAAAACATCATAAACCATGGCTTTTGAAGACAACATATAGATCCAAGAATGTCTTGTATAATCATCTACAAAAGAGACAAAGCAGTTGGCTCCTCCTTTGCTCTTAGTTGATGAGAAATGAACATCTGAGTGTACAAGTTCAAATGGTTGCTTTGTCAGATACTTGATCTAGGAAAAGGTCTTCTGTGTGACTTTGCTAGCACACAAGCTTCACAAGGTAGAAGCTCCTTTGACAATGTCTTTGGTAGACCAACAGCTTTTCCTTCTTTGACCATAGATTGCATGGCTTTGAAATTGGGATGACCCAATCTCTTATGCCACAGATCCTCCTGTAGAACCTTGGTCTCATAAGCAATATCTGAAATGTTAGCACTCTCCCTAGAATCTAGTTTGTACAACTTATCAATTCTAGATCCTCTAGCAATAACTTCATTTTCTCTTGAGATTATACACTTGTCAATTTGAAACTTGACATCCAATCCACTATCAAACAACTATCCTACACTAACGAGATTCTTAGTCAATCTAGGTACATACAGTACATCATGTAAGCAAAAAGATTTTGATGATGATGCATGTAATGGAATGCTACCTATTCCTTCAATCCTACACTCTACATCATTAGCAGTATAGATTGACCTTTTCACACCTAGATATGGCATGACATTAGTGAAAGAGTTCCTAGAACTAGACATGTGAGAACTAGCCCCACTATCTATCCACCAGACTTCTTCATTCTTAAAAAGAAAAGATGAATAACTAGACATCATTAATGAATCCTCTCTTTCACTCTCTACACCCTCACACTCATCCTCATTAGTAAGGTTAGCTTGCTTAGATTGGTTCTTTTTCTTGAAACAGTTTGATGCATAATGTCCTTTCTTGCCACAGAAAAAACACTTGATCTTTGACAGCTTCTTCTTGCCACTGGATGTTGCACCTTGTGAGGACTGATCCTCACCACCTTCTTTGGCTTTGTCCTTCTTGAAGTGTTGTTGTCCTTTGCCCTTGCCTCTTGACTTGTCTCTGATGAAGAGTGCTTTGTCATCTTCACCATCTTTTAATGAAAGTCTGTTGATCCTCAACATCTTGTTTTCTTGCCTGCTTTCTTCAGCAATGAGAACACCTTGCAGTGTCTCCAAGGATGGAAGACCCTCTTTGACAGCATAAGTCTGCACATTATTGTCATACTCATCTCTAAGTCCATTTAGGACTACTTGAACAAGTTCAGTGTTCTTAAGAGCATCATTAATACCAGCTAACTCTTGATGAAGATCCTTAACTCTCATGACATATGATGAAGCACTCTCATCTACTCTCTGATAACTTAGAAATATTTGGTTTCTAAGTGTAAGCAATCTAGAAGTATTTTTGATTTCATAGATTGTTTTTAGAGTATCCCAAGCTTCCTTGGCAGTGGTGCATGTACTGATCTCTCTTAACACTTCATTGGTAACATTCATTTTTATAAAATGAAGGGCAATTCTGGTTCTTTTGTGGAATGCTACAGCTTCATTAGGTGCAGCAGGTTCTTCTTCAGCTCCACTCACAATATCCATTACATCCTGTAGAATGAACAATGATTCCATTCTGATCTTCCACATTGCATAATTGGAAGATGTTAATCTCTCACTGTGCTCTAAGAAATGTGAACCAGATGAAGACATCTTCTTGGTGAGAAATTCTAGTAATGATAAAAAATGGAGTTAAAAGGATGTTGCCTGCTATCTCAATCTAGGATCTAACACAAATGTTGATCCACCCTATGAAATCTAGCAATAGATGTGAGAACAAATTCTCAATACAGAAAATCAATCTACCTTGAATTTGGATCTTGCTTCAGTCACAAAAGAAGAAGCACATGCAAGCAAGAAGTCTATCTCTCCCACGAGTTTCAATGTACTGATAAACTCTCTAGGAACTTACTTTCAACTCAAACACAATAATATGTGTGAAATGAAAAGTCTAAGACCTCAAAACACTCACTTCTATCCAAGTCTACTTGATTGATAGTGAAAATTGATGAAAATGGTGAAAATTGCATATCCCACGAGTTGAGTACCCTCTCAAACTCTATGATTTCCTAAACCTCTTCTAAAAACAAATCAAATTGATTTAGAAACAAAAGCAACACATTCTACTCTCCAATACCTATCCAACAAGCTATAGAACATCCAATTTGGATCATTCCTTGAGAAGTAGCACTCATTAATGAGGGCTGATTTCACACGTGTGAGCTCTCTGTCCATACAGAGCTCCGCTGGATCAGATCAGCCTTGATTTGATCCACTTATGGTCCTCAGATTGCCTGTTTCTCAGCGAGTTTGAATCCCTCTCCCAAATCCGAGTTCTTGCAAGCAAAAACACTGGTGATCTGATGTATACACCCTCATCTCTTCAAAGCATTGAGCTCTGATACCATGTGACATTTTTATCACCTGTGAACTTCACCACACACCTTATAGGACCTTATTGAGGTGTTGTGATTGCACAAGATTGATCAAAGAATAGTATGCTTAAAAAATCTAAGACAAGAGCACAATGACATACATCTGATGAAAAAATCTAACTCTTCACTATGAGAAATGAATGTCAGAAAAAATTCTAAGTATTCAGTATGGAAAAAAGAGGCTGCTCTCGGGTAGAGAGAGAAAATCAAGCATGAATAACTCGGGTAGAGAGAGAATGAGTCCAAAACACCAAAATCTCAATATTCACAATGTGGCAAAACATGCCCAGCTTTCCCTACATGAGAGAGACTCGAATTCCTACAATGGAGTTGCATGGAAAGTCCACTTAACTGAACTAATTCACCTATCAGAGATCCACATGTGTAATTGCATGCATGTATGGTGCATGTACTGCATGTCAACTCATGAAATTGCCTAGACATGTTTAGATAACAAAAACTACTTTTCATGTTGCATGCACTGATTGCATGTGGCTTGCATGCATACAGTAAGACTTTGCATGCTATCTAAACATCTGCATGTCATTATAATTGAACCTATCTAACTCAAATCCGAGCTACCCTAGAAGGATATGTGCTCAATTCACACTCCTTATATGTACAACATGAAATCTAGTGGAAATCGTCATGGACATGACCCCAAACTCGAGATAGGAAGATAATATTTTAATAATCTTCACAGTTGAGAGTTTTTGTTGCTTGGATGTACTTCATGACCTTTGTTAGTGCCTTCCAATGAGTTACGCCTGGGTTTGACAAGAACTGACTGAGTGCACTGATCGAATATGCAAGGTTTGGTCGTGTGCAGATCATTGCGTACATCAATGAGCCAATGATGGATTGAAATGGGTAGCGCTTCATCTCCTCCTTCTCTACCTCAGTTTGAGGAGACTGTTCCTTTGATAACTTTAGTCCAAGGTCAAGCAAAAAGTGACTTGGTTTGCAGTTGGCCATTCCATACTTTTCTAGCACGTTGTTGAGATATCGTTGCTGATTGATGAAGATCAGTATGTTGGGTCGATCTCGTTGGATTTGGATTCCGAGACAATAGTGGGCTGGACCCATGTCAGTCATCTTGTATTCCTGGGCCAACATGCATTTCATTCTTCATCAGATTCAGATTGCTACTAAATAAGAGTGTATCATCTACGTAGAGAGTGATGATGATGAAGTAATCTGATATAGACTTGAAGTAGACATTCGAGTCTGCTGAGTTTGGAATAAAACCATTCTCTATAAAAAAAACGTGTTGATCTTCTGGAACCAGGCTCTAGGTGACTGTTTTAGCCCATAAAACGCCTTGTGAATTTTGCATACAAGGTGTTGTTGCTTGCCATTGAGTTTGTATCCCTCTGACTACGTCATGTAGATCTCCTCTTCGATGGTTCCATTGAGGAAAGTGGTCTGGGCATCCATTTGGTGGACTTCAAAATCTGTTGCGGCTGCAAAAGAGAGGAGTAGGCAGATCGAAGCATGTTTGATGACTGGATTGAAAGTTTCTGAATAATCCAGAGCTGGAATATGGAAATAGCCTTTGGCGACTAGCTTGGCCTTGTCACGATTTAGCCTTCCTTCAGCATCGTACTTTGCCTTGAATATCCATTTGCATGGAATTGGTTTCCCATCCTTTGGCAGTTCAGTGAGTGTCCATGTTTGATTCTCCATCTAATAATCGAATTCGGTGTCCATTGTTGCTTTCCACTGGTCAGCATCAGCAGTAGACATTGCCTCATAAATGATGATTGGTTCCTGCACAAAGTAGCAGGCCAGATCATCCATAAATCTGGATGGAGGCTGTTTGGAGCTTTTCAGCCTTCTAGGTTGAGCTTCGGTCCTCTGATGTGGGTTGACTCGTTGAGGTTCTAACTCATTGTCTGAGTTATCGTTGTTATTCAGCAGTTAAATTCCTAGATCGAAGTTGTCTGGTTGCTTGATTCTTGGGTCGAAATTATCAACAACTTTCCTTTTGTGGTCAATGAACTGGTCTTCCACAAAAATGACATCTCTACTGGTGAATTCCTTCTCGGTATCCAAATTGTAGAGCTTGTATGCCTTGTGATTTGGAGAATAGCCGATAAAGATCATCTTCCTGCTCTTATCATCCAACTTTCTTCTTAGATCTTCCAGGATCTGAGCGAAAGCAATGCATTTAAACACTCAAATATGTTTGATTGATGGTTTTGATCTTGTCCACACCTCATAAGGTGTCTTGCCATTCAGGGCTTTGGTGATGGATCTGCAAATAAGCAGCTGTTGTTGCTCAGAATTTTTTTGGAAGAGAGGCATGGGCCATCATGCTCTTGGCACTCTCGATGAGTGTCCGATTCTTCCGCTCAGCTACACCATTGGACTGCGGTGAGTAGCTGGTTGTATATTGTTGATGTATCTCGTTGGCCTTGTAGAACTCCTTGAATTTTGTGGAGATGTACTCTCCCTCTCCATCTGTGTGTAGAGCCTTGATCTTCCCCTTGGTCTGGTTCTCTGCAGACGTCTTGAACTGCATGAAGAACTTGAATGCTTCGGATTTGTTCTTCAGATAGTAGGTTGTAGTCCTTCAAGAGAAGTCATCGATGAAGGTTAGGAAATAGAGAGCTCCCCCTATGGAAGCAGTTTAAATCAGGCCACAAATGTCGCTATGTACAAGGTCAAGCAAGCCCTTGGATGTATGAACTGAGTCTGAACTGAAGGGACTCCTATCATGCTTGTTGATAATACAGCTTTCCCATGGAGAAGTTGGCTTGCTAACTGGAGGCATATCTTGTACTAGACTCTGAGTTGACATTTGTTGAATATTTTTGAAGTTAAGATGACCAAGTTTGAAAAGCCACAACATATCAGTTGATTCAGAAGTGGTTGTGTGAAGAGCTTGACTATTAGAAGAATAGCAATGGCTGAGCTTGTAAAGATAGCTGTTTCTTTTTCTATAGGCTAGTACCTTCCAAGATTTTTCAAGAATTGTGCAACCTTTTGTGTCGAATTCAACCCTCCGACCTGAATCAATGATTCTGCTAACTGAGGGCTTATTCTTGGTCAGATTTGGAACGTGGAGAACATTGGATAGCAAATTGATCTCACCTCTTTTGAATTCAACTCTGATTGTTCCTTCACCTTCGATTGAATGTGATGAGTTGTCTCCAAGTTGCACAACTCGAGAGTGGGTGAATGACTTATAGTCAAGTAGAAAAATTCATATAGAATTGCGCACATGAACAGCGTTGTAGTGAGACAAAAATTGCACTTTGATTAATATCAACAGTGAGTACAATGGCTTGATGTAATAACTTCAGCTTGCTGAGCGTGATAATGCTGGATACAAAAAAACTCTGATTGAAAGAAAAATTCAATTAACACTTACATAGCTTGTTTCAGCTAGTATATATATTTACAAGTGTCGAGAGGAAAAAATATCTTATGTCTTAACTGCCATTTACCACAGTGTTGCATCTATACAAAGTTGGTAACCACCCTTAGGATATTTGTTTCTCCAACTTGTTTAAGGTTGATGATAAGTTGGCAACGTCGGTCTGCCAATGTAACAAAAAAGCAAAAAACCCAAAAAAAACTCGAAGGTGCTCTTTAGGTTGAAGGTATGCAACTCCTAAAGGTGCCCATAGACTTAAGGTATGTAAATCCTGAAGGCGCTCTTAGATTTAAGGCAACAAAGAAGGCAAAAAAGCCGAAAAGTGTCTTGGACTAAAGGCAGCGAAGAAGGCGAAGGTGCCTTAGACTAAAGGCAGCAAAAAAACAGAAGGTGCTTTAGACTAAAGGCAACGAAAATGCCGAAGGTGCCTTAGACTAAAGGTAGCAAAAATGTCGAAGGTGCATTAGACTAAAAGCAGCAAAAAAATCGAAAAAGCCGAAGGTGCCCTAAAAATGGTTTCTAGCATTCTGGCTACTTTGTCATGTTTTTTGCGAACGGGCAAAAAATGCAAAGGTGCCTTAAGAATGGTTTCTATGGCATTCTGGCCACTTGGCCACTATGTCGCTTTTCTCGCTAAGGTGCAAAAAAGGCTAAGGTGCTAAAAAATGGTTAAGGCAAAAAAATCTTTAAACAAAAAAATGTGAAGGTTTGAAAACATGTATCCGGCCTTTTTTAGAATGCTCATTACTTGAACGATAAGAAATCTAACAAACATAATCTTGAATCTGAAGCAACAACTGAGGAACAAGCTAATCCCAAGCTTGTCGATCTTACCCACACACAAGTGATTACTTGGCGTGGTAGCCGCCTTGAGCTTCTGCACCAGTTTAAC